>OX419759.1:59896600-60345534 GCA_948567375.1 Lunularia cruciata | reverse complement strand
AGAGAGAAGATGTGATGAGATGTTCAAGAGAAAGTAATCTTATATGAGGAAGATGTGGTATTGTTGCTATGGTGCTCAAGTGTGCAATCAAGGTGTGGAAATAAGTTTTGGATCCACACTATAATTATTAAGATGATCCAAAGTCCAATCCTTGATGAAGAAGTCAATGGAGAACACATGTCTCCTCTAAATCTATCTATGGAAGGTATCAAGAGGTTCCATGATAAGGTCTATGATGTACCTACTCTCTTATGAAAAGGAGTAAGTCTAGAGGATGGATAGCACTATGGAGATAGTTCCTACAATATGGAAGTATAACATATCAATTGTAAATATCTTCAATGGATAGAGGTTGATGTGGTGCATACCTTTTTGCAAAAGATTCAAAAAATTTTGGTTTTGTTTCTTTGTGATGAAGATTAGGGAAGCTATTTGCATGTTTAGGGGAAGAAACCTCTTGTCAAGGTATTCTTTGGATTCTACCTTCATACTTGTTAAGATAGCCATAAAGATATATGCAATACAAAGCAATGTGTATGATGAACTCAAGTTAGAAGGAGGGTAAAACCAAAGAAGTCAAGTACAAAGATTCTTAAGAACCAAATATTGTATGCAAATTTGAATGTTTCTACCACTTAGGCAAAGAACCGCCACCAAGGACCATTGGTACCCATCAGAAAATTCTCTAGACGGAAAGTCACAAATACAACACTAAGTACTATTACCAAAGGACCCTAGTTATAAAAATGAGTGCTAGCCAAGTAATTTCATCCCTTGTCAAGAATTTTCAAAAGCACTCCAAAGAAAACTCAAGTGTTATTAGAACCTTCATAATTAGACCTTCTTTGCAATTGTAGCACCTTTAATAAATGATGGTTCAACCAAGAAGAGAAATAAGGAGGACCTTTGAGATGATCCTTTGCTCCCCAAGATTAGATAAGTATATGATGAGAGCAAGAAGGGAATTACTCTAGAGCAAGCATTTAAATTTCTTGCTCTAGAATTGGGAGCTTGGTTCACTTGATATTGTGCAAGAAATGAAAAGTAGGAAGGAGAAATCAACCGGGGATCTTTGGGGGAACCCTTGCGGTTGGAGCAAAGAACATTGGAAGTTGGTACTTGGAGGAGACACTACTCTCTAGAGAATTACTTTAAACGTCAAGCTTGGAGATATGGGGGAGGAATTAAACACAAACATTTTAGACTCATTTGCCAAGAAGCATTCTAGTAATAGAAGGAGGATGTTAGTAACAAGGACCACACTCAACAAGTTGTGGTTCAATAATCAATGAATTTCTTCTGCCCAAAGGGAACCACACATAGTTGACAATTAATCAAACCATTTCCTTTGAGTAAGTATACCAAGGAGAATCAATAAACAAGGTCCATATGTTCTACTTTTAGGTCCAATAAATGATCAAGGAGTTTGAAGAAGACAAAGGAGCTATCTACCTTGCAGTATTTGTGATTCATTTTTACATGGTGTTGAATTTGTTAACAGAGGATGAGCAAAAGAGGTCTCATATCCATTTCTATTGGAGGAGTACTATGCAACTCAACCTAAAGGAAGTGGAACAATCAAGGCACATTTAGATATACATGATAAATTTGCCAAGTATAGGAGGTTTGTGAAATTGAAAGAAGTGGTAGTTGTCACACTAAAGAAGAGACCTTAATCAAGTAGGACAACAATAAAGGCACCTAAGAAGACAAGGAAGAATCCCCAAGAGCAGAGCTTTCTTTGGGTGAAGACGAAGAAGAAGTTGAGGAGGAGACTAAAGAAGAAGGTGATGAAGAAACCTCTCTCACCCTCTGCGGGAACAAACTAGAAGGAGAAGAACAAGATGCAGATACAGAATCCGCACCAAATGAAGAAAATAGCTTACAATCCAAGAAGAAGATGAAGATGAAGAAGATCATTGGGTTGAAGAACCTCTTAGTCCAAGGAAAGTATTAAATCACCTTCAAAGACCAAGGAAGAGAAGAAGATCAAGTGGACATAGAAGGTAAAGTGGAAGAGGTCCCCATAGCAGCTCAACATGAAGACAAAGGTATAGTTATTGAAGTCTTAGCACCAACTATTCTCAATAGAGCGGACTTCATCATCAAATCTATTGGGCTTGCCTTAAGATTCTTGTAGATGTTTCTTCCTTGGTATGAAGAAGTATGGACACCTACAATGGACTTCACGTTGTTGGTAAAAAGATTGCATAAAAATGAGTAGACAACAATGGAAAAAATAGCCATGTCAAAGGAGGACATGAAGAAGGTAAGGAATATGGAAGAGTGAATAAAAGTGAATGCACTATTGCATGGGAACTACAAAGTCAAGAAGTAGAACACCTTGCTAGTTGTAGAGCAAAAAACCTTTGTAGAAGATACCCAAAGATTGGAAGGAGATCTAAGAGGTCTTTGGATCAAAGATAAACAAAAGTACAAGGGTATGAAAAAGAACTAAAAAGAAAGGATGCAAAGATGGTAAGCACTCAAGATGAGTTTGAAAGAGAGAAGTTGAAGCTTATTACCTTGGAGTTGTCAATTGATCAACTAGTAGCCATTAAGGAAGAAGTAGCAATAGGTAAGATGATCAAAACTACGCTATATGAGCTAAGACTACAAGTTCAAATGTTGAGTGCTCAAGCCTATGAAGATTAAAAGATGGACCCGCTATCCCTCAAACTAAGGGAACATGTAGGTAGAAATTTCCAAGAAATATGTAACACAATAGTATTAGAAATTATAGACTACAAGGAAAGGATTAAACTCCTTCTTAGGAAAGCTAGAGGCAAAGGTAGCTTTTTGCAACAGTTTTGTACCAAAGAACCTTCACTAAATAAAGACTATTCATAGTCTTTGGAGAAGGATAAAGAATGTATGAAGATGGCAAAGTAAGAAGTGAAGAATTAATGCCTTCCACAAACATGTAGATAGCAATAAGTGATGTATGGATCATCAAGTTAGGATAAGATAAAGATGATGAAAATATCCAATGTACAATGTAAATGCAAGGATATGCAATCTTGGTAGATCTTTGCACTTCCTTAGGCGTCCAATTCCTTTTTTTAGGAGTAGTGTAATACTCCGAGGACAAGAGAAGAGAGAAGATACAGATTACACACTCAACATCTAGTGCCCCAAAAGAGCACTTTCTCTTTATTATATAGACAAAGAGGATCTCCTCCAAGGAAGCTCCACCATAGGATTAGGCACACAGATAGGTGACATGTCATCAAGCTCCACCCTTGGATTACTTACTTGGATGGGTGACATGTAGGTCTAGGTCCTATCTGGTTGGTAAAACAAGCTTTGATTGGAGGGAATCTTTTAGGGAATCTTCTTATAGAGGTCTCAAAATCACGTGAGTAAGGTACCATTGGAAAGCTCTTGATGAGACAAACCAGGGTGAGGGAAGGCCAGCCTTTCCTCCATTTGGGGGGGGGTGCACTTGCATATTTTTGAGGCCTAATTCATCTGTTTAGGCCTGCCAAATTGCCTTCAAATATTTCAAGCATATTTTGGTTCTTACTCTATTAGTAGAAGTCTCTTTTTGGTGATACCTCTTTCTGATCTATTTATTCTATCATGTGTAACATCTTTCCAGATGTTACCAAACCAATTCTCACCTTTAAATCATATGTCTAGCTATTGGTTCTAAGGTTCTCAAGTCTATTTTGGTTTCTGCTTTATTAGTAGAAGTACTCTTTTGGTGATACTTCTATCTGATCTATTTTGACCATCATGTATAATATTATTCTAGATGTTACCAAACCAAATTTCACATCTAGATCTTATAGTTAGCTTGTGGTATTACAAGTAGCAGGTACTATTCAATTGATGTGTAATACTCCGAGGACATGAGAAGAAAGAAAACACAGATTGCACACTCAAACATTCTATGCCCCAAAGGAGCACCTTCTCTTTATTATATAGATAAAGAGGATCTCCTCCAAGGAAGCTCCACCATAGGATTAGGGACACAGATAGGTGACATGTCAGCAAGCTCCACCCTTGGATTACTTACTTGGATGGGTGACATGTCTGGTCTAGATCCTATCTGGTTGGTCAAACAAGCTTTGACCGGAGAGAATATTTTAGGGAATCTTCCTATAGGAATCTCAGAATCAAGTAAGGTACTGTTGGAAAGTTCTCTATGAGACAAAGCAAGGGGGAGGGAAGGCTAGTCTTTCCTTTGTTGGGGGAGAATGTGCACATTTTTTAGGCTTAATTCATCCGTTTAGGCCTCCAAAATTGCCTTCAAAGATTTCAAGCATATTTCGGTTCCTACTCTATTAGTAGAATTCCCCTTTTGGTGATACTTCTTTCTGATCTGTTTAGTCCATCATGTGTAACATCCTTCCAGATGTTACCAAACCAATTCTCACCTTTAAATCATATATCAAGCTATTGGTTCTAAGGTTCTCAAGTCTATTTCGGTTTCTGCCCTATTAGTAGAAGTACTCTTTTGGAGATACTTCTATCTTATCTATTTTGACCATCATGTATAATATCATTCTAGATGTTACCAAACCGAATTTTACATCTAGATCATATGGCTAGCTCTTGGTATTACATGATGGAAGACACATAATGTGATAGGGCCAAAAGCCCTTCATTTATTTGCTTTCTTCCAAGTATGTTAACTCTTTATTGAGTGAATGTGAGGAACTCAAAAATATTGAGTGTGTGTGATGACAAGTACTTGTCACTAAAGGGGTCCTTGGTAATTCCAAAGGTGTAAAAAATGCCTTGGTGGGTCCTAAGTGAGCAATAGTGTTGAGAATACAAAAAGAGCCAAGACAAAGAATAGTCATCAATGCAAAGATCTTTCATACAAAGTTATGGCTTCTAGGAAGTGTGGAAAATGGTCTTTAGAGTAGGAGTCTTTGTAGTAAGATTAGCATCTTTGGAGGTGACTAAATCATCATTTGCAAGAAAGAGTTAGGAAGTATCATAAGTGAACATGATTTTTAGTTGTTTTTAATTTGTTGTAGTGTGCCATGGGGTTAACATCACACTCTCTTGGGAGTGGTTCTTGCCCAAGAGGTTACATATATAGCATAAAGAACTGCAATAGTGGCACTTCTCTTTAAATCTAGCCATTTTTATGTGTATCCTTGTGAGAATGATATGTTCCTTATCAATATATTGTAAATTGAGCAACTTTAGGTTATCACATTAGAGCAATAAAAAATTGAATATGGTCTAATTATGTACCATCTAAAAGGCTCCATGTACTCATCTTCTTGGTCAAATAAGACTATGAGGTGTACTCTTGTGTGTACTCACTCAGGTAGGAAACCCTTATCCCACATAGACTAGAGGAGGTGTTCTAACTTTATCCTTGTGCTATCTATCCAAACGATAACCTTAAATCTAGTCACATAATATGAAATGAACTCTCTAACTTGAGGCTATGGTACATACAAGAAAGCACTCCTACCTCTATAATGGGTCCATCTACACCGTTGTGTCAACTCACACCATTGGATAAAGAGATAACTGCTATTCCACATAATATCTACTAGACAACCAATGTCCAAAATTAAGGTCTTTCTTTGCCTATCTCCATTATAAATAATTTAGGAATAAAATATGTCTATAATCTCATCCTCAACCTCACATCTTCAAGAGTAGAAAACTCATCTCTCAATATCATATCCTCTCTTCAAGCTATTCCATCTTGGCATCCACATCTCTAAAAGGTAGTGGGAATGAGAGCTCAAGCAAAATTCATGGTTTTTATGAAAATATATCTATCTTAGGTGTCATCACATTAAGCTATCTCCTAAGTTGTCTTGTTGCATGAATTTGTGTTGTCAAATTGCATCTTTATATATATATATAATCTCATAGGACTACATCTCTAGCCAACTAGTTTGAGTCTCATGAGTGATCCTAGAGGACTTATACTATCCAACCAAGTCTACATATTTATTGTTATATCTAGTGTAGCACGTAATCTCCTAATGTTTTTTCTAATATTGACTCAAAATGCAGTATATTGGTAAGAAACAAGTTGTTCACACAAGGATATGGGTTGGAAATGGCTAGACTTGAAGAGAAGTGTGTAACAATATGGAGTTTAGTCATGAAGTTAGTCAAGGCTAACAAAGTAGCAAATTGGTTACATTAGTCTTGAATATTTTAGAAGTATCTAGGAAGCTACTTGGTACCCTTCCTAGTATTGGATAAATTTGCATGCCAAGTTGCAACTTCTAGGAGGAAACCTCTTGAGAAGCTTCCCAACTAGTTTAACTTGCACCCCAAGTAGGTAGCTTCTAGAAGGAAGCTTTGAGAAGCTTCCAACTAGTTTAGCTTACACTCCAAGTAGGCGGCTTCTAGAAGGAAGCTTCTTGAGAAGCTTCCTAGTTAACTTGGCTTGCACTCTAGGAAAGTGACTCAAGGAAACTTCTTGAGAAGCTTCTCAAGAGTCTTGTATGCTCCCATAAATACCAAAGCCAAAGCTCATGGTAGGCATTTGGAGTTTCCCACACTCAAGTGTCCCAATGTGATCTTCCATTCTCTCATTTCTCTCTGTGGTCTTGATCTTTTACATTGGCATCCAAGCATGAATGGGATGGATGGAATTTATGGACCACCAAATCTATTTTTGCCAAACCATTGGGACTTTTATGTCCATGTATTATCCAAACATCATTTCACATAGTTCATCACCTCACACTTTGGGCAGAATTTTTTGAATACGATCACCTTGTCCAAGGAACCCGTTGGTACTTTTGATGTAACTTATGGAGAATTGTGGACATGTTGCATCTATGTGTTAATAAATTAGAGAAATTGGGAATTGTGTGATAGAGTAATAGCCAACGCAGCAATGCCCAAGCTTATCATTGCTATGCTGCAACAAATCAAGCACCTTACTTGATTGATGGGTGAACAAGACCATCAATGATAAGAGCACGTGGAAAGAGCATCAATTTGAGAAGAAGAAGACCAAATCTGATTTCCAAAACCAAAGGTATTTGAAGGCAAAAATCTTTTGTGTGTAGTGGAGAATTTGTGTTTGACTACAAACATTATTTTGAAGCTACCAATCTTCAAGATGAATAGAAACATATTCCCTTGCCTTCCAGCCAATTAAATGGAGTAGCAAAGCTATGGTGGCAATTTTGAGTGGCGCAAGCTGAATGGCAATTTGTTGCAACAATCTTGACTTGGGCAGAATTTAAGAGTGTAATAATTGGTCAATTCTATGCTATAAATGCCACTTGAGCTACACAAGATAGGTTAGTAGAAGTGAACCAAATTGGCTCTATGAGAAATTACATCATGCAATTCTAGAACACCATCATGTAAATTCCAAATATACTAGAAGGTGAAGCTCTAGGTCAATTTTTGAAGAGCTTGAAGTCACGAACCAATTAGAGGTAACTATGCAAGAGTAAGAACACTTGGAGGAAGCCATCCAATTGACCAAACGCTTTGATTCCTTGGTCTTGACCTCAACTTCTACAGAACCTACCAATACATCACACACGAGTGGAGGAGTAAGCACCACTAGAGATTGATGACATTCAATGGAGACCACTTGGCACCATAGATAGAGAAAATTTCAACAAAATGGTGGTTGTTTTTATTATTGCCAAATTGGACATCACATTGCTAAATGTCCACTCAAGAATGGACAACCTCAACAAGTCGCCTAGATGGAGTTTATGGAGAAAAATGATTAAGGAAATGAGGAATCCCAGTAAGAGATTTTGAGCCACCTATTGGAAACTTGATTAGTTTCAATGATATCAAAGCTCAACCTATGCAAGTTTGCTTCACTTGCAAGGTATGATATCTAATCATGATTGGTTGATTTTGGTTGATTTTGAAAATTCAAAGAATTGCATGTCCTTGCAATTAGCGAAGGAATTACATATTCCTATCAAACTAGTAAATGGAAGCATATTGATGATGGCAGAAGGTAGAAAAGGTTTTGCATTTTGTACCTCACATCTTGTTACATTTAGGGTTGGGGAGGAGTATTTGGAATGTATGAGGTTTGTAGTGGTACCTCTACATTATGATGTCATTTTGGATTTGCCTTGGCTTGAACGTTGTAAGGTTGAATTTGATTGGAACCAACAATAAATTCAAGTACAACACTAAGGTAGGAATTTCCGATTAGGTTGGCTTGCACTTTTGAGTAAGAAACCTAAGCATAGTCAGTCCCAAGATAGGAAGTTTGTCAAGAAAGCAACTATAGAGTAAGCTTTGAAAAAACATAAGTCCCAAGATAGGAAGTTGTCAATGAAGTAGCCATAGAGCAAGCTTTGAAGGAAGATAAGTACTTGGATGGGAAGTTTGTTGGTGAAGCAACTACAGCACAAGCTTTGGAGGAAAATCAGTCTGTTTTCATGGTGTGGATCAAGTCAATTACACAAGAGAATCTAAGGAGGATTAGGAGCCTCATCAAGCAATGGTTGATCAAATAGTTCAAGAGTTTGTGGACGTGTTTTCAGATGATCTACCAAAGGGATTACCCTCCAATTGTGGTATGCCCTTCAAGATTGAGTTATTGCCAAGGAGTTTTCTAGTGAGTAGACCAGTCTATCGGCTCTCACCAAAGGAGTTGGAAGAATTGTGAACAACACTTATGGAGTTGTTGGAGAAGGATTTCATACAACATAGTACATCTTCTTGGAGATTATTGGTACTCTTCATTCCAAAGAAGGATGGAGGACTTTGTTTTGTATTGATTACCGTGAGCTTGATAAACAAATAGTGAAGAATGCATATCTCTTGCCTTGAATTGATGACTTGCTTGATCAATTGAGTGTAGCATGATAATTTTCCAAGTTGGATCTTTGTAGTGGCTATTGGAAAATCCTTATTGATAGGGAATATGTGCAAGAGATTGCCTTTTGCACAAGGTATGGGCATTTTGAATGGAGAGTTCTACCTTTTGGGCTCACTAATGCTCCAACAGTCTTCATGGATCATATGCATTAGGTGTTAGATGGACTATTGGATTGGTACTTGGTGGTATTCTTGGATGACAATTTAATCTATAGCAAGACAGAGGTAGAACATGTAAATCATGTGCAATTGTGTTGGACACTCTAGACTTCTCTTATTAAACCCATGAAACATCAATCTATCTTACCAATGGATGTGGTCCCTATGACATATAGAGGCAGCTCTTGCCTTTGTGATCTTCCTTTAACCCCAAAGATCTTTCATTTAATAGAGAGAAGTCCTCATTGGAGAGTGCAAACAAAGTTCAAGAAGAAGAAGTCTAACAAATGAGAGGAGAACTGAGTAGGATAGCAAGTAATGGGCAACAAAAGTGGTTGGAAGGTGAG
The DNA here is from genome assembly GCA_948567375.1 of Lunularia cruciata. Lineage (NCBI taxonomy): Eukaryota > Viridiplantae > Streptophyta > Marchantiopsida > Lunulariales > Lunulariaceae > Lunularia > Lunularia cruciata. Next base: position 60,336,220 of record OX419759.1, on the reverse strand, counting down.
TTGTAGAATCAAAGTGAAGATGTACTTTGCCCCAAGCAAGAAGTGGAAACTTAGCATGATATGCATACCATCTTGGAATCCATGATGGAGGATTACTAAAAAGAGTAGCATCAAGTTGGAGTTTTTCCAAGTATAATTACAAAAGGAGCAAGAAGAGCAAGCAATAACTTGAGCCAAGACGATGGAAGCTATCACTATTGAAGTACAAAATGCATTCAACACTCTAGAAGAAGTGGTGATAAAGATGACCAAGAACTTGGAGTACCTTCAACATTAGTTGGTGTCCCTTGCCAAAGAATTAATAGAGGAGTGAGATCAAGCTGCATGAGTTGAGTTGCAAGTCCAAACTCTTAGTACAAAGACATTTGAAGACCCAAGGATGGATTGCTTAAATAAAAAACTTAAGAAACATGTAGATAGGAAATTCATTGAGTCTTGTGATATCTTAGTGCTAGAGATAGCTGATTACAAGGAGGGAATTGAACTTTGTCTTAAAGTAGTTAAAATTATTGAGAAATTGAAAGATGCGGTCAATGAGTTCCAAGATGTCTTTTTGAATGAATTACCCGTAGGTTAAACCAGAAAGGAGAGTAGATCATAATATTGAGATACTTCCTAGGAAGACACCTCCTTGTAAGGCTCCATATAGACTATCACCTCATGAGTTGGAGGAGTGTAAGGCTCAAATCAAGGATATGTTGTAGAAGGGGTTTATTGAACCCATTGTATCACCATATGAGGCTCCTATACTGTTTGTGAAGAAGAAGGATAGAACAATGTGCATGTGCATGTGCATTGACTATTGGGGACTAAATCAATAAATGGTGAAGAAAAAATATCCATTACCTCACATTGATGACTTGTTTGATCAACTCAATGGACCAAGGCACTTCACCAAACTTGATTTCCGGAGCAGTTACAACCAAATCAGAATTAAGAAAGAAGACATACACAAAACAACCTTTTGAACAAGGTATGTCACCTTGAGTACTTTGTGATGCCATTTGGCCTCACCAAAGCTTCAATATCTTTCATGAGTTTGATGAATGACATATTTTATCCATACTTGGATAAATCTATAATCATTTTTCTTGATGACATATTAGTCTACAATAGGATGTTGATAAAGCACAAGCAACATTTGTGAGAAGTCCTCTAAATTTTGCGACAAAATCAATTGTATGCCAAAATGTCAAAGTGTGAGTTTGGCAAATCTGAAGTAGACTACATAGGGCATAGAGTCAGTGTAGAATGTATCCAGGTGTTAATAGATAAAATAGAGATCATTCAAAAATGGAGTGCTCTAAAAGATCAAACTCAACTCAAGAGTTTCTTGGGATTGATGGGGTTTTATTGTTGATTTGTCAAGGACTTCTCCAAGGTTGCATAGCCTCTCACAACACTATTGAGTAAGGGAAAGAAGTGGATATGAAGAACCGCACAAAAATGGGCTTTTAGGAGTTGAAAAACAAATTACTACATGCACCAATCTTGAAATGGTATGACCCAAACCGTCCAATCCAGATGGCTACAGATGCATTAGATGTAGCAATAGGAGCAATCTTACAACAAGAATAGCAAGATGGATGGCTGTAATATTCCAAGGATAGAGAAACAAAATAAAGAATACAAAAATTCCACACTCAAACACCAATGCTTCCAAAGGAGCACCTTCTCTTTATTATATAGCCAAAGAGGATGTAAAAGAATGAGACCGAGGAGCAAAATAGGAGAATGGAAGCTCACATTGGGACACTTGAATGATAGAAAACTCCAAATGCCTAGCATGAGCTTTGGCTCTTGTATTTATATAGGTATCATACAAGGGGCTTGAGAAGCTTCTCAAGAAGCTTCCTTGAGCCACTTTCTTGGAGTGCAAGCCAAGTTAATTGGGAAGCTTCCTTCTAGAAGTTGCTTACTTGGCATACAAGCTAAGCTAGTTGGAAGCTTCTAAAAGCTTCCTTCTAGAAGCTACCTACTTGGGGTGCAAGCTAAGCTACTTAGGAAGCTTCCCAAGAGGCTTCTTAATACTTCTAAAATATTTTAAGCTAATTTGTCTTATTTGCTACTTTGTTAGCCCTACTAACTTTGTTGTTAAACTCCATATTGTTATATATTCCCCCATTGCTAGTTGTGACGTCCTTGTTGCCAGTGAAGCTTCAAACTCCTGGATGGCTAGTCATGCATTTTGGAGATGAGAAAGAGGTTCCCATGTGGTATTATGAAGGGGATACCCTTTCCAAAGGACCTTGTACTCCGTATGTAGTTGACTGTCGTGTTGAATGTGGCAATGCATAAGGATACGATCAACTTTGTACTCCTCATGATCATTGATAGAGATAGGAAGAGGAGGAGGTTGGACTTGAGAGAAAAAAGAAGATGGGTTAGAAACAAAGGCTTTCAACTTGGAAACATGAAAGACAAGATGGATGCACATATGACAAGGCAAGGCAAGGCAAGTTGATAAGCAACAGGAGAGACAATTTGGGTGACATCAAAGGGTCCTATCCAATTAGGGGCAAGTTTATGAACTTAGGTATCACGTAGGAAAGGGAGGTTATTGGATGATAGCATGACATTATCACAACTTGAAAGCTGAGATCATGACAATGGTGATCCACGTATTGTTTTTGCCAATTCTCAACAACAAGGAGATGAGATTTGGCTTGTTGGAGGGATTGGGAGATGGTGGTCAAGAAGGTGGAAGTATGAGGGACATGAGATGGAAGAGGAGCAAGAAGGGAATCTAGAACAAGTGGTTCTTGGCCAAAATTGAGAAAGAAAAGAGAGAATCCGGTGCTTGCCTATTTAGAATTATTGTAGGCAAACTCTGCAGCTACAAGACATTCATTTCATGGTGAATGTTGATGAAGGCACAAATCATACCTTCCAAGGTATGATTTTCACGTTCAGTTGGTCCATCAGTTTGAGGATGATAGGCCGTGGACAAAGCAAGCTTAGTGCCAAGTATCTAGAAGAGTGTTTGCCAAAACTTTCTAGTGAACCGAGGATCATAGTCGGAGATGAGTACATATGGCATCCCATGATGCTTGAATACATTGTTGAAGTAGATTTGCGCCAAAGTTAGAGCATCCACAATATCAACCGTTGGTGCCAAATGGATTTGCTTACTAAGCTTATCACAAACACCATAATTGTTGTGTGACCTTGCTTTGTCTTGGGCAAGGAGGTGATGAGATCTAAGCTCACATATTCCCAAGAAGTAGATAGAATAAGGAGTGGTTGAAGGAGTCCACTTGGTTTTTGGTTATTGGCCTTGTTGCATTGCGTTAGCATTGGAGGGTACCCAAGGTCTTGTCCACATCCATATGACTAGCAATTGATAAATCATGGGCTTCTTGAAGATGCACAAGTCGTAGATCACCTTTGGTTGGAACATAGATCCGGTCCTTGTGGAATAGAAGGCCTTCCTTGAAGGAGAAGGTGTTGTACTCCTTGTTGCATGCTATAAGATGACCATCTACCATTTGGAAGAAGGGATCTTGTTGTAAAGTTGACCAAAACTCATTTTGGACTTTGGAGTCAATTGACACTTTTGTAATTACCATTGTGATGAGAGGAAGAGACTTCAAATCAGGTCATCATGATAGGAAATTATGTCATCATGATAGGTCATGAGAGATGACATGGAACCAACCTATTTTGTACTCAAGTTTGATGTCAAACAATTGGAGTTGCTCCTCCCATCGATGATATTGACTCTTCATGTGTTCCAAGTGTAAGGTGTGCAACAATGGTTTGTGATCAGTTCACATGATCACTTGTTTTCCCAAGAAGTAATGCCTCCATACCTTGGTAGCATATACCATTGCAAGTTGTTCCCAATCTCAAGCAAAGTAATTTCTCTCAACTATATTTAGTTAGTGAGACACAAAAGAAATGGGATGTAATCCATCTGGGAATTCATATTGCAACATAGCTCCAATTGCAAAGTTAGAAGCATCAAAATCAACCACACAAGGTAGTTGAGGATCATATGGTTGAAGAATGGGTCTTGAAGACATTATATGTTTCAACTTCTGGAATGCTTCTTCATGCTTGGTGGTCCATTGAAAACTTGAATTCTTATCCAAGAGGTCAGTCAATGGTGCAACCACATGAGCATAATAGTTGATGAACCATTGGTAAAAATTGGCCAATCCATTAAATGCATGTACTTCTATAGCATCCTTTGGAGTAGGCCAATTAGTAATCGCCTTGATTTTCTCCTCTTCCATCTTGATCCCCTTTGATGAGATCTTGTGACCCAAGAAGGTAACTTTGTTCTACCAAAAGGTACATTTTGACTTCTTATAGTAAAATTTCCATTGTCATAGTTGTCTTAGGACTTCTTGTATATAATTCACATGTTCTACTTCTATCTTGCTAAAGATTAAGATATCATCCAAGAACATCACCATGTATTGATCCAATAGTCCATCCAACACCCGATGCATTTGATCCATGAAGATTGTTGGAGCATTAGTGAGCCCGAAAGGTAGAACACTCCATTCAAAATGCCCATACCTTGTGCAAAAGGTAATCTTTTGCACATCCTCCCTATCAATGGGGATTTTCCAATAGCCACTATGAAGATCCAACTTGGAGAAGTATCATGCTCTACTCAATTGATCAAGCAAGTCATCAATCCAAGGCAAGGGATATGCATTCTTCACTATTTTCTTATTGAGCCCATTGTAATCAATATAGAACCAAAGTCCTCCATCTTTCTTTGGAACAAATAGTATTGGTGCTCCCCAAGGAGAGGTACTATATTGTATGAAATCCTTCTCCAACAACTCCGTAAGTGTTGTTTACAACTCCTCCAACTCCTTTGGTTAGAGCCGATAGATTGGTCTACTCATTGGAGTACTCCTTGGCAATAACTCAATCTTGAAGAGCATATCACGGTCGGAGGGTAATCCCTTTGGCAGATCATCTGGAAACACGTCCACAAACTTCTAAACTATCTGATCAACCATTGCTTGATGAGGCTCTTGGCCCTCCTCAGATTGTCCTTGTGCAATCAACTTGATACACACCACAAAAACAAACTTATCTTCCTCCAAAGCTTGCTCTATGGCTACTTCAATAAAAAATTTCCCATCTAGGGACTCATCACTCTTCAAAGCTTGTTCCATGGCTGCTTTCTTGGCAACCTTCCCATCTTAGGACTTATCTCCCTTCAAGGCTTGCTCTATGGCTACCTTCTCAACAAACTTCCCATCTTGGGACTAACTATTTTTATGTGTCTTACTCAAAGATGCCAGACAACCCAATCAGAAATTCCTACCTAGGTGTTGTACTTGAATTTTTCATTAGGTCCAATCAAATTGAACCTTATGACATTCAAGCCAAGGTAGTCCTAGAATGACATCACAATGTAGAGGTACCACTACAAACCTCATACACTCCAAATACTTCTTCCTAGTCTTGAAGGTAATAGGATGCAAGGTACGGAATGCAAAACCCTTTCTACCATCCACCATCATCAATCTACTTCCAATTAATAGCTTGATAGGAATACTCAATTCCTTTGCTGCTTGCATAGACATGCAATTCTTTGAACTTCCAGAATCAACCAAAATCCTAAACCCTTGATTAGATATCTTGCAAGTGAAGCAAACTTGCATAGGTCAAGCATTCAATCCCATTGGAACTATCAAGCTCCCAATAGGTGGTTCAAAATCTCTTACCTAGATTCCTCATTTCCTTGATCATTCTGCTCCACAAACTCCATCTAGACGACTTGTTGAGATTGCTTATTCTTGAGTGGACATTCAGCAATGTGATATCATAATTGGTGACAATAAAAATAACTAGCATTTTGTCATAATTTTTCTCTATCTGCAATGCCAAGTAGTCTTTATTGAATGGCATCAATCTCCATTGATGTTAGCTCCTCCACCCATGTGTAGTGTATTGGTAGGTTTTATGGAGGTCAAGGTCAAGACCAAGTTGTTACAACCAAGGAATCAAAATGTTTGGCCAATTGCATAGCTTCTTCCAAGTGTTGTGGCTCTCGCATGGTTACCTCTAATTTGGTTCTTGACTTCAAACCTCCCATAAATCAATCCAGAGCTTCAGCTTCCAATATATTTGGAATTTGCATGATGGTGTTTTGGAATTGCATGATGTAATTTCTTGCAAATCCAACCTATTTCAACTCTGCCAACCTATCTCATGCAGCTTGGAATTGATTAATTAATGCAATCTTGAAATTTTTCCCACCTTGAGATTGGTGCAACAATTTTTTGTTCAGCTCATTCCACTCAAAATTGCCACCATAGTTTTGCTACTCCATCCACTTGGCTAGAAGCCAAGAGAATCTATTTTTGCTCATCTTGAAGATTGGTAGCTTCAAAATAACATTCACAGTCAAACACAAAATTCTCCATTGCACCCAAGAGATTCTTTCCTTTGAATATCTTGGGTTTAGGGAATTGGATTTGATCTTCTCCTTCTCAAACTGGTACCCTCTCTACATGCTCTTGTCGTTGATGATCTTGTTCATCCAATAATCAAGTAAGGTGCTCAATTTGTTGTTGCATAACAATGATAACCTCGGCATTGCCACCATGGTTGCTAACTATCACGCTACCCCTAATCTATCTAATTTATTAACACATAGAAGTAGTACGTTCACCGTTCTCCATAAGATACAATTGGAAGCACCAAGGGCTCCTTAGATATGGTGATCATATGTATAAAATATTGTCCAAAGCATGAGGTGATGAATTGTGTGAAATAATGCTTGGGTAGTACTTGGAAACAAAAATCCTAATGATTTGGTAGAAGTAGATTTGGTGGTCCATAAATTCCATCCATCTCATTCTTGCTCTTATACCAATGTAAAAGATTAAGACCAAGGAGTGAAAAAGGATAATGGAAGCTCCCATTGGGACACTTGAATGAGGGAAAACTTTACATGTCTAGCATGAGCTTTGGCTCTTGTATTTATAGGTATCATACAAGGATCTTGAGAAGCTTCCTTTAGAAGCCGATTACTTGGCATGCAAGCTAAGCTAGTTAGAAGCTTCTAGAAACTTCCTTCTAGAAGCTACCTACTTGGAGTGCAAGCTAAACTAGTTGGGAAGCTTCCCAAGAAGCTTCCTAATACTTCTAGAATATTCCAAGCTAATTTGTCTTATTTGCTACTTCATTAGCACTACTAACTTTGTCATTAAACTCCATATTGTTATAGAGGATTTCCTCTAAGGAAGCTCCACCATAGGATTAGGTACAAAGATAGGTGATCTTTCATTGAGCTCCACCCTTAGATTACTTGCTTGGATGTGTGACATGTCGATCCTAGTCCCATTTCGTTGGTCAAATAGGACCAAGGGAATCTTTTAGGGAATCTTCTTGTAGGAATTTAAGAATCACATGGGTGAGGTCCGCTTGGAAAGCTCTTGGCGAGACAAACCAGGGGGAGGAAGGGAAAGCTAACCTTTCTTCTACTAGAGGTTTTGCACATTTTCAAGGCCTTATTCATCCGTTTAGGCCTCTGAAAGTGCCTTTAAAGTTTTCAAGCCTATTTTGGCTTCTGCCCTATTAGTAAAAGTGCTCTTTTGGTGATACCACTATCTGATCTACTTTCTCCATCATGTGTAACATCCTTCCAAAAGATCTAGAGGTGAAACTTGGGATGAGAAGGTATAAATGCCTTCTCATCCTAGCTATTGATTCTAAAGTTTCCAAGCATGTTTTGGTTTTTGGCCTATTAGTATAAGTATTATTTTGGTGATACCTCTGTCTAATCTATTTAGTCCATCATGTATAGCATCCTTCCAAATGTTACCAAACCAAATTTCATCTCTAGATCATATGTCTAGCTATTGGTATTACAATGGCAACCAATTGCATATTTCTATTGTAAGTTATTACTGGCAAAATGCAACTATCACACCACCAAACTAGAAGAGTTAGCCATCATCCTTGCAATCTAGCATTGGAAGCAATATCTAAGTGAGAAGGCATTTGTGGTAGAGACGGACCACAAACCTCTAGTCTACCTTGAGACACAAAAAGATCTTTCTCATTAATGTATTTGATGTGTAGAGTAGAGACAACAATTCAACATGACAATCAGATATATGGAAGGCAAGAGCAACTTGCAAATGCATTCAACTAAATGCCAATGGCAAAAAATTTGGTGGTGGAAGTCAAGATGAATCCTGAATTTTGGCCTAGGATTCTTATTGCTACAAAAAATGATCCACAGATTGTAGGTGCTCAATCATCCAAAGGCATCACCAACACAAAAAGACTCACCTTCCGTGATGATAGGTTATGGATCGTAGATGACATAGATCTAAGAACCACCATCCTAGCAGAATGTCATGATTTTCTCATTGTAGGTCACGTTGGAGTAGACAAGACCTTGGATGCAGTCAAACCCATTACTATTGGCCCAAGATGAGCAACAATTTGATAGAATTTGTTTGGAGCGGCATACTTTGTCAACAAAATAAGGCTTTTAATAAAGCTCCCACATGACTCCTCCAACCTCTCCCACTTCTACACAACATTGAGAACAAGTAAGCATGGATCTGATTTGTGAGTTGCCCAAGACCACCTCTAGGTTTGACTCCATTGAAGTCCTAGTTGACTGACTCAACAAAATGATTCATGTGAGTCCTACCACCAAGGATGTGACTGCCCTACAACTAGCTCAATTGTACTTAGATGCAATATTTTCCCATCATGGCTTGTCTCAAGTGCTCATCACAAATAGAGGCACTCAATTCACTAGTTTGTTTTGGAGAACACTCTTTGGTTCTTCAAAACTAAATTGGCCATATGCACAGCTTACCATCCACAGACTGATGGACAAGAGAGAGAGAAAATCACATGATTGAGGATATGCTTCGGGGCTTTACTTTGGATGAGCAAGAGAGTTGGGACACCTTACTCCCATTAGTGGAATTTGGTTATAAAAATTCAGTGAATGCTTCCACACAAGTCACACCATTCTTCCTCATGTATGGAGAGCATCCTTTCATACCTGCAAGCTTGATGAAGGCCCGTCCAATGGCTACCAAGGTTGATGTTGTCAACACTTTTGTTTCTTGTTTCTTGAATCCAACATGGTGCGGAGAATGCCAAGCATAGGTTGCAGGTCACCCAAAATTGGCAAAAGCAATATGCAAATGCACACTGCCAACACATGGAGTTCAATGTGGGAGATCAAGTCTGGTTGTCAACCACCAACCTCAAGTTAGTTGGTCCTCGTAAGCTCTGACCTCATTTTATTGGACCTTTCTCCATCCTTCATTGCATCAATGCCGTGGCCTATCACCTTGAGCTACCACCACATATGAAGATCCACCCAGTGTTTCATGTTTCCTTATTATACCAATATGCTCTCTTTCATGTTTCCTTATTATACCAATATGCTCTCTGGCCGCTCCACTTTTCTTCCATCCAAGAAAGTAGACCTTTATCAACCCTTGTTGATAAAGAAGAGGAGTATGAGGTCAAATATATACTCCATAAATGCATTTGTGGTACTCACCATCAACATGTGGAATATCTGGTCCATTGGAAAGAGTGCTCACTATATGAGGCAACATGGGAGCCAGCAGCCAAATTGACCAATGCACCATTGTTAGTTCAATCCTTTTAGCAATAACTTCACAATGAGGACATTGCATCTTAAAAGGGGGGAAGTCTGAAACACAAGTAGCTAGACATATTATCTAGAGATGAAAATTTGCTTGGTAACATCTAGACAAAAGTGTCACCAAATGAGTACTTTTACTAATAGGGCAAAAGTTAAAAATAGCCTAAAAACTTTAGAGCTAATTTTGGAGGCCTAAATGGATTAATTAGGCCTTAAAAATGAAATTGTCTCATCAAGAGCTTTCCGATGGTACCCCACCCACGTGATTTTGACCTCCTTACAAGAAGATTCCCTAAAGATTCCCTTTGGTCAAACCAATTTGACCAATGAGATAGAACAAGGATTGACATGTCACCCATCCAAACAACTAATCCAAGGATGGAGCTCACTGATATGTCACCAATCCATGTATCTAATCCAAGGGTGGAACTTCCTTTGAGGAGATCCTCTTTGCTATATAAATTGAGTGTAAAGTTATGTTTTCTCTCTTGTATCTCTCTTAGAGAGTTCTCTTGTCCTTGAAGTATTACAATACCTCTACATCTACAAGTGTTGGCAAATTCCTTATTTGCCTCCCAAAATGCTTGAGTGACTTTCTTTTCCTTTGGTTGGGATGCAAAGTATTTTCAAGGTGGAAGTGGTTGGGAATCTTTTTATTTTTGCTCCTCCTCACTCAGCCAATCAAACCCCGCATACAAGTGTATTGCAAATAGAGATAGGTAAGTGGTACTTCCATCTTCTTCTAGCTCTTAAATCATGGACATGTATGCCAATGAAAGATGTTTGCACAATTCATGACATCTCCTTGATACATTTGCTCAAAAAAAGATTGCTTGATTTATAGTTAATTTTGTAGTACTCTTTGGGTGGAATAGATTCAGCAACAAAGATAAATTTTCTCTTTGGGCTAGGTCCTTGTAACTGGCCATTCTCCAACTATTACTCATAAAACACTTTTTGTTGAAGTACTCAATGATCTTTGTGTTGATCTCTTCCGCCATGTCCTTAAACTTGGTGCTGAAGATGACACTTCAAGGAGAATTGCATCTAATTCAAGGACCATCTTCCAATGCTCTTCAATCCACCCATTTGGTTACCTCAAAGATTTTTTCTTTCTTTGTTTCTACTTCTCATCTCTTGCACTTTGGATGTGGGTAAGTTCCCACGTCCAAAGTAAGGAAGTCAAGTGCTTGCTATGGAGAAGCTCACTCCTCACATGTGTTTCAGACTTATCCACCTCTTGATAGTAAAGGATCACTAATTGAACCTTCCTCATTGCTTTTTGTATGCCCTCACCATCTTGATATCAACGGATTATTGACCAAAGAAATACTTCATTCCAAAACATCTAAATGCACTTATGGTTCCTTGGATTGCTGTCAAGAAATTTCTTGCATGAATGAAATAACTTGCATTCAATTTTATAGTCAAGGTTCTTTGGCCAATGGTCTTTAATGAGTAAGTTGTCACCATCTTCACGTGAGATGTCTTTGGAAGGTGTCAATGATCCTTGTGGATGTTCTTTGCTTGGGTGGTCATGCCATTTAAAGTGTGGTATGGTCTTTGGTTTAAACAAAATTTGTGCAAAGAATCTTTATACCCTTATCTTTGGCTTGGATCAATCTTTGTACTTGAATTCTTTACAATTCCTTCTTTGTACTCAATTTTTTTGTAATGTGTATATCTTTATAGTTACTCCTTTGTACCTTGACATGTACAAAGATAGGTTTGAAGAATGCATAAAAAACGAAGTTTCTTTCTCAAACACAAAAATTAATCCCTCTTATCTTTAAAGAAAAAAAATTAAAAGAGAAATGAAAAAACCAGATTGCAAATTTTGCAAAAATGTGGATACCACACTTAGCCTCATCTAGAGTTGTCTAGGTCTCCTCTAACTAAATTGTAGTCATACAACTCTATATAACTCTACCAATATCTCTACTCTCTCTCACTATAATGATGAAGTGTTCTTCCTTCTCTACTTGATTATGCTCTCTCTATCTTGTCCAAGGGATGGTGGTGCGTCCTCATCACTCCCTAACCTCATAGTGGGTAATGTATGTTCCTCCAAATCTACTCTTACTACTCCACCATCAAGGATTGGGTCCTCTAGGGATCAACATGAGGACTCACCACTCCATCATCAAAGATTGGATCTTCTAGAGATCCACATAGGAACTCACTAATCCACCATCAAAGACTTTGTCCCCTAGAAGGTCAACATGGGGATGGGTGATCTATGCACAATTAATTATCAATATCTAACCACAATATTTGAGTAAGACAAAAAAGAACTTGCAAAAGCTCTTTCATTAAGTGTAAACAAAATTTATGCATAAAAGCAAACATAAAATTTTCAAGTGCTAAACTTAAAGTCCTACTCTCACTACACTTCTCTTCTCATTTGGATCATAATGTTGTTCTTGTTCTTCCTCCTCTGCATCATGGAAGAAGACTCTTCCTCCTCTTAGGTGTTCTTATATGTCAATTCATCCTCACCATGAAATCTCTCTCCACAAAAAGATGGGTTAGAACGTGTCCTACAAATGTCATCTTGAATTGTGGCGCACCTAGATGCTAGAGCTACCTATGCAAGACCACTAACTCTACCTCAATAACAAGCATCATCAACTATACCCAATCGTAATCTTCAATACCAAATCTCCAAAGTTTCATTTTCACATTCATGATAATATGCCCATGCACCACCTTGAGCTTCCTAGCCAAGATGAAAAGCAAACACATCATGTGTAAAATCAGATACAATGCTAAGTATCTCCTAGCAGTTTTGTCACGCACAAGGAATTAATCCTCCACTGATGTGTGAGGAAAATACCTCTCTGCAAAGCAAACTCTTCTCTAATGATGATTGTCGTGAGAGTGAAGGGTCTCCCCCAAACTCTCTTGTCGAGTGTTTGGCACAATGTCATTCAGATGTTTGGCAAAATTTGGTGTTTGGCACAATGTACTCAATGTCAAATTCAGCTGGAGATGTAAAATAAGCTCAGAAAGTAGGTTTCTTCACTAATTTTAATTAACGGGCGTGAGAGTAAGTTTTGGCGCAACCTTCACCAGTCCCTTTGTCTCCCTGTTCCGGCATCTATAGCCACTCCAATGCGGATAGACATAGCATTCTCCACGCTGATGACTTTCGGGCATCTTCTCGCGTTTGGTCGGGAAATTTGAATCCGGATGCCATTTTTGCGTGGGATCATCAGTCATGGCTGCACAGGCGGATCCTTATGGAGTTCTCTTCGTATGTTTAGGTGAGTAGGACCGAGATCTTCGTTCTCTTCTTTGATGGGAACCAATGAGAGAATTACAGTCCGGGGTCCTTGTGCGTGTCCAATTTATGCATCTCCATTTGACATTCAAGGTCCAATTAGGACGTTCAATTCATGCATTTCCAGTCGACGTTCAAGGTCCTATTAGGACGTTCAATGCCAGAGAGTGTTTCAAATCTGGGGATCAGAAGTACAATGTCAGAATTTGACAGCCTGATGGATTGCTTTCAAGTGCGGGGATTGGAAACGGAGTTGTCCTGGTGCGATTTAGAGTCGATGTTTGATTGGACTGTGAGACGCTAGATCAGAGTAGGGTGAAGGCATTGTCATTTTTTAGTCAATAGCTGAATTAACTACAGCAATAGCTTTAGTAAAAGACTTAAGATTTCGAAGATCTGCCACCGATAAATTTGCAGCAATTCTAATTGGTTCGTTTTCAATTATAGGGAATATCTGTAGGAGTCCAACCGCAGAGGCAGTTTTCATCAATGCCGTGAAGAAGAGAGGCATGGAAGCCAACTTCAAGATCGATTCTGCAGGGACGATTGGATATCACGAGGTATGCCTGCTCAAATTTTTAAACACCATGGCCGTGGCTTAAGTGAAGATCAATACTTATCTTTTGAATGTTTGCTTTTTAGTATTCTGAAATGCCAGACAACTCTGTGAACTCAGTTCATTGTCATTGACTTTCGAGTGAAGGGTAACCCAGCAGATGCAAGGATGCGGGCGGCTGCATTGAGACGGGGAGTGAAGCTGGAATCCATCTCAAGGCCAGTCTGTCCTGCAGATTTTAAGGATTTTGATATTATTTTGGCGATGGATAAAAAGAACAAAGGTAACTCATGTGCAACAAGGTTATCTTTCATAATTGTAGCCTTCCGAAGTAGGTAATACAAGAGTCAATATTGAATACTGGATTTTAACATTGTTGCTGTTCTATCTTCTCTTTTCTGGAATAAAACACATATGCCACCGTCTCGATGAACCTCTGTAAGCAAAGACTGGCTAAGAAATACACTGAAAACAGACTTCTTGTAAGTCTGTTGTCAGCCAGCCAGTCACCCAGCCATTGATAAGACGTATAGTATATGAAGTACATTACTGAAATATATTTGTTATAGATGTACACTTTACTGCTCTGCTAAGGTATGGAAGTCCTCAATCTCAACCGCAAGATTTGAGTCTAGTCGACTTTTGTGATGACAAAAAGTCTGAATTCCTTGAGAATGTGCTCAGGCCGGACGTAGGGCTGTGACTAAGTTTATCTCCCCCTGCCATCCCAGAACTTAGCCAGGCCTGGCATGTCTCTTTATTTTTCTCAACTTCTTTTCCTGTTTCTCTCATTCCGTCACGTTCAGTATAGTCTCACTCATGGGTGATCGCAAGCGTAGAGAAAGCCATGTGATATTTTAGGCCTTCATGATGCTGAATGGAAAGGAGTAAGGATTTTTCAATCACCGCCTTTCACATATTCTATAGCTCTAGTTTTCGGATATGACCATTCTGACCACTACTTGTGAATCTAACTGTACAGAGGATATCTTCAAGCTGCACAAAAGCTGGAAATCAAGAACTGACCTTCCAGAACTGACTCCCGACAAGGTCTGTCAAGCTTTAGATCCTTTGGTTTCTAGAGACATGGACTTGCCTGTGTCTTGGATCAACTTAAATAGCGTCCCGTTTAGTATACTTTTCTGCTATTGGATTTGAGAAGGAACTACATCAGGAAGATCTCTTCTGTGCTGTTTCGTGTGATCAAACTCCAACTCAAATCTGAAGGCAGCTCTACGAGTAGTATGATTATTGGAGGATGGATACCCTTGATTATTATATTTCTAGAGGAAGAATTGTTTCCTGCAGAGAATTTCACATAGGTAGGTCTTGATCATGTGTGTTTCGCTTGTTACATATCAGCACAGCAATAGTATATAATGTGTCGTCGACTTTCAGCTTATGAAATTCCATGCTCAAAAGTGCGGTGCGAAGTGTACGTAAAGAAAGCTTTTGTTCATAATTAGTTCAGTGCTACAGCTATCTACGGAACAACACTCTTGTGACTCTGAAGTGGTCATTCCTACGTTCACTTGGATTGAAGGGCTGTATCTTCACTGTAACTTCGCCGGTGTATGTTCACAGGTGCAGCTGATGTGCGATTACTGCAAAACGCACAACGCAAAGGAAGTTCCAGATCCATACTATGGTGGTCCTGAAGGGTTTGAAGAGGTAAACTCCGCTGGCTGTTCTTCCTTCTTATCTCAAAGGGGAACATCAATTTAATCTCTGTTCCCTAATCTACGCTATATGTTTTGGTTTAGTTTCCTTCCGCTTCTGTTTGAACTTCTACTTCTTGTAGTGCCAGTCGTAAATTTCTCCAAGAAATTTGTTCATTTTTGGGTACAAACTTTCTCAACACCATTGTCTTACCTGGCTGCTGTATTCGGACTTACGTTTGACAGTCACGCTGTTGTGAGTTGCGTTGTGTATCTTTTACTTGTGTTTACTTTTCTATCCCTTCTGTGCAGGTACTAAATCTCTTGGAGGATGCATGTGAGAACTTGCTGGAGACTATCGTCTCCAAGAAAGCTTAATGTCCTGAACTGAAGTGGTGAATCTAAAAGATGGACAAATTCCAATTGTTAATTTAAACTATTATCGCTAAATCAGAATGAATCTGTATAGGTTATTTCAAGTTTAGAAATTCTTATGTTGCAACATGGATGAATGAAATTTATTCTGCTTCGTTACTCGATCTCCAGGATCGTAATCGATCTTTGAGTTTATGCAGGGTTGAACTGGGATACATCTGTTTCCGTGACGCATTGGTTTATGTGCGAGCACTTGTTTCTACTTGGATGAAGATTGGGTCGAAAGCACCTGTTTTCATTTCCAGACTGGTCTCTCTTTATGATTCACCTCCTTGTTCTCGTGAAACGTGCGAAGCATTTCCCTCGTTATCAAAAATCACCTAGTTTTATATCCATACTGGTCTCACTTCATGATTCACCTCCTTGTTCCCGTAAGGTGTTTTCGTTTTTTGTAATTGCTAAGATTAGGTTTGTCCTACAACCTTCTTTCCTACTTTCTTCTTTCCTGGCTATCTCTGTGTTGTGTGATTTTACTTCCGTTCATGAGTCATCTCCTTGTATAACTTGCCTACCAACCTTAGACCTTACTGCAACCCAATGTTTAACCTCTTTCAATGCAGGTTTCATGATGTTTGCTGGTACTTGTTGCCAGGTCTTGCAAAAGTTGGAAGTGTAGGAGGGATACGCCTACTACTATTCATACTTCTGGCAGCCGATTACTTTTGCATCCACATTATGTTCAGCCTTTTTATCCACTCCTGCAGAAACAGACCATCTTCTTCAGAACTACATCATCAGTATAGCTGTTCAAAAGCGAGACACTCTTAGGGTGACTATCTGTAGTGTATCTTCCTTCGTCCTCACATATTGCAGAGGCTTTTCGTGTGCTGGTTTCTGTGCTGCCAAACGAGAAGCTTGCCAGCAGAGTTCTGCGGCAGGAAAGCTGTTAAAAAAGGACAAATCTTCGTCTCGCTGGTGAAGAAATGAACTCTAGCGTAAATATCCCTTTCCTGGAAAGCTGGTGCCACGATAGGCCTCAAACAGGCGGAAGGAGCAATCCCACAGTAGTGGCACTTAAAGTCACTATGATACCTTTCCCGAGAAAATCTCTGAATAGGGAGGATCTCTAAAGCAGGTTCGATGTTCGAACTGAGTGGATCTTGCACGAGAGAGGTTGTTGCAGCTTAAGATGATGACAGGAGATGTGTGCTCAAAGTTTGCCAAGTCAAGAGTTGTTGGAATCCGGCAGACAACTCCAAACTCACAATGAAAATCGTATGAGCATTAGTAAAGACAACGTCGAAATATACGTGTTCAAAATCTGTTCTGCCAGGCAGCAGAGCATCGCTATGATTTTTGCTTCATGTGAAGTCAAGAAGAAAACGTGTAGCAAAGGAAAGTAGGTGCCCTTGACTGTAGAGGGCAATGCTCAAAGAAAGTCACTTTCTGCCCTCCAAATCACCTCCACATATGTCCACAGCTGATATCTGGAGGTGATTTGGAGGGCGGAAAATGACAGCAAGAAAGTCACGGTTCAGCAGTGGACATACAGACAGCAAGAAGATTCGAACAGCTCCTGCCACTCTCCATCCAAAAGAAATAGAGATGGAGGTGTGCAAGTGATTACAGCCGTATGTTTGCAGACTCAAACTCTCAAGAAGCTTAACTATCGAGGTTATACCAGATACCGGAGACGACGTGATAGGAAACATATCCGTCCCTCGGATATAAATGTACTGATGTGTTCTCCGCTACTAACAAAGTAAAGTGGCGGTTCGGAAAAATTGTGAATTTTCTGGTCCTCGAGGCTGGAAGGATTCCTGCTTACATAATGAAAGCGATGTTGTACAATAGGCTTTTATCATGCACAGGAAGGAGGTATGCATTATATTCTTATCGTGACATTCATTCATAATCCACCGTGCTTGCTCCTGAATGCAATTGTGCACATTGCATAATAGCTAGGACATGTGTTACAACATGATTTCTATGACCATCTTTCATAGATTTGAGGTCTCGTTACCTGTGGATGGTAATATCGAAGGGACTTGGTCGAAGGGACTTGGGCCCCTCTATACTAACAAACCACAGCATAGCTCAGCTCTACTACATTTTGCCGGTGGGTCCTGATTTTCCTTTGTCCCTTTTAAATGGGTTTTTCCGTACAATGTTGTTTGTAGTGTTTCCTTCATGAGGACTCTGGAAAGATGAATTGAACCGTTGACGGATCAAAGACCAAATGACCATGTTGGCCTGTATGACTTACTATCCCGCTTCTTTTGTGATATTTTTGTTATATTTCTTGTTTACTACGTATTGAAAAAATACGAATATTGGATGTCAAATACCCTTCACAAGTCAACACAAACCAATCGTATATTATTATGAACTAGGGGGACTCGTGTCCACTTAACACCGTAAAAACCTTATGTTTTATGCGGCTAACTAACCACAAGAGCCGTGCTTCATATAGCTTGCAGGTTTCCATAGTCTTGATAGTCCTTACAATGTCCGTCAAGACATTTGCAGCAGCTGCAAGGTTCTGGATTGAATTTCAGTAAGTTACAAAAGATGACCAAAACCGCAGACTAATTCTATTGTATATATAGATATGGATCAGAACGATACTTGCTTAAAGACAAGTGACCAAATTGACTTATGATATAGAGTCTGACTTAGAGCCCAACTCTATTGTAAATTGTAATCTCTCTCTCAATCACCTCTGAACTTCCAGCTATATGGGCTCACACCTATGGATCTCTTTCTTGTAGGGTCTGCTTTGTTCTTCGATTTTCCCCTTCATGACAACTTTGACTTTCAAATTGGTGACATAAATTGTCTGACTGGATACAGTTTAATTAGGAGATTTTCCTGGTTTTTCCTCTTCTTTTTTAAGTGTCTCCTTTACGCTTATCCTTTGATATTTTTGTATCTTTGATAATAGAGATTATTGAACCTTTTTTATCTCTAATTTGATGGGTTTTTTCAGAAGACAATAGTAAGTTCTTTGCATAGGAGAAGAGTTTTGGTTATCTTTCCAACCATAATCATTTTTTTATTTTTTTCACAGAGAGTTTAAGTCACCTTACATCACTTTTAAACCTTGGGTCTTCTTAGACTGGCAGTAGTGGACCTTCATAAACGAGTCACATATCTAGGACAACAGTGGACCTTCATAAACGTCCCATCACATCTAGGGCAGAAATGGACTTTCATAAACGGGCAGCAGTTACCATCACATCTAGTATATTTTCTCTTCATTTGCTAAGTATAGCATTAGAGAGAGGACCTATATTACACAATTCAACAATAACAATAGACCCTACTTTATTTCACTCCTCCTTGCTGACCCGGAGAAGCCATAATTGTACCCTGTTTCTTTAGTGCTCATGCTCATTATCCATTTTGCACTTGCTATTTGGCCTTTTGGCCTTTCCTCCTCCGTGCAAGTCATAGGCTCCTTTACTTACACAGCTCTTTTCCTTCTAGTCTTGGAAACTAAATTTTTGTAAATTTACGAAACTCTGTGTCCTTTTTTTGCACTTAAATCACCGCTTTGATAGCTTGATTTGGTCAACAATGGCAATGTAGTAGCTAAGAGTTGAACAGCACGGCTTTGTAGCCAAACCAAATGAGTCATAGTTATGCTCCTATTCATCAATACTGATATAACACAAAAATATTCCAAACATATATATCCTTTTGTGTACAGTGCTATTGACTTATAGGGCAAAGGCCTATATTAAAAATGGTCAAGAGGTAGATGGAATTTTGATAATTTACCCAAAGTGACATCTTTGTTTAGCACGTGGGAATATCTTTCCCTGCAGTTTAGTGAGTAAGTCCGTGGTAAACTGGAACAGCTCAACTCTGCGATGACTACGGTACCCCTACGCGAGTTTGAACAATAGCTTTGATTGACAAATTGGAGGATTAGTTCAGCATGAGTTCATGCCATGGATAAGTGTCGTAATTTTTTATCAGGATAGCTCTCGTTGCAGGCAAGTGTCGAGCCGGTATTGTGTGGCGTATGAACTCGTGTGGATTTTCAAACCACAAGGCTTTATGATGTGATTCGGTTTATGTTTCGTGAAGTTGTGTGGAGTGGTTGGTTTCCTAGCTTGACTTTGCTATCTTGTCAAGCTAGCAACTCGAAAGAATTGCTTTCTTGAGTGCAAAGTTTGCTCCATGAATCTGAACTGATGATCATCATTCACTGACCGTGGAAGTATCGATATACTTTGATATTAGGATTTTGTCTATGACGTGATATCTTTGAGCTTCTTGGGCTGAACTTACGTACATCCCTCACAAAATTCTGAGTTTGGCTCAATTTTAGATACTTTGGGTCAAGATAGATCAAGGTAGGAGTTTTGAATCAAGAAAGTCAGAAACCACAAGTTTCCTTGAGTCAAGTCAGTGATCACAGTCTTGACTGTACAACCTATGACAGTAAAATATGACATATCAATGTTACAAAATGGACTAGTCTGCAAAATGGACTAGTTTGCATAGTTTGGTCCATAGGGAAACCAAAAATGTAGGGACCAATTTGAGCGAAACCAAAAATTGGTCTGTGGGGAAATTCTAAAACCTCACAAGGTCTCCAAGTATAAGGGTATGTAACGAGGTCACCTCTTTATTCCTCTAGTTTTGGAGTGATATGGAACGATAGACATAGCGTTAGACACATTTGGCAGAGAGTGCACGAGAACCTATCATGTTAGGTGCCTTGGATACCACTCTTACTCTCATACTTTGTAGTATATTTTAGTTCAACTTGTGTCTATTGCTCTACTAAGTGCAATGGCTGGTGCAATCCGGAAGATCAATCACACTAGGTGATGCTTCTTCGGATGCTCAGTTGTTTGTAAACCTTATGACTTACCTAGCTTGGTTATCTTAGGTGCAGTAGGGAAGATTTCTCATAACAACTCTATTGGGACTTAGCCCCATATTCCTTATTTTTTCTCACCCTTTTAAGGGTTGATGGGGTCTTCCCATCCTTCGTGTTTTCTAGGCAGTCGCCCTTTTCTTACAAAATTTACTAACCCAATTAGTTTTGAAAACTCTCATAGCATTCGACCAGAAGGTTCCTCTGGGGTCCCGTTCGTTGGATACCTAGAAATCGTTCCTGCATCCTCACTTATTTTACGAAACACTCCTCAAGCTATTTCTCGTCAACTTCCACTGTTTTGGAAGGAACTTCCGGACCGCAGAATGGTACGTTCAGATTCCTTCCATTCTTACGAGGTCTGAATTATTCTGATGTACCAGTTCTCGTGCTCTTTTCAGTTGATGAAGCATATATATCTAAAGTACAGTACTCTCATCATCAACTGTTCTAAACTCGGAATGAGAAAAAGAATTGCATGCAAGGAATTGGCGTCCTGCAGATTATCACCTTGACTTGTATTGGTCTTCTCGCTTTCATTTGACCTCCTGGATTCCTTCCACCGTTTACGTAGACCTGTCCTTCTCTGAATTTCATTATCAGTTCCAAAGACCATGATCTTCGGTACAAAGCTGGAAAGTTATTGGAACTGAGTGTGGCCCGGAAGAGTATGGGGACTGTAGAAAGATTACTCATGCATGATAAATTTCATACCAGGTCCTGTAAATTACTGTTTGTCTTGAAGGTGCCAATCTCACCATAGATTATTCTGCTTCCATGCAAAAGTTGATTTCAGTGTGAGGGTTCCAATGATCATTTTGGTAGTACATCTGTGAGTTATGTTGTGCAATCAATTGCAACTTTTGCAATTGACGACTGGCATTAGAACTATGCAAGAATAAATCTAGACTGCTATTGATTCTCTAAACTTTGACAAGTCGAGAAAGATTGACGAACTTCTTTACTGAATTATTCAACTTTGAGTTTTGATTGTATCCTACATTCATTATCCTGGACGGACGCCTTACCAATGCAGATGCTTTCCTCTTTTTCCGAGCTAGAATTCCAATAATATAGGTGAAGAAAAACGAGAAAGGAATTTAAAACACAAACAAGAGCAAAAGGGACTAAAATGGACAAAAACCAAAGTAAAATTACGGTTCCCAAGCCACGCAAGGAGGAAACAAACAAAGCAGTCTACAACAAAGTAACTTACAATAAAGTGATTGATGGTTAAACTATGTAATAGAGTTCTTCTAATGATATTTTGGTAAATGGAGAGGGAAGACCCTGGACATGAGCACTCCTACTACCGCTGCTTCTCTGTTACTTTGTGTTTTATGAAAACACAAAGTTTGAGAGCGTTGTAAAGATATAAAAAACTTTCTCTGTCTATAGTAGAAGATGAACATGACTGAAGAGGCAGTAAGAATCTTTCTCCTCTGCAAGAAATCTAGTGTTGCTTCTTTAAGTAGACCATCAAATTGGTTATGAAAGTGTACAAAAATCTCAACAACTAAAGATACAAAGTATTAAAAGGATAGTCTTGGTGCATAATCATCCTTCTTTCCCCAAGTGACAACATCCCCGTACCAACATCTCTGCTCATATAAGGTTTGCAACCACCGTATCATGCACGGTAAGTTAGACCATTCATGAATGTAACAATATCCACTTTCATACAATGAATAGTTTGTACTAATAGATCCATCTATAGCTCAATTTGTACTTAGGACCATGGAAAATAAAACTAAAAATCACAATCATCAAAAATGAAATTCCAATCAAATTTTTGAAAGTGATGATTTGATCCAAAAACGTCATAACCTTCCAAAGATTTCTGCCAAGCTCATATTCCAAAGATGCTTGTTGCAAAGGAAATCATCTTACAAAGAACCCATAATCTTTCTGAAGTTAGTCTCTTCTTTGCCTCATAACTAGGTTACTATCAACATTGCGTAATAAGGAAATGTTGTCAAGGCATTGCTTTTAGACAGGTGCACCAAACACCAAAGATCAATTGAGGAAAGATCTATTTAGCGATGAAAGTATAGATCTATTTAGCAGATGGTGTTCTTGATATTTGGAAAGTATAGAGCAATTGCTCTATTGATTTTTTAACCATTGCTCGGATTGAACAATGAACACTTTGAATGATGGACTTAAATATGGAGTTACAAAAGCTAAAATTGTCGAATATACAAGACCCAAAATGGATACTAAGAAATGCATTTTCTATTTACAAAGTTCAGGTTGCATTATAAATTCTAATATGTTTTCCACCAACTTTACATCGCATGATGTGTATACTTTGTGTGTCATGTGTGTCATACTGAGAACCATATAACCCAAGAAGTGTTTGATGTAAGAGAACCAAATACAATAGGAATGTCATGATAAAATTCCGGAATAAAAAATGGAAATCTTTGATGAAGAAGGAAACACCAGAACTTTTTTCTCTATAAGAGAGAATCTTAACTTTATTAACTAGTCACATAGTGTGAAGAGGTTGGTAAGGGTATGAATGTGCATACATTCATTGAGATGTATAAACTGTATTTTCCTAGAGTCTAGTAAGACAAAATCAATAAATACAAAAAGTGTCGTGCACAGAGGAATCAAAGATATGACTGAAAATCAAAATGCCAAATAGTGAATTCAAGCATTTGTGTCATTAGCTTATGATTACTGTAGATAGCCCGCTAAAGATGCACAAGAAAGTACTCATGAATGCCCAAATTATTTAGCAATAGAGTAGTTTGTGGTCGCCTACAAGACTTTATATTCGGTTGTAATGCACATAAAAACCCCAGTAAGTCTACTTTTCAATTGGGACATATAATTTTATTTTACCTTTCCTCCCTAGCATACAATAAGAGTGTGGAGACGCGAGAGATGTGAGAGGAAAGTTCTATATTTTTGGATTGTTCTCTTGCATATAGCACTTGAGTCTAAAGTCAATTCTGTTCATTTTTTAATTTTGATTCCATTGGTACTAGTGATGGCTCAAGAATTTTCATTTCGAATCTATTGGTTTTCATGATTAAGTTCCATTGGAATTTAGTTTTGAAAATTTTGGAGATGGAAATTGAAAGTTAACTTTCAATTTCCATCTATAAGAGTTTATAATTTTTAGGGTTTGGAAAGGTGGTATTTTCTTATGTGAATTGGGATGTGAGGGGTTGTGGTTTTGCAAGTAGGGGGAGATATAGAGAGATATGGGGAGAAGCATCATGTGTTACTATTGTTATTCTTGTGCTAGCCATGGCTACACCTCCCATGTAGGGCCACTTAGAGCGGCTTGGGATATACCATGCCTAGTGTCGCCTTTACCTCACAAGGGGTAAAGACCCATGTAGGAAGGATGCACAAGGACTATGATTGGACCACTTGGGATGCCCACGTGAGGCGAGCAACCACATCAACAAAAGTGACACTCGGGATTACGCACGCTTCTTCTATTTTGTCATTTATTGTTCCAAGGATATCGATCGAGTTGTGGGATAGGTTAGCTTCTCATGCAGTTTGCATTTTGGGGTTATTTGAGACTAGTTTTCCATGTCCATGTCTATTCTATAGACTACCCCACACACTCCATGATGAGGCTAGACAAGCTTTTTGCCTACCACTTGATCATTTGGCACATGATCCCTTAGACGAGTTAGCATGGTTCCACTTACTCCCTCAATGGTGTTTGCGTTATGCTAGAGAGGGATGTGCAAGGCATAGAGAGGTGGCTGTTAGATTTTGTCAATTTTGAAAGTCCACTCGATTACAAAGGTGTAGGACATTGGGTCCGGCATGAGAGTTTAGTAGAGTATCACAAGTGCTACATCCTTTGTCTATGGCAAGTCCTACTAATGAGACTATCTCTTTCTTATGCTCACTACATCCTATAGCAGTAGAGGGACTACCACTAGAGGTCTTAGACTCTCAGCCTGAGCAACCTTTATGTCTTGATAGGTTGCTTTTTGCACAAGCATTGTGCACTGCCCCTTGCCTCTCCTCAAGAGGCTTGTCAAGGATGGTTTATGAGCACCTTAAAGATTGCTTTCAAGTAGATGATCCTTCTAGTGGCTTTATCGAGTTGTTTTAGGTGGTTGCAATAGTAGCAAGAGGACATATTCCTATGTCTGTTAGTTAGGTGCTAGTAGACTTCTTGCAATGGAGAAGGACATGGGAAGCATTAGAACCATTGCTATTGGAGAGATCTTTTGTGTTTGGTCAATCATACCATTGTCCTTCAGCATTGTTCTCAATTTTGACAGCACCTCAATCCACATCAGTTTGGAGTAGCTACACCTGGAGGATGTGAGGCTATATCTTTAGGCATTAGGGCACTCCTAGATATCCATCCAAAGTAGGTAGTCCTACAAGAGGATGTTGAGAATGCTTTTAATAGTGTCTCACGTGCATCTATCTTTAGAGAGCTTAGGGAGGCTGGTGGATCCTTGGCGAGTCTTATTCCTTTTGTATGGTCTTTTTATGGCACTCATGCTTCCCTTTACTACTAGCATGGTGGTTCACAAGAGGGAGTCACTGTCTTGGAGTCAACTCTGTGTACACCTCAAGGAGATCCTTTAGGGGGGCCCTTATTTGCCATGTCTCACTTTAGAGCTTGCCTATCTACTTCTTTGGCCATTCAAGGTTTTGTATTTCCCTCCTTGGCAGATGATACAAACTTTGTGGGTCCTATAGATTAGATTAGGTAGGCCTTTGACCACTTGACTACCAAGCTACATCTAATAGGCTTGGGAGTCAAGGTGTCAAAGTGTAGTGCATGGTCCCCTTTAGGTATTCCTCTCCACCTTGAGCTTCTAGAGAGATTTATCACATCTACATATGTACTACATGTTCTTGGAGTGCCAATAGGATCTAAGGATTTTGTCGTAAGCTTCTTAGACGTTGCCCTTGCAGAGGATATTCTCCATGTGTATGACCTTCCATTACTAGGAGATCCGCATGTGGCATTTGGTATACTCTCCTCTAGTATTGCTTGTTGACCATCCTACCTCATCCGTATAGTTCCTCCTTCCTTGTTCTTCCTATTATATTTGAGAGCATTTGATATGAGGATTATGGGAATCTTTGGTGATATTATTAGACCAAGGACATTTGAGTGTGTGATAGGGGATTTGGCACGTAGATAGATGGCTTTGCCAATCTTGTGTGGAGGAGTTGGCTTGCTATCTATGGAAGAGACTGCAACTATAACATTTTTAGGTAGTTGGGCTCTCTCGACACCCCTACTTTCTTCTCATTTTGTGGTTGTTGATAGGCAGGTCTTGGAGACTTTTGTGATAGAGGTGGAGGGGGATCCTCTCCATATGTTATTATGGCAGACAAGAGATAGTCTATCTCCATGGGCACAAGAGGACTTTCCATCTTTTGCTTCACTATTGTCAGATTGGACTAGAGATTTACAGTTTTCCTTGATGGAGCAACAGTGTGAGCATACACTACATAGTTGACTTGTCCATTCTTCAGGCTACTAGAGCATGACTTTGCTCTTGCTCTGGCAAAGGTGTAGGCTCTTGGATCCTAGCTCAACGGTGCATTAGGGCATTCTGACTCGATGAGATTTCACCTAGGTTTGGTCCACACATCTGCATCTTCATTACTCACTTGTGAGTGTAGTTCTACACTAGATGTAGCAGCAGTCCATATGACAGGGTGTCCTTTTGGAGGACAAAGGATAGCTACACATGATGCTATTAGTAACATAGTGTTTGCTATGGCACGTGTGAGTGGATACTTGGCTTGGAGGAAGCGATGGACATTGCGTTCCGACACATTCGTCAGGAGTGCAAGAGAGCTTATCATGTTAGGCGCTAGGGGTACCATTCTCATTCTCATTCTCATTAACATATTTTAGACAATGTGTGTCCATTGCTCTATAGAGTGCAGTGGTTGGTGCAATCCATAAGAGAGCAATCACACTAGGTGATGCTTCTTCGGATATTCTAACTATTTGTAGACTAGGTGATGCTTCTTCGGATGTTCCAACTATTTGTAGACCACACGACTTCCATAACTCGGATGTCTTAGGTATAGTGGGGCAGATGTCTCATATAGACTCTAATCGAGTTTAGCCCCACTTTACCTTTTTTCATCTCTCCCTTTGGCCGGCTTGATAGGATCTTCCCTCCTTCAGATTTCTCATATTGACTCTAATGGGGTTTAGTCCCATTTCAGATTTCTCATATTGACTCTAATGGGGTTTAGCTCCATTTTACCTTTTTCATCTCTCCCTTGTACGGCTCGAAGGGATCTTCCCCTCCTTCATATTTTATACGCGGTTGTCCTTTCTCTCAGTTTTATGACATGTGAATCAGTGCGTTGCGGGAAGACCGCCGACAGAAGCAATAGAAAATAACAAGGTCGCCACACAAGAGAATGAATGCGAACAGTGGAAGGTAACGATACCTTCGCCACATTTCACTGCCCCCGCCCTCCAGAGTTCAAACTGGGAATGCCCCATTCGTACCCAATGACACTTGGCACATCCTGCAACTGCGCTCCATAGAAAGTATGGTACCATTTGTCTCAACTGGTTCGCGCTCCGTTAACCTCCGTAGCAGCTCTCCGAGGTTGAGTAAGATCTCCTCCACCTTTTGCGGTTCCACTGGATGTCGCTGTATGCCGAAACCGTTAGTCAAAACCTCCGCCTCCAAAGCAGTTACAGCAGACATCTCGTCGGACGTTGCTTCGGACGCTACTCGACAGTGCCCATTACACGTACCCAGTGATCGCATGGATGCTCGAATCTGTGAAGCGGCAACGGAGCAAATGTTCCCTCATGCCGACTCTCCTCATCCAGATCCATTGAACCGATCCCGTCGTCCTGCGTCGAGGTTTACTTTCATGTCCACGTGGATAAATTGGTTTGCATTTTGTTCTCGTGCTGGACTGACCGCAACTACAGAGACACAGACAAACACCGGAGATAAGCTGACTACCGGGCAGGTTAACAACTCCGTTATCCGGGCAAGGACTAAACGCCGCTACACTATCGTGACAATTTGTAAAACAGTGCTTGGTTGTTTTCTCACTGGAAATAGGCCATCGTTAGACATAAATGTGTCGAATTGGTCGCTGTCCTGGCCTGCAGTTTTCGCATGTCATCAGAAGCCGCACGGATTTTGCCTCTTTGCTGCTCTCGTTAGTTTACTCCTGTATTCATCGTGGTGCGGGGGAAAATGATTGTCCTTTGGGCAAGTTTACATGTTGAGTTGGTTTGAAGCAGCTAGAGCAACTGGCGGGATGAGAGAGGTGCAGAAAAGATATGACTTCATGGATTGGATTCTGGCCTGGCGCCCCACAGAAATGCCAAGTCAAAGGCCGGTGAAGCAAGACGGTCCCACAGAATTTGGTGGAAGCGGGAGTGAAAATTGAAGGAGGGAAGGAAAGATTTGGACATATTCAACTCTGGAAAATTTAAGCACTTATTCAAACAGTTCGTTCCGCCCAAATATTTTCAAATATTTTTGAAAGTCAGAGAGAATTTCCTCCACTTTGGCCTTTTCGCAGGGCTAAGATTGAACTCCAGAAACAGATAAAACTCGTCTGGCTTCATAGTAAGTAATGAAAATTCAAGGAGGCATTTCCTCCAGTTCTACCCTTTCCCCATGGATGAGATTGAAGTCCAAAAGGAGAAACGCAGGCAGCTCATAGAGGGGGACAGATGGACGGGCTACTGGACGTGTGAAGGAAAGACGCAAGAGCTGAAGCCAAGTTATGGGAGAAGGGCAGGTGCAAGTGATCCAAACTTTATTGGGGAAATGTTCCTTCTTCCTCTCCCTCGTGAATCTCATGAGTAAGCTCAGACATCCTAGTCCTGGCCAGGAGGGTGGCACCTTGATGATTCACAATGGCAGAACACTCGCAGAGGACAAAGCCAGCACTGGAGGGTTCCTTCCTACGACTGCAGGTTTTATACTACAGTAGGAGAGTCAAGAGGGACAAGACATGAAATGCATTGAGAACTGAGATGAAAGTTGTAGATCTGTGGGTGGGGTTGGTGTCCTGGTAGTTCGCTGATCCCCGTTCCTACGATAGAACAGAATGCAAAATGTACAACTGAGGTACAGTACTTTATAGCTGTGGCTATGTTTGTTTGCCAGGTCCCAAACGCACATGTCAAGAGCAGATGCTTTGCAAAGTACACGTTAAGCAGTTCTAGAGGAGTTACAAGTTAAGCAGTGCTAGAGGAATTGAAGGCTGAAGGTCTACGGTAGTCTACCGCATTTACTAACTGTATATTGGATATCTGCCTGCGAGATCTTCTGCAAGAATCCTTCTCATACTTTCATGTGGTTCTGATCAGATTCTCTTCAGTCTTTTGCAGCAGAGGACTTCCGTTTTGCTTCACTTGAGACACAACGATATTAGTATTACCGTTTAGCTATTGCAGTCTAACGTCAGGGGAACATCTTTCGAACACAGATTTAGCATGTACAGTCCTCTGGGCTCGGGCTCTTGTGACTGTCGAAATCTACCGTTGTGGCCAATTTTTGTTTTGGAAAGGATGAGAGGGTCATTGTAGCCATGACCTGTTCGGCCTTTCGATTCCACCGGCTTGTGACCCCTCACTTGGCGAGCCACCGCCCCCCCCCCCCCCCCCCCCCCCTCTCGCAGTTGCCCTCGTGCGTCGTACATATATTCTGGTTTCCATTATCCAAATAAATAAAGAAATGGTCGATTTCCCTGAAGACGACATATTCCGAATTAAGACTCTTTTCCAGACAATCAGTCGATCAAGTCATGAAATTTCATCCTAGATCAAAATTCTGCCTCTTTGATGAAATTCCGGCATTGTAGGTTGGTCTGTCAAGTGCCAGCTGCAACCCAAGCTTCTCAGATGCAGTGAGATAGTAAGGGAAAGAAGAGTGACATGACGATGCCTAGGATGGTAGTTGCTCCGAGGGTACGATGGAACTCAAATCTCATTCATCATTGATCGACCAAATCATGGGCCTTGGTCAGAGCTGCTGGACACCAGCTAGTGCCTCTGTCAAGCGGTACACTTTAACCGGTAGTGAGGAAAAGGAATTTGTGTAACGGAGGGTAAATATATAATATATCAAGAGCCTAAAATGGAAAACATTTGCTAGATTTTACGGAGGAGATGGACAATAACTTTTTAGCCTCTTTAGAGCCCTTCGAGGTTGTCGAAGAAGATCCCGATATAGTTTGGTTTATGTGAAGTGAAATTGTTACTGTTTCCATTTAATCCATCGGTAGAACAACAATCTTAGACTAGAGTTCTGTCCATGCCATGAGTATCTGGACTCGAACACAGGTAGTCCGGTCTTCCAATCACTATCCACTGCAGAAGGGAACAAGCAGAAGACTAGGTGGGGGAAGAAGAAAAGCAAAGCGGAAATGGCAAGACAGATCAAAGTGGATTGATCCGTTGACAGCTTTTGTACTCATGCTGCCCCCTCCGCGCGCAATTGCAGCTGCCAAACATTTAAGATGAAGCCAAAAAGCGCGATCGGAACGGGCAGCTTTAAGATGTCGCGAGGCCAGTGCGTGCTGAGCAGCTAGCGGGCACGGGATAGGCGAAGGAAATCCAGTCAGGGGAACCCGGGTACTGGAATGAGGGGCGGTGGAGTTATGGCCGTCACCTGTGATGCATGGACTCTATGACGCTGGACTCACACACACTCATGCACTCAACCCATGATTTCCCCCGACCCCGCTGGACAGACCCAAAAGATGTAATCCGTCCCAAGTCCTCCCTGCAGTAAATTCGCAACAAAACAAGATCCTCATGCCTGTCCCTCTTAGCGTCCCTAAACGCAACAACGAAATCATCGGCGCTCAGTGGCTATGTCTGATCCCTCTCGCTGTAGATAGATCATGGCACAATGGCAGCGAAAGTCGCGAAATTAGCCCGTAAACGACACGATTGATGGGCATCGTCTGGTGCTGGCTCGTTGCATGCAATGGCGTATCAAAGGCCAATCGCTAATATCTACTTTCTCTGTGCGCGTCTTCGTTAACTGTGGGCCGCCGGGGTTGGCTGGTCAGTTCCAACTAGATCCATCTACCCGTAGCCAAGTCGCTCGCGTTTGTCGGGACTATTGGCCGTTGTTCACACCTCGCCTTCTTGCCGGCTGCTCGGCTGAGGTCTTTCCGGCCAGATTGCATGTACTGCGTACGTAGAGCTGCGTTCTCCTTTATCCACCATGGTTATCATGCGCCTACCACGATAACAGACTCGTATGCGACAAGAAAAGGCCGGGGTGTCTTTAAGAAGAATACAAAATAAAGTATTTTCATTCGATATACAATTAATATCCCTCTATTTTGTTTCCCTTTTCGTCATATTTGCATCGAAGGAAAGAATTCAAATACAATAAAGCAGTTGCATTGGAAGTGTACAGTTAAGATCCCTCGATGTTGTTTCCCTTTTCCATCATACTTGTATTGCGTTGACTGTTGGAAATGGCCTCTATTGTCTCAGTTATTTTCTAGCAACAAATATCTCCATTATATTTACCTGCTGAAACAAAAGCATAGAATCCTCCAGCAAACACTGTAAAAGGTCTATCAGGACGTGCAGCCTATGAGATGCCATATAATTATTTATATCATCTTTTCATTACTTGTGCATACTATCTTTTGCCACGATATCATGCCAGTTTTCACTTCAAGGAGTTTCAATTGCATATATGACGCGGAGAGTACTGTAGACTAAGATTTCACCAAATGGGCACTTTACCTGCAATTATTATTAGGACCAAAAGTTACCGAAGAAATTGCTTGTCACGGGTTCTTTTCTACTTGTATCCTTGATTTTCTTACTCAAAAGCAACCGTATGTGAATGGCCATATATGGAAAAGCCATTTAGCTTTTCTCCACTTTGCCTCTTTGACCCAAAAACCAACCGAGAAGTCCGGTGGATCTTGACTTGAAACGAGCCGTATGTGGAATGGGTCTTGTGATACTCTTGACCTATGAAATCCTGAGAGAGTGAGCTATGAGCTCTGCCCTATGTATCTAGGAAGTACGATACAAATGTGTTTTGCCAAATCTTTGGTGATGTTCAAACACAAGCGGTTTCAAGCCCCACGTTTTGAACAGTGGAAAGAAATGACTATGATGAACTACACATGTGAGAATGGAGAACAACATTCCTTTTATCCAATGCTAAGGATGTAATCCTCTTGTCGAATTTGAATGTGACGCACCGTTATTCTCTCCGGTACCGCTCTTTCACCTTCAGGTAGGAAGGAACGCATGGAATGATCGTATCTTCCATAGTGCGAGAGATTAGAATCTCAAAGCTACCGTAAACTAGTATGATTGTATATGAGAGATTTTTCAAGCTGCGAGATAAAGTCACACATCAAAAGAAATCAAGCCAGGGCCCAGTACATCATAGAGCATCATATAATAAGAGCTGATGATAAAACAACGTTCACAAAATGGCTGTGGTGTATCAAGTTTCTCGAATGAGCCTAAAATCATGAAATTATACCACCGCGTGTAACTTCTCAATATGAAAGACCTTGTACAACTGAGAGCCAAAAAGTCCGTGCATATAAATTTTTCATCTTTTCTAGAACAACAATCACTGAGGACTTAAGCGAATCGAGTTGCATCGTGTGAGATTACAAGCTGAAAGGTTTGGTGAATTCATAAGATTAATGTTTCCAACTTTTCGAGCTCACAGACCATGTCACACTTTGAAGTGGATAAAATGAAAGACCTTTCGCGTACGTTCAATATCAACTGGTTAGCGCAAATCTTACTTTTGAGATTCAATCATAGAAAGCTTTGTTAAACTAATTTTCATACTGTTTCCTTTAAGTCTATTTTATTAAGCACGATCATAAAACATTTTTCTTTGAGTTTATTCATGTTATTTTATATTTATACTCTTGGCATGTAGATTGGTAATAGAGTAAGACTCCAGTTTTCATCCCCTTGTATCTCTTCTCCAGATAGTTCCCCACATTCTAACACCAATCAAATATTTCTCATATTCTAGTCATTGATGTTTTAAATCATTGTATTTTTCTTCATCTAAAATATAATTTTAAAACTGTTCATGGAGTTTTCTCCATCCATCCTTTTAGAACAAGACGTGCCAGGTCCTGAACCATGATCATGAGCATACAAAAAGCAAAAACGCACTTCCTTGTCTTAACCAAAATTAAGTGAAAAATACGTCCAGTCTTTGAAGTTATTGACAATTCTTCATTTGAATGAAAATAAAAACATTTTCCAATCATGCCAAAGACCATGCCAACACTATTACATTTTGGCTAATTATGGAAAAGAGTTTAAAATCTGCTGTTGCACCATGTTTACCTGAATATTCTAGTTCCTTCGGGGTAGACTTGAGCCCTTTCTCTTGGACTACTATGTGCGAATTATTGGTGATATATGAGAGTATATTGGACTTCCTGCATTTTATAACACTGGTCTTGTTCACTGACCTGATAAAAGTCGATCATACAAATGTCTAGCCCGATCTACTTGTTGAAGATGGTATGGTCACGATTTACACAAGGATCGGCATGTCCTTTGTTTCTAGATGATCCTTTAACATTCTGGTTACATCGAGAAAAAAAGTAGATTGAAAGAATCTACTTTTTCCGATGATCTAATTTATTCATCCCGTTTTTTTTTCTTACAATTTTCATACATTTTCTTCTCACGATAAGTATATTGATATTTGCTAAAAACTAGATTTAGTTTTTAGTTTGCATCTTTCTAGTTTTACAAATCTATTCATGCAATGCTTTACCGGATGATTTTAACTAAGTGTACTGATTATTTTCCGAGGTTCATATTGTAAGTGATTTGTATTGTATTTTCGGCTTTTTGACTCTTGGATCTTCCGTGCTTCATATTTCATTGTTTCATTATCTTGAATTTCCCAGTTATATTTCTTATTGTGGTCTTAAAGCTCAATCTCCTAAAATACTAGAAAACGTATGTATTCACCCATCTCTTGTGTATTTCTGTCTTATCTTCTCTGGATCAACAACGAGGAGGGAAACTTACAAAGTCGGAAGTAAATTGCACCTTCCACACGTGGTCCCCGATTGCTTTCGATTTGCGAGCGAGGTTTGGTGAGATAGAAACCAAAGCTACTCCCAGTGATGGGTGCACAACAGTCCTTCAATATCTTCAGTATGGTGTGAGACTTTGACAGAAGAGGTAACATGAAAGTTTGAGCCTTATCAAGACCTTGATGGTGCTACCGATGATTGTCACCAGTCATGGAGATAAACTTCATAATTGGGACAACTTTAACAGCAACAAGTTTAACGAGTATTCTGCTCAGGGCCAAATATTTTCCCATAAACACGTTGAATATACGCGTTCTCAAACTTAACACGCAGTGTTAAAAGCTCACCACAATACTATACTTGGAGCGCGGGGTTCAACACATTCCGGAGGCCAGCACTGTGATGATTC
Source organism: Lunularia cruciata (assembly GCA_948567375.1). Classification (NCBI taxonomy): domain Eukaryota; kingdom Viridiplantae; phylum Streptophyta; class Marchantiopsida; order Lunulariales; family Lunulariaceae; genus Lunularia; species Lunularia cruciata. The sequence continues at coordinate 60,302,388 of OX419759.1, read as the reverse complement.
TTGCGGATTGACGGAATGGTCAGTTTGTCTCCTTCCACAACCTATCCACGAAGGGCTTTACGACCTGCATGAGATTTAGAGAGAGAAGTTAGGCTCACCACCATCCGCCTTGCGCACACCAACGACGGGAATAGTTACCATGCACGGCGTGTTACGTTCCTATCAAACTGGGTACATAGAAAGCTGTCGTCCCTACTTACTGCAGTAATGATTAAAACTGAGCAAGAAACCCCGGCGTTTGATGGGTAGTATACGAAAACACTATAACACTTGAAAAAGAGAATGTGATTAGATTTCTTAGCAAAAAGTGTACTAGAAATTGGTTGTATAGTAATACCAGACGTGCATCTCATTGCATGGAGAGGAGGTTATCCGTTCCTAATATTTGTGCTGTATGTCAAAAGTTCTGTAAGTCCAAGACCCTTGGATAAATCCAATCCTAAAAGTCTAGTAATGAGACTACTCTAGTGTTGGTGTTGTGGAAATAAGACGTCTAAACTAGTGTGATATGTGAGAGAATAGTTACATCTCTCAAACTCTTCTTTTTTGTTCTACGTCTTGCGTTTAGCATTTTCATTGTTCGGTATAGATTCGTTGTTTACTATCAAATGTTTAATTCAGTGGGTGTCCACCATATCTAGTGTGTGAAAATCAATTCGCGAGAAGTTTATTTCCTTCTCCAGTTACAACTTTAAACTGCGTTGCATGTTTTTCCCATCAGAGTTCAACCGTTAGAAACATATGCGGCCAGGTTGATCGAATCATGGGAGAACTCCGATATAGTATCATACTTTTATGAAACATTTAAACTCCAATAAAGAAGATTCTGCGCGCCAAGTATACCAAACTGGCCGAATTGCAGAAAAGGCTCGTCAACAGCGCAGTTACCGACAATAAACGGACCGAACTACCTCGTAAAGGACAGATACGTACGTGGTTTCGTGAGAAACGGACGGAAGACAGGAAGGAGGAAGGAAAGGTTAGTCGATGCCAAGTGTTGGGTGGCAGAAGGAAGTAGAGCGGAAGGCTCACGTGAGCGGACGGGCGCAGTAGGAGATGATGCTCTCAATCCATTGCTACGATACAATGAGATCAGACAGATATTGACAGAGAGCGGACGGACTGCGACCAACAGAGTACTAGAGTCCCAGAGAAACAGAAGAAACAGCACCAGAAGAACAAGTAGAGGAGGAGTCTGCGCTGTGCTCAGGGATCCGTTCATTCATTCGTTTATCCCGTGGTTCTGGAAGAAGAGAGTCGTCTGTGTGTGTGTATATAATTAGGCCAAGGGAAGGAAGAGTCGGTGATTGCGAGGGGATCACAAGCTAGAAAGGAGGGTGAGTGAGTTGGTGGACTGGTCGGATTTGTTGGTGTTGCTGTAGTAGTTTTTGGTGCGCTCCCCGCGGCCTAATTGGGGTGTGATTCGTTGCTGCATGGGGGTTCAAGTGCGGTGAATTTGGTTCCTTTGTGTTCGATAGCAGCGGTCTCTGCGGCCAACCTGGCTTGCTGGCAGGCAAGCAAGCAGGCGGGCGAGTTGGTTCCACTCGGTTGATTACAATTTGATGAAACGGAATTGCCCTTAGAGGGAGAGAGATGGTCTTGTGAGGTGGTGCAAGTAGAGAGGAAGGGAGGGGGAGGGGGTCGGTTTTGAGAGTCTATTGTCTAGCCAGTGGTGTATGTCCCGAGGATTGATGAGGGGTATGGCCTCAAGAGGCGCTTGATCAAATGTGGTGGCCGGGGTTGAGTCCCATTAGCTGATCTTTCCGTGGAGCCCTGGGCTGAAGAGCTCGGAGCGCACTCGGACCATAGTGGAGAGAAAAAGTAGGAGAGAAGAAGAAGAGGAGAGTAGTTTCTGCATGCCTGGGACGAAGAACGTCTCCTGGTGGTCCTGCAAGCTTTATTCCTTTTCCTTTTCTCGCGTTGAAGCATAGGTATAGGAAGAAGATTGATTGTTTAGCCCCCTATTGTTGAGGAGGACTTCCATTTTGGTTCTGGAGGTAGGTCATCCTGGTTTTCGGATTGAACCGAACCATTACAACAGGAGCAGCAGCTGCGATGGACCACCGACAGGCTTACTGTGAATATGCCAGCGACGGGGAGGAGGAGCACTACCGGTCTGAAAAATTGGACTGGAAGGAGACCATCACCAATGGGCTTTCACTCCGGGAAGTGGATCTAGAGGATGGGAGAAATGGGTGGGGAGCTCCACCGGGTAGTCTCTTCAACGTCCGGGCGATGAATTATTTCACGAAGAAAACCAAGTATCCAGCGAGTGAGTCCTTGTTGAAGCCATTGGGAGTCGACTGGCTGAAATCCACGTCCAAATTGGAGCACATCATGGTCCATCCGGGAAACTTCGTCAGGAAGGTTCTGGACAAGGCACAGGCAGATGGGGAGGCACTAAAGTCTTTTATATTTGCTGTCAATTTGCAGATTCCTGGTAAGGATCATCACAGCGCTGTTTTTTACTTCGTGACTGAAGAGCCCATCAGGCAAGGATCTCTCCTCTACCGGTTTATTCACGAAGATGATGCGTTCAGAAATAGCAGATTTAAATTGATCAACAGAATTGTCCGAGGTCCCTGGATTGTGAAAGCCGCTGCGGGGAACCACGCGGCCTGTCTGCTGGGGAAGGCCTTGAACTGCCACTATTTGAAAGGTTCCAACTACATGGAGATCGATGTGGACATCGCCTCTTCCACTGTGGCCAACGCTATTTTGCATCTCGCTCTTGGATACGTGACCTCCGTGGCGGTTGATCTCGCATTTTTGATCGAGAGTCAATCGGATGAAGAGCTTCCAGAGAAGCTGTTAGGAGCAGTTAGGGTCGCTCATATGGAAATTTCATCAGCAACCATAATGGAACATATTCCTGAGCCGGAGAAATGTCTAACCCCAACGTTTCAAACAGCTCTTTCTTGGAGAAAGTTTGGGCGGAGTTTCACGTTTAGTAAGGCGGGTAAAGTTGATGCGGAAGAAGAAGCCAGCTGATGACAATCTTGTGCAGAATTGTCAGGCTTTTATGACTGACTAATGGATCGAGGGGCTGGCTGCTTCTTGTCCACGGAGTTCAGGTGGAGAACGGGAATTTGACTCCATTGATGTCAATAGCGCTAACAGCCTGCCCGCCCGCCGGTTGGTGAAGGACACGAGATGCGGGACATTTTGCTCCAGCCTTGTTTGCTCCCAACGAGGAGTCAGAGAGTCACATTGACAGAAGAAGGAAGCTCTCCATAGTTGCTCTCCTACATGACCCAAGTCCATCTCCATTCAGAATATTCCGTCACCTCTCATGACGGTAAGTATTTACTTTGCATGGTTTGGTGGCAGGACAGAGGAGGCAACAACAACCTTTAACTTCGAATTAGAAAAGTTCACTCCATGAAATGCTAGCGTCGATGCTCGTAGTCTTTCGGACTTTCTGCAAGCATTTCCTGTTAAAGAGAGAAAGGAGTGAATGAATGCTGTTACCCAAGCAAAACTACTCGGCTTTATCACTACAACGCTTCAAATCCACCGGTTCTTACTTGACTATCATCGCATTAGATTTGACAGCAAACGGAATCATCGGCCATTGTCTATATATCGAGAAGGCTGACAATTGTAGTTCTAGAAGCCGATGTGCTTCATTTGATGCATCATTTCTTGAGTTTTGGTGCCTTGAATGCCACGTTCGGGGAGGTCACTGGCTCTCCCGGACATATGTATAAAGATTTGCACGTTTTGTCCGGCAATATTGGACATCCATGGGATCACTACATTTTGTATGACATTACAATGGTCTCTTACGTTGAACCCAATTTGCGTTCCCAACTGTCTACCGTCTCAACAGGCGCGCCTGGCCATCCAGTGCCATTCATTCTACAGCACTGTATCCAGGAAGGACATTTGCCTGTAGAAAGGAAGGTTTTGTTTCTGCCAGGTCTCTTTCCAGCTGGCATTGTTGTGGCATCCATTTCCAGCATAAAGTCACGAGCACTATTTCGTCGCGACTCGCATGGCCGGTTTCCGTAGCTTGCTGTCGGATCCCACCTGTCTGGTTAGTTTGCTTCGCCATTGAAGTGATGTACCGAACTTGAGGTTGATATGATCAGATTGAAGTGAGAATGCGAAGGTCCGAGGTGGTGGATCCTGAGAGTAGTTCGAAGTAGCTTCATGTCGAGCGAAGGCAACATTAAGTAACCTTCGAATTATTTTCCCATACGGCGATTCTTCTAAGTTGTAATATGTAAGACCACCCCCTAATCTGTGGCAGATGTTCTTGGTAGGGAGGAAATGTGGGGTACCAGGGAATAGATAGACAGTCTGTACCGATGGTTAAAGGTACATTGTGTTTTGTCTAGCGTTTGTTTAACAAGAAGAAGAGGAAGAGACAATGAGAGATGAAAAGAGTACCTTCATTTTTGTGAGCAACATAACATCAAGTGAATATTGAATCCTTCTAGGGCTTAGGTTGGAACGCAGTCTTACAGAAGCTCTACTCAACCTGCCATAACTGTTACGTCTCTACGCACAACAGGCAACCCAAGATAGCGGGAAAGATATGTTGCGTGGCGTTCAAAGTCTGATAGGCATAGAGGTGCGTTGCAGCTTTCCCTTTTCTTACAGATCTTCATGGCAGATGATCCCCTTTTGTAAGTGAAAAGTGGCATCATTTTGGCAGGGAGATCTCATGAGCCATCGTGGAGATCTGCAAACTGGGGGATGGCAGGGATCTGCTACATGCTTATTACTGCAAAACCAGAGTCCACTACAGTAAATCCCCTACCCGTTCCCAGCAACAAGAAGCTACACCGAACTCACTCCATGTCAGTTTGCCTAGTCACAAATCCTGTAGAGTTCACTCCCTCCCGAGAATAGGTGTATTTGTCGCTTCTGAGTCTGCTATTCCCGAAGGTGAGATCCGCCTGACGGAGAGCACATGCAGTTATTTCCATTCTCCTGCATTCTCGTACGCGATTTGTCATTGCAACACTTTCCCCAACCGATATCTTCAATCCAAATCTGCAAAATTCTACGACGACAGTAGGCCAGACAAGAATTCTTAAACCTTGACAAAGAACCTTTCATGTAAATCTCACCACTCGTACATATTTACCGTGTGAGGCTGAGACCACTTCGGGTGGTCACCTTGTCGTATTACGACCCATTTGTGTTGTTCCATAACCAGCCACTGCGATATCGGGATCTTTTGTCGTCTCGTGGGGCGAGACACCCGCATCCCGGTCCATGAGATATTTTAATAGAAGCTTCCAGAAGAGATGCATGAGTCGCGATTTCAAGGATTGATTGAAACATTAATGGGAGTGTACAATGACGTCCGGATGTAACCGTATTTCCGAGTGCGGAGCTTCAACATTCATATAATAAACCTCAACCTTGAACTGTCTCCGTCACTTCCAAGAGAACTGCATCTCAGAGAAACACTGTAAGATGGTATTACAGCTGTTTCATGTACCACCAGTATTTCGAGACACCCTTATTCTGCCCTCCTCGCCACCGAACTACGCGCATTCGCCGCCTGGAACAGGTTCTTTCAAGGTCTTATTCATCCTCAAAACTCCTTCCATGTCGTGTGCTTCACTCTTCTTCCGATATGTAATGTAGTTTGGAAGTTGATAGATCCTGTCTCATTGCGTATCATCGGCCATCTGAGTGACATAGTCGTCAATGTACATTGTATTTAACCTTCCATGGAGTTCAACGGTAGGTAAATGTGCAATTTGGCAGATGCGAAGTGCATGCGCTGTTGTGTGCGGTGAACCAGGATCGGATTTGTGACAAGTACCAAGGGAGGATAAGCAGGACTAGCGAACAACCTGAGGATAGATGGACGAAAGTTGGATGTGAATGATGTAGGAGGGAACAATGAATGAATATGGAAACAGAACCTGAATGCAACGGAGGTATGCAATTCGGGAAGGAGCTGTGATCATCTAGCGCACGTGTTATAAGATACTGAATCCTTATTCGGGGAAAGTAGACTAAGATGTCAACTTATTTTGGGCCAGAGTCATCAACAACAAAAATGTTTGTGATGAGCATGTACTTCGCATCAAGAGTGGTGAGCATCAATACATCTCTGCTGATACGCCATGACTGCATTCAGCGCCAATAACCGAAGACAGCTCAAACAGTCGAGCCGCAGATTAACCTGGTCTAGAAATGAGCAGCAGTTCTGGGGTTGGGTAGCAAGAAAGACACACAAAAGTATTTTACTACTTCGGAAAGATATATATGATAAGCACCATGGAGAGATTGCCACAAGGCACAGAGGAGAGAAGAGCACCATGGAGGTGTTCCCGCGGCTAGAACCACATAAATGCTGCTGCATTCTGTGTATTTACTGAGTCTCAGACTGCCTCCATCCCCTTTAACACAGTTGTTACAGTAGAAGTATAAGAGGCAATGAGACAACAGAGGGAATCAATGTCATTGACCCCGTACGTATGCAAGACAGTACTAGAAGTCGGAACTTAAGTGCCACTTGAGCCTAAAAGGTGAACTACTTCAAAATTGTTAAATTGTTAAATGTTCAAGATCTAGTAGCGCAGAAATAAGTACAAGAAGTGCAGATACTATAGCCACTATTTGAATCGCAAATCCTTCATTTGAAACTACGGTTCTATGAAAAGATTATGATAGGTCATGTACTATTGTGCATCAGAAAGACCTTACCACCAACGAGCAAAATCGGATTGTCTGAAAAATCTCACTTCATTTGTGAGTGGGATGCAGTGTATGTTCCTTGGTTCATATTTGAGTTCAGGTTGGTGTACTACTCAAGAGCGAGTGACATTCATTGCAATCTCACTTGATACACACCATGTGGTCCGACCAGAGATGGGTCACGAGAAGTTTCGAATATAAGTCGTTATTTACAGTCTAGGCTATGTACTCTGCTCAGCGTCCATCTAAGTGACTATCTAGTCTTTCACTAGAAGTAGACCCTTCTAGACCCTGTCAAACACTGACTAACCACACTGTCACACATGTGCTGTAACTATGAGGATTCCCAAAAGCCACTAATGAAAATTGGTAGCATCTTATGAGAATTTGAACAAAATTATCTCGTATTTTCCTCATCAGGGACTACACTGCTGCGAATGATCTCGCCATTCTTGCATAAAAAACGCAGTGGATATAGAGTCTAAAACACTCACTCAGAAATAATCACGGGTCTGCGTAGACTAGTGCGTATGCTTCCGACTACATTGTTGGATTCAGCGTCACTCGAGCACTTCTACTAGGTTGTGCAACTCACGATCTAATTCACCATCAACGGACGCTACGAGTCTTCCTACGAGATCAAACTTCCTAAGTCGGATATATGATCAACCAATAAGAAGTTTCTGGGCGAAAATCGCGAATGTCGCTCCAATCGTGATGTTGGCAACGTTCACTAGGTCATTCGAGAGCTGAAATATCAACAGCAATATATGGATGAGCACGATAACTGTGGACTTTCGCAATGCTATTGAAGAGAAAGACTTATTCTGTCTACTGGATTATGGCCGGTCCGATTGCCAACTACATTGCGAAAATAGGGAAGATGGGTGTAGCCAATCCTGGTACAGCCTTCCAATGCATCGAAAGAAAAATGATAAGTCTCTACATTTAACTATGCCAAAAGTAGACTGAATTGGCTACAAAACCATTCGTTACATATTTGAAACACCTCATAAGACTTCACACTAATCCTCGTACACTGCCAAGGAGTGTATTTACATCTATGATGTACATCTTCGTGTCTGCTACGTCACAGTAGCCAAGCACAGAGATACACAACATTGTCCGCGTTTGTGACGTTACTGATGAGAACAGTGATGTTCACTTGTAGATGAAACAGGTTACCCCGATTTTAAGCAATCCATACTGTTCACAGTTTTGTTGTTTTTATGGCATATTGCACGTAAGTAAAGCTTAAAGAAAGCAGAACTTACCCATTCAAAGCCAGCTCTGCCTTGTAGAGTAGCTCCCAGGTAGCTTTCAAGCAGGTTCGCAACCTGTGAAGCCAAAACAGCAACGACTGCACCGGTAGCATCAATCTGCAGAAGAAAATGATTTCATCAGCTAGAGGTAAACCTGAGTTCTCACATGAAATATATTTCATAATCAAGGTTAGAAATTTTAGGCAATGTCCCCTGGTCGTCACAGACCTGATTTAGGGTGTATGAAGTCGCGGCCAGGAATACAGCAGCAAAAAGACCAGCTAGAGTGCCTTCCACACTGACTGCACCCTCTGTTCCACGAGGTACGATGGAGAAGGAAGTTACCAAGTACCTGCAAATAAATGATGGTAAATTGTTATTGTTATTGTTAATCTATTCAGCTCTCTTCTCAGTGAGAAGTATAAACGTGCAATATAACCTAAGGTAGACGTTGTGTTCTGTATCTTTGAATCGCTGGATCTGAACTTCCATACAGAAACCTTACATCTTATGGAAGACCTCAGACGGACTTCGAGATCCATCTCATAGAAGCTCGTAGAACAGGAGACGGGCGTCCAAGCGAGCATACAATGAAAAATACGTGTGTGCAAATGCATATCTGAATCTTGGTAGCAAGAACAATGAAAAGGACTCGCAAAATGAAGTGGATGATCTTACGTGGTTTTGCCAAACGCTTTTCCAATTTCGCTGGAGATGGTATCACTCAATTTCGTGCACAAACTAGCTAAATATCCTAAATGCCACAGAGGAGCAATTTCTGGACCGCCCACACCGAAAATTGTAAGCAGAGCGCACAAAGCACCTGCAGTACCAGAACCCCACACACTACCAGGGCCTCTCCTTCCACTCCTTTGCTCAGCGATTCCCTCTTTTTGTTTCTCTTTCAGTTTCAGCTTCGTTGCAGCCGTTGCCTGCACTCAATCAACACCCACAATCAATTCAACTTTCTCTATACAACCGAGCATCTCATCACCATCGAGATACTAGACCCCATTGGCCAGTTCTACTTGTTCAGAATTCCAGGGATGCAAGTTCTATCTGCTTGATACGTTGGAAGACCAAACCACCGCATGTAACTCAAACTAATCAAACCCTCAACAGTTATGTCCATCAAACGTTCCTCAAGTATAGGTCCCAAAAATATTTTGGGCTTTCACATGGGACCAACTAGTCAAAGAAATTCATCGGAGTGGATTTTCCACGCCACCCATTCGATCCTGCAATTTCCGTTTTGACCCTGAGCAAGCTTTTTATCTGCGAGATATGCGTTAGAACGAGAGGAAGTCATCGAAGTCGCTTCTATCCTCGACAGCAGATAACCCCAAAGAATCGATGGAAATTTTAGACTATCATACGCCGAAACGGTCTTCATATCACGACGTCCGAGATGCATTTTAGTGATCTATCACAAAAGTCATCCATGACTGGGTTCTCAGCATTTTATTCCATCTCCCATTTTACGGCAGCCTCAATCGTCCACACTGCGGTTGTTCCCAGCAGCATCCTCACAACTATTAGGGGTACAAATATTCCAACTGAAAAAAATACATATTTAAATTCACTAACGAGATATTTCACTGAATTCGCCAGGACAAACAGGGGAGAATTGGAACAAGATGAACATCAATCTTAACATCCAATTCGTAGGAACAGTGAGCTAACTAGAACGCGCAGAGAGGAGGTCACTCTCTTGTAATTTGTATTGCAACGATCCAATGGCCTGATCCGGAAAAATAACTCATAAATTACAGGATCCAACCATTACCCGCATCACCAACCGAACCCACAAGAAAGCTTCAATAATATGAAATCTCAAGCAGGGTTAGAGGAACATACCATGATGTAAAAGAGGCAAATCGTCAGAAGTCCTTGCCCGCCATATGCTCGCCAAATCAGAGACCCCAGGATATAAGCGCTCAACATCCCCGGCAACGTGAGACCAACCCACAGGACCGGAGCAGCGACGACGAAAATTGTGCCGATCGAGATAAAAGCAGCGTTCCATGTTGGCGGGTCGAGATTCCAGCCCCACTTGATCCCGTCCATTATTAGCTGCGCTGTGTCAGACAAGCTCGACTTGACTGCCACAACATTCCTCCTCTTCCCCTTTCCTAAGCTCTTCTCCTTCGTCCTCTGCCCCCAGAGCCTCCAACATCTGCTACCTCCTTCCCCACTCCCAAAGCTTGCACCATACTCTTCCAGAGGACAAGACCGGAGTGACGACAGCGTGATCCTCGCAGCATTGGCAGGCAGCACTACGGACCGTCGTGGACAGTTTCGTGGACTTTGAAGAAAACCTGTCCATGACCCCAGAACTCTGTTTCGTCCTCCTCTCACACCAGAGAACGCGACACCACAGGGAGCAGAAGTAGGAGACGAAGAATTGAACTTGTTACTATCAATCAACTTCGATGACAACGACACTGCTCGTACCAAAGATAATGCGAGAGACATATCCTCCTCTTCTCCTTTCCACTATCTAGATAATTCCCCTGTCTCCGTCTGTGTCTGTCTGTTTCTCCTCCTCCTTTACTCCGTTCAGTGAAATCTTACAGTATGTAGAAGATCACAAGTACCCCAAGCAACCCAACATCAGAACAAATACCAGAAGAAAACAGGTGTTGCAGCATGCTCTGGCGCCACTCGCCAGGCATCCCAGCCATCCTCTCTCTGACGGAAACTCCACTCGACTCATTCTCCTCTTTCCAGAAATTGATTTCCTTCCTTTTCTTTCGACCAGAACTAGACCGACCAATCAACCAACCCACTTGACGGATTCTTGTCCACCCCGCCCCCAAACACACCCCCACACTTTCTCTATCTCTATCTCTACCTCTACTGAATCCTCCTCTTCCTCCCCTCTCCTCTCAGCTACCCTCCACCCCTGCAGAGACTGGATTCTGCAAATGGCTGAATAGATTGTCGTTCTTGCCTCTTTTCAATCAACTAATCAATCAGTATCCATCCATCCATCGATTGTATCAATCGATTGATTGCTCATCAAGTAGGCAAGAAAGAGCCCATCTGTCCCCATCGTCCACCTCTATCTCTTCATCCATTCCTTCCTTCTTCGTCTGTCCAATCCCCACACGTAAGGGACTCTCTGTTAGTTTCCTGCTGCTGTGGCCTTTGTGGCCTTACGCTTTCAGAACTCCACAGGACATTCTACTCTGTAAAGTAGTCCATTTCCAATCCCATTGCTTTCAAAATGATATTGTATTCCGCACTCTTTAAACATGTCCATGATCCGTGACGGCTTCAACTTCCCTACGCATGAAAAAGACGACCTCCTCCTCTAAAGTTTTCTGACTATATCTCTTACCGTTGTGTACTACTGACATTTGGATGACAACAGTTGTAGTCATTGGGTTTTCATTGCTTCCTAAGGGACGGGCTCCATCAGAGAACAAGTTTTGAATTCTCGTATAATACTGGTATCTGCTGAGAGAATCCTTGGGGAGATATTGGTCCTTCTAGCAAAATATTTCTGAGCTAAATCAGATTGCGACACATGAACGATACCTCTGAGGTACTTTTCTTCTACACTCAATTACTTGCCCCTTTCATCGTGTCTTTTACGCTAGGTTAGCTCCCATAAATAACATGCGATGACCTTGGCTTTTACAATAGGTTTCAATGGGTAGAGGGGTTGACTCGTAAGAGGAATTATGAATATTTATAAATAGTCAAAAAATCATTATTGGATTCGCTAACTTATTTTATGTGTTTTTTAGAATCTTGGATGGGAGTCAATTGCAGAAAACTCTCATTTTCATTAGTGTGGAAGACACTCCATAAAATCTTATGAATCGCAACGGAAAGTCCACCCTTATAAAACTATTGAGATATCCAATGAATATTTATGGGATTCTTATGGATACCCTCTAGCAACTTCCCAAGTTCGAGTTGATCACAAGTCATCACCCTTTTGAACCATTCTTATTGCTAAATGTACCATATTTGTTAGGAACTTCCTTTTGCCTCACAGGGAAACAACATCTCCCATGATCTTGGATAAATCTAAGAGGCCTGAAGTTCCCTCCAAAGTAGATGATCATCATCATAAGAATATAGATCTTCAGGATACAACAACCACATCAGCAGATATTAAGAAGTGACATGGATGTATTCAATCGAGAGATACAAAAGGAAACGTACACTCCATCAAATCTTGATGACCGAGATTCAGTCCCGTTAATTGATGTTGTTTACCGCCTTCGATGTTATTGATGTGAACCTTCACCGTCGACATGACGAGGTACACAGAACGGAATTTTGCCGAATTGTCACTGCTCGCTGCAAATGTTGCTTGAAAGCAACGCTACTGTTGCCACCAATTTGAACCAACCTCCAGCCGTGCCGCTACTTTAGCCCAGATATTGGAGCCTTCTACCGGACGACAGCTACTTTACCGTTCGTCTATGCGTCTCCGACTCTTCCGCATTCTCGCGTGGCCGAATTCGCGCTTTTGTCTGTTTTCCCTCTTTTGTCTTGTGTGAAGATTAACGAGATACCGGGAGTCAACCAAAATCACCGGTACCGGATACTTTATGCTCCACTCAGAAGAGAATATGCCATTTGTCCTCTTCATTTCACGCGGAAACGACTCTTGTCATCGAATATCGGAATTGGTTGTGTCTCAACTCTACGGTTCCAGAGAGGCATTAAGAATAACTGTAATTATAAAATCGAGTGCGCGCAAGCATCTCTGATCTTCCAAATTTAGTATTGAAAACCACAAATTTTTCATGATCGAAACCAGTGACTTAAACATAGGATGTGCATCTATAATCTGATAAAATATTGACAGGATTTACATCTGAGAATTTCGATTAATCAATACTTATTCTCCAAATTATTATATTTCTTGAATTGTGAATTTTAAAATTAATTTAGTATTTTACTATTTTTTAATCATTTTTTGTAAGAGAAAATATATTTTATCTCATGAATATGATATTTCATTTTAGATAGATTCAATATTTAATATAAATTAACTAGTTTTGGAGAGAGTTTCTTAAAGGCAAGGAAAGATATATAAACTTCAGGTTATCAATGTAGTAAAAACGGTCCATGATAGTCTTGTAAGTTAAAATAAATAAGACCAATGAAAATATATGTTATCCATTTCTAGAAATTCTGCTAAAATATTCTTTAGATTTACCAATAAATGCATTAGATTGTTTCATATATAAGCTGAAACTTTATGTAATAAAGATAACATGATTGATTAGAAAAGTCCATGCATAGGATGTATATACGATACCAATAGTTGAGAGATTTGACTTCTATTATACACAAGGAGAGAAGCGGTTGAAGTGAAGATTGACGTTGTCAAATATTATTTTCTTAATAATATCAATGTAAATTAACTATAGAAATATGTTTTTCTATTATTGACATTTTATTGTATACATACTATTGAGAGATTTTATTGTACATTATCCAAATTATCCAAATGGTATGAGAAAAATTGAACAAGTCATGCAAGTTGAATATATTAAGAAAAAACCAATACCAAGTAAAATTATTGAGAGCTTATTAAGAGAACTATTATTCTGAAAAGAATAAAAACTCAACCTTCAAATTATTTTCATCTTTTTAATGTTTGCTACATTTTTAATTTACAATCATTGTAACAATTTGATGTTGTTCAAATTTATAATATTGTGGTAAGAACAGGTTGGTCCCATAAGGATACAAGTTGTAGATAACTAAAAATGAGATAAAAGTGTCATTATGATGACAATCTATTGTTTCATATTCAATCTCTTAGGCAGAATTATTCCCAAAAGAGTGTAATGTCACCACTCTTTGTGTACTATGAAAAGATAAACAAACAGAACTCACATCCACTATAGATTTGATTAAAAATATTCTTGAATATAATAGTTCATTTGTATTAAAAAAAAGTCACTTTGCCTTGGAATTTCTTTACTTTCCTCATTGCTTGACCAAATTTCTTACTACTATTGTCAAAATGTTCATAAGTACAACAATCCGTAATCTCCTCATGAATTTTTTGTCGTACAAGATCAACAATATTAAAGTGTCTTATGTATAGTGTCCTAAAAGGCACAAACTAAGAGGGAGTAATAACTCCCAAAGCTCCAATCACTCTGACAACTATAACTATGATATAGTGTTGTATCTTTCCTAGAAGGCACAACGTTACAAGAGTCCTGAAGTATTATTCTATTGAATCTTGTAGGTTAGTGTTACTTTACAATACTCCAAGTGTTTGACAACTTATCTCTATATAGTTCTTGATCACTATAGAGCCCCTAGAGTTGTATATTCTAGTTCCACACAAATGATTACACCCGCTTGAGTGCTTCTGCTCATACATCAAGATTCCTCACTCCCACTCAATTAGGCATGTAGTCACTCATACAAAGAATAGGCTAATACAAATACACCAAATCAAGAGTCTTGATCATATAAACTTTGCTTACAAAAAAAGAATGATGCATCAAATGGATGTAGTGAACATTGGATTTTAAGCCTTTTATATGTTCCTACTTAGCCGCAAAGAAAGTCAATAGCTACAATGTGTTGGAAATCTACTAATTATATCTAAGATGCTCATTGCTAATCACATCTTATCTACTTATTGTGTCATAACCTAATCTTAAGTAGGTGTGTGCCACATGGTATGGCTATTCTAGCCTCTTAACTTGTCATTTACAACTATTATGTTAGGTGTCAAGTATGACACAAGATCTTTGTATTGTAACCTAACTAACAATGCACAAAGTAAAAATATGTACAAAATATCTTGTACTACGACTATGAAAACTACCCTATCTTCTTTATGAGATGATTCTTAGTTGTTCTTTATGAAATTGATGCTACTAATTTTGTATGAAGTGGTCTTGATTGTTATTCATTTGTTGTATAACTTGGTATCACTTGTGATAAACTACCCTGTCCTTGGCATATCCGAATTAGTTCTATTAGATCCTTACTATAAACATCAACTACTTGTATGAAGCTAGTTTGTGTTTCATCAAACTTGGATTTAGTATGGTCTTGCATCTTGATGGACAACACCTTGAGTTATTTATTTGTATAAGAACTACTCTCCAATGCATCAATTTGCATTCTTCTTAAGTCCTTCAACTTTGTATGTTGGGGTTCTTGTTGGCAATGTGTTCCAAACGGTTTAGGAGTTGAGTTGCCTTATGCACAATCATTGTACGCAACCCCATCCATTCATTCTCTAGATTTGTTTGTTCACTTTGGAATTTGTTCAACAACTCATCTTGTATTCTTATTCATTGCTTGTCCTCCTTCTCTTGTTGGCATTTAAGTCTCATATTAAGGTCCAAGATACAAAGATTGGTTGTCTTCTTCAAGTTTGTATATTGTATCTATGCTATTTTATCTTGGTATGGGCCTCCTCTAGCTCAACCCGTATTTTCCTCAATTTTTTGTATCATGCTCGTAGTTAATCTTTGTGTTGCTCTTGTTGGTGGACGATTTTGTTACTATGGTTGTTAACTTATGATTTTAGCTATGGAATGAGAACCTTGTATTGCTCTTGTCATAAGAGCTTATCTTTCTAGAACTTCTCTAGACTTTGTCATTCTCCTTAATCCACTCCTTGGTCTTGATCAATTCGTTATGCAAAAGTGCATTCTCCTTGGTCATCATATGCGCCAACTTATGCAAATGTCATACAAGTGTTGTTAGGCCATTGATAGTAGGGTCAAGTATAGAATGGAAAAAATTCCTTATAGAATGGTAAGAATTCCTACAAGATCTCCATGGTAGGTGTAATCATGTTTATAGTATATATTGCCATCAACCACAAGAGCCAGTTGTTTTTGCATTTCATGCAGCTTAGGAAATGTTTGGTCATACTTGTACTCTTGGTTGTTCTCCATTTTTTGGTTGAGCATTCATGGACTGATCTTCATTGTTCTTCCTTCTTTCTTTGTTGTTCATGGCCTTGTTGTTGGCATCTTCTATTGTCTAGTCAGCATGTCATTGTTCTCTTATAGACTCTCCTTCCATTAGGTTGACTAGGTTGTTACTTATTAGTAGCTTTGTACTTGGATGACATTATGGTTTAGCCATTTCTTGCTCTATTGCCATATTTTGTCATTTTTATCACTCCTAACAACCCTATCTCTTTGTTATGCATTCTTAATACAAAGTTGATGAAAGATAATGTCCTTCATAGAATCATTTTTAGTTTCAAGATAAGGATTCCCTCATCTTCCTCCTCTAGTCCCTTTCCTTTTGAAAAAAAGTTGCCCTATGTTTTTATCATTGTTTGATATTGGTCACAATCATACTTTGTTGTTATAATCTCCCATCTTGTTGTTTTGTACGGGTGACAAGATCCGGGTGAAGGAGTCATCGCTTCTTGCTTCCATGTTATCTAACAAGGTTGCTCTCCCACTTATTTGTGAGGTAGATGGACCAACCTTGCCCATTTTTGTAGGTTCCCGATTGTTTCCTAGAGATTTTCTGCTTCCACTCTTATTAGAAAATATGTTGACTATTTGAATAGCTTCTTTTTTTCTTGCTCTAGTCACCTTCTTGCAAATTTTTATCATGTTGTAGGTTTCAGCAACTAGCACAAAATTCTTTGTGCAAGAAAACTCCTTCTTTTCCTCAAGATATTCATTATTTCTTTTGGAAGGTCCAGGTGTCCATTGATGTATATTGGATGGTAGAAGTGGTTGGAATTATTTCTCTTTCTCCTCTTCCGTCAAGAGGTTCATCCCTATGTAAAAATGAAAAATAAAGGTGGGGTTTATGATCATGGGTGTACCCTCAACCATGTCATCCAATAGCTCAATTAATTTTCCTTGGAACATCTAACCCCAACTTACAAGTTGTTGCTTGTGAATGAGTTGGAAGAAGATTGGTTAAATCAAGTTCACATATGCTATTTGTTTCAACTTGAATAACTTCATGAATTTTTTGGTGACAATTTGTCAAGTAGGGTCTGTGAGATCCTCTAATTTTTATCCCATTGTCAACTTCCAACCAACAAATGAGTTGTTGACTCTATCTTTTAAATCCTTACTTGGATGGCCATGTGAAGTGCCCATGTGTATTTGGCCAAGTAGAGAGCACTCCTAACACTAGTTGCCAATGGTCTTTTCTCCACATGGACTTACTTCCTCTCAATGTCTTACCACTCACATTTGGAATTATCATGAATCTCCTCTAATAGGGAGATGTTTGACAAACCCCATTCCTAGAGCTAGAAGTCTAGATTTTGATTCTTTGGGTAATTGGATCTATAGTATAAAACCCATTCAGAAATTTGTAGAAGTTTGTTGACGATTTCTACAAATTTCACTCATCTTCACTCCAGTTTTTCCTATGATCGCTACCTATTCTAATTGAAGAATCTATCTTGTCACCAAGACCTTCTTACATACACTCTCAAGTTTTTTCACTTCATTAGCAAAAAAGTGATTGTTGTCATTAGCGAGTATGGATTCTTGCATGGCACAACAAACCTTTGATCATGGAAAAGAATGAAAAGTATAAAAGGTTCTCCTTGTAGGGTAGGATCATCATTTTATAGTCTTAACAAAATCAGTCCATCCTTCATTTATTGTAGCGGATGGTGAAAGGTAATGATCACATCTCAAACATGCATTTCTTGGTGTGAAACAATCAAGAGTATGTTTAATGGAGGTGCATTCATGCAAGAGGCATGGATTTCTTATAGCATGGCATTTGGTGACATTTTGTCTAATGGTAGAAGTTCATATTGACAGAAATTTGTTGTTTTGTTACAAAGATCCACTTATCTTTGTAACAAAACAACCTCGTGACAACAAAACTTTGTAATGACAAAACTTTGCAACAAAACTACTTTGCCATCTTTGTATTCTTAGGATTGTTTGTATTTTTTTTTATCTTTGTAAGAACTATAGGTTCTTGAGAAATTCTTGTCATGATACAAACACTTGATCTTCATGCCATTGAACTAGGTTGTAGGCATCATATGGGAGATGTATTCACTTTGTGAGGTGCTTGTCTAACAATTTATTTGGCTTTGCTCAAAACCTTCTACATTGTTATTTATTGAAATTACTAAACCAATGAAACATGAAATTTTGCTATACGGAAGCCAAGGTGGGTCACTATAACTATCCTTGTAGTTTCTAATCTATGAAAATAGTCCAAATAATTATATGTAAATGCAATTTGTAAAAGAATTTAGGACTTCTTTCTCATATATGAAATGAATTTTTGTCAAGACCACTCATGGAAATAAATGATTAATTTTTGGGTTCTTAATTCAAGTACCTCAAATTTTAAAGAGAATATGTATATAATGAAATTTATAGTATACTTAGATATTAAGATATTATTTTAAGACTATTTTATGTGAATGTTAATAAGTTCAAATCACTTAAGGAAAATAATATGATAAATTAAATTAATTATATAAGGTAAGGTATTGTGTTTTTCTCCCTTATTCTTTACCCAACTTACCTCTTGTCTCATCTTTCATTCATTCCATTTTTCAAACTTGAAGTATTTTCTTTTTATTTTATCATATTTTTCTAACCCTATAATCTCTCTCTCACACCTATATTTATTTAAGATCATGATAATTATTAATTAGATAAATGGCATGTATGTGGTGAATCAATGCCATTGCTAACATATGGAGTACAAAGTTCTTTCAAAAGACTATTATGCTCTTATCCATCATTAGTGTAAACTACTATATTTAAGTTTAGTGACGCTTTGTTTCCCTCCTTTTAATTAGTATAGATATACTATCCAAATAATTAGTATATACATGATAATCTATATCTATTATATGGATGCACATTATTTCAAAGAAAACTTTTTCATTATGTACTCTATATATATAAGAGTTTCAGAATATCATAATAAATGAGACATAGAAGATATGGATTTTATTCCTTGGGCTACAATTCAAATGTGACTCTTGTTCTCAAAATTGCTTTATATCTTGAATCATCATTGGAGTGGAGTTCTATTCCTTTTGGTGCAATTTGAATATTTTCAAGATTACTTTCTATCTTCACTTACATGTTAATCATTCAATCACTCATTATAAAAGTCATCATTAAGGGAAGAGGGATTAAAAATAGATCTGAAAGCCTAGAGGGAGTTATATGAGAAGAAAAATTTCTTTATCCTTAGAGCTCTCCCTCTTTCCTAAATTTTGAATTAGCACAAAATAAAAAAAAGTTTTGCAATAATGTAAACTTCATAAAAGGATAAAACTAGCAAAAATTTGCTATCCAATCCCAATTTCATTCTATGGCAATCTCAACAAGATCTACAAAATTAAAGCTACTTCCTTTGATTGTTTGTAGACAAGAGTCTTGTACATAAATTGTGAATACACATAACATATTGTAATACCAACAGTTACACATATTATTTAGAGGTGAAAATTGGCTTGCTAACATATGGAAGGATGTTATATATTATAGACTAAGTAGATCAGATAGAGGTATTACCAAAAGAGTACTTCTACTAATAGTGCAAAAGCCAAAAATAACATGAAAACTTCAGAGCCAATTTTGGAGGCCTAAATGAATGAATTAGGCATTAAAAAGTGAAATTTATTCTACAAAGAGAAAATGACTGAATTTTCCTCCTCCATTGTGTTGGCAAGAGCTTTCTAACAATACCTCACCCATGCAATTCAGAGATTTCTATAGGAAGATTCCCTAAAGATTCCCTCCAATCACAACTTGTTTGACCAACCATATAGGACCAAAACTGACATATCATCCATGCATGCAACTAATCTGAAGGTAGAGCTCACTAACATGTCACTAATCCATGTATTTGATCCAAGGGTGGAGCTTCCTTTGAGAGAATACTCTTTACTATATAATAAAGACAAGGTGCTCCTTTGAGGAATCAGAGTTTTGAGTGTGAAGCTTTGTGTTTCTTCTTTTGGGTTTTCTCTTGGGGATTCTCTTCTCCTCCAAAAAATACAATGGTATTAGAGCAGGTGTTTCAATCCAAGAGAGTGGATCACCCCTCTTGGAGCAACATGGATTATTGAGACTAAGTAATTTTGAGGTGAGAAAGCATAGTAAAATTGATAGATTATGAGTGTTTTAGAGAGAGAATGGGATGGAGGTTCCTAGAGGACAATTTACTACACTTTGCTTTTGGTTCTTGAATCTATTCCATATCCAGATATTATATATATATATATAGTGAGAGCAAGTGAGAGTATATCTTGTTTACCATTTTGGATCAAAGTTCATAGACATAATGATCAATTCACCAAACTCGGTGATTCTACCTATAGTGATCCACAATAGAGAATGTGATTTGACAATCTACATTCTATTGTGATGGATTTGAATATACCAAATTATCTCTTTTTCAACACTCAAGTAGAAATGCATTATATGGTTAGACCAATAGTGATGTTTTAGGAATTTTGTAGTTTGCAATTTTGGTGAGGAATATTATCAACAAGTGATAGCCTATGAAGTCCCATTGGTAGTCATAATAGTCCATGCCCCCTCCCAAGCGATCATATTAACTCTCTATTTAAGTAAGGAGTAGCATTTGAGCATTGCCATGTGTAGGAATCACGGAACCGTAGTTACATGATTTGATGCAAGGAATGCAAGGGATGTTGAACAAGTTTTGGGAGATCAAGAGGACTATGAATGTAGTGCAAAGTCAAGTACCTACCTTCAAGAGTAATCAATCAATGCAAGAAGGAGAACCGTCTCAAAACCCAATACCAATGGCTGAAGTACTTGGAGAGTCACTCATACTAATGACACTAGCCATGATCAACAATAAAGCCACATTGTTCCTACAGATGAAGAAGATATGCAATATCAAGCCTTACAAAGAGCTACATTCCATTGGAGTAGTGGAGAACTTGATTTCAAGAATAAATTGATACTTCTGATTATTCACAATGGAGATCACCAATCATTTCGTAGGCATGTTTGCATGTGGGTACTTGATTGATAAGCCCTCACATGGTATGATGCTTGGGAATGAGAAATGTTGGTAGAAGGAAGAGAGGTCACTTGGATGGTGATGTAGGAAGGGCTGCTAAAGAACTTCCAATCCGTGGATTTTGTGCAAATGGCATGAACCTAACTATGGAGGTTGAAGCAAAAGAATAGTTACAAGTGCACATAGTGGTATTTCTTGATCTACAAGTTGTTATAACTAACATGAGTCAAGTAGAAGCTTTGGACAATTTCAAACAAGGGTTAGAAGACCAAATTCACCAAGAAGTAATGTACAAATCCTTGCATTGTTTTTGAAGCCATTGGTTGCACTCAAAGACTAGTAGGGGCGCTTGGAGGAGGTGAAGAGGTAATCATGACTCAACATTATCACACTGAAAAACATCATTTGGTGGACCAGTTCGTATGGAATTGGGCAACATTTAGTTTCAAGACCAAGGAGCATGACCGCTCTAAGAAGAACGGGGACGGAGGGAAGAAAGGAGAGATGGAGTTCTACAAGAGGAAGGGACTTGAGCAAAACAACATCATTGTTATATAATTGCGGCCAAGTGGAACACATAGCCATTAATTGCTATGGTCATCTCCAAAGCAATCTTTGAACAACATGGAGAGACAAAATAAAGAGGAGGATGCAAAAATCACATTGAAAAGTGAAGATCACTAGTAAATGTACCTCGTGGCCTTATTGGCTCAAATGAGAAGCAAAACAACAAGGGGAGGAAAAGGACAAGTGTGCAAAGATCAAAGAAGACAAACTCATAGTTGATTGTTGTGAATGGAGCCCTAGAAGGAAATTAGGTGAGAGTATTGATAGACCCTATAGCAATAAATAATTTATTGTCTTGCTTTGTTGTAATAAGATTGGGAATGGATCTAGAGAGGGATGAGAATGAAAAAGTAGAGCTACCTAATGGGTAAATAGAGAGGATTGAGTCATTACCTAGAAAGGTAACACTCTTTATAAGAGAGTATTAGGAAGCAACTGAGTGGTAAGATATAGTTAGCTTGTTATGATGCAATCTTAGGCATGCCGTAGATGGAGTATTACAACCCTACCATTGATTGGAGTGAGATAGTAGTGAGAACTTGTCAATGGAAGATCATTGGGGTTAAAGAAAGATCACACAAGCAAGAATTGTCTCTCTATGTCATAAGGACAATAACTATTTGTAAGATAGATAGATTTTTCATGGGTCTAATAAGAGAAGTCCAAAATGCACAACTCGATGGAAAATTCTTGAGAAATTGAAAGATGTGGTCAATGAGTTTCTTGGATGATCTATCCTCAAGATTACCACAAAAAAGGAGAGTAGATCATAAAATTGAGATATTTTTGGAGAAGACACCTCCTTGTAAGGCCTCATATTGTCTATCACCTCATGAGTTAGAAGAGTGTAAGGTTCAAATCAAGGATATGCTACAAAAAGAGTTTATCCAACTCAACATATCACATGGGGCTCTTCTTTTTTTATGAAGAAGAAAATAGTACAATGCACATGTGAATTGACTATCAAGGCCTAAATAAACAAATAGTGAAGAACAAATACTCCTTACTCTGCATGGATGACCTGTTTGATTAACTTAAAAGGGCAAAACACTTTACCAAACTTGATCTATGAAGTAGTTACAACCAAATCTAGATTATGAAGGAACACATGCATAAAATTGCTTTTAAAATAAGGTATGGCCACCTTAAGTACTTGGTGATGCAGTTTGACCTCACCAATGCACCAATCACTTTCATGAGTTTGATGAATGATATATTTTTTCCATACTTGGATAAATCTACTATCATCTTCCTAGATGATATCTTAATCTACAATATGACAATGATAGAATAGAAGCAACATTTGCAAGAAGTCCTATAGATTTTATGACAAAATCAATCGTATGCCAAAATCTTGAAGTGCAAGTTTGGCAAGTCAAAAGTAGACTACTTGGGGCATAAAGTAAGTGCAAAAGGTATCCAAGTGTTAAAAGATAAAATTATAGGTCATTCAAAAATAGAGTGCTCTAGAAGATCAAACTCAACTCAAGAACTTCTTGGGATTGATGTGGTTCTATTATTGACTTTTCAAGGACTTCTCGAAGGTTGCATAGCCTCTAACAACACTAGTAGGTAAGAAGAAGAAGAAGTGGATATGGGGAACAACACAAGAATAGGCTTTTCAAGAATTGAAAGACTCATTATTACATGCACCAATCTTGAAATGTATGACCCAAAACATCCAATCAAGTTGGCTATAGATGCATCAAGCGTAGCAATAGGAGCAATCCTACAACAAGAGTGGCATGATGGATGTCACCTAGTTGCATATTTCTCTCAAAATTTGTTATTGGCTAATACAACTATCACACCACCAAACAAGAAGACTTGGCCATTGTCCTTGCAACCAAGCATTGGAAGCACTATCTTGGTGAGAAGGAATTTGTAGTGGAGACACACCACAAACCTCTAGTCTACCTCAAGACACAAAAAGATCTATCTCGTAAATGGATTTGAAGGGCAAAGTGGAGACAACGGTTCAACATGACAATCACATATATAGAAGGCAAGAAACAACTTGTAGATGGATTCATCTAAATGCCAATGGAAAACAATTTGGTGGTAGAGGTTAACATGAACCTTGAATATTGGCCAAGGATGCTTATTGCTACAAAAAATGATCATAGATTGTAGTACCTCAATCATCCAAAGGCATCACCAACTCCCAAGGACTCACCTTTTGTGATGGTAGGTTATGGATCTCGGATGTCACGGATGTAAGAACCACCATCGTAGCAAAAATGTCATGTTTTTTCCATTATAGGTCACATTGGAGTGGACAAGACCTTAGATGTAGTCAAATGCCATTACTATTGGCCCAAGATGAGCAATGATGTGATGGAATATGTTTGAAGTTGCCTACTTTGTCAACAAAATAAATCTTCTAATCAAACTCCCATATGACTCCTTCAACCCCTCCTCATTCCTACATAATGTTGGGAACAGGTAAGCATGGATCTGGTTTGGGAATTTCCCAAGACCACCTTAGGGTTTGACTACATATAGTCTTCATCGATCAACTTAGGAAAATGATACATGTGTGTCCTACCACCAAGGATGCAATTGCTCCACAACTAACGTACCCACTCTAATACAACACCGGTGTTGTACTACAATGCACTATCAGAATATGGCATTCTAATAGAAAGAGAATTTTATTAGATAAGGCATTTTAATTTTCATCATCTAGAAGGAATATGTCATTGATCTCATCTTCTTGAACTTCAAATCACTCCACTACTTAGTTCTGGTTAGAGATCTAGAGTTCTTTGAATCGAGATCTATAAATATCATGGCACGTAATGTGCCATTCTTCAAAGTTGTCATGAAAGCCAGCTCAAATAATTGATTTATGAATCACCAATTGAGGAAAGTTTTGCCATCCTATCTGGACCCAATTGTAGATTACTTCTTCTTTTGGAAGTTTTGGGTTGCCTCCTCAAGTAAGCTCAATATTGCCTGATTTCTTCCAAGCCTTGATCAAAGGAGACAAATTATCCTTAAATAACTTGTAAATTGCAATTTCACCAACTTGAACATAAGGAGTCAGTCCATTAAGAATAACTACTGAACTGATTTTTTGATTTGTCATGTAACTTCAAATCATTCTAAATATGAGCTTTGCAAGAATCCAATACCATTAGCTTTCCTTGAAGATCCCTAGCAACACATGGGAATATCAGCTCCATCCATGAAATCAGCATGCCCTTGTTAATTCATGCTTTTCTTTGATAAACCACCCATAGACCATGGTTTTTGTGGATAGGTGAATCATTGCCCTTAATAATCACCAATAGCATCACCTTTCTGCTCTCGGCTTTTACGGCAAGCACAACAATTATTCTCATCGATGCAAATCCAATAGTTTTTAAAAAAACGTGCCTCACCCTTGTGGTGTCTATTATTGTTTGTCAAGGATCTTGTAGATACACAATAGTCCCATCCATCAATA
The DNA here is from genome assembly GCA_948567375.1 of Lunularia cruciata. Classification (NCBI taxonomy): domain Eukaryota; kingdom Viridiplantae; phylum Streptophyta; class Marchantiopsida; order Lunulariales; family Lunulariaceae; genus Lunularia; species Lunularia cruciata. The sequence goes on along the minus strand of OX419759.1, from coordinate 60,277,455 downwards.
TTGCATTGGATATGGCACATGTTCTTTTAGAATTGCTCATGTATTTCATATATTCGAAAGCACAACTGAGCAACATTTCATAAGAAAGTGTGGCCAAATTTGTAACTTGATGAAACAAGAACTGATTTTGCTCCATAAACTTTGTCAACCAACCATCTAAAGCTTTGAAATTCTCCTCACTAATGTTCTCTCACTTGGCAATTTCTTGGATGATGTGCCAAACCAATTCTTAGGTTATGCACTCTTTTGCAACTCTCGGATTCATAATCATATTAGCAATTTCATAATCAAATTTAGTGAAGATGCCTTTGCGACCACTGACGCTTAAACATTTCTTTGTTAGGTCACTAGATGAAGCATCAATAATACCACCGCAATTGGCCCACCAAGTCCACATTGTACCTAATGGAAGCTTGAATTTCTTTGTTACTCAAGTAGGAACACCACCACCATTGTCACTAATCCATTCCATCACTTTGAGATTCTTGACTCTATCATATGCTTCTCTCTTTGACATCATCTTCAAGGCTTCACACAAAAATAAACTTGATGCATGAAACCCTAAATCCAAAAATTGCTCCAATACGTATTATTAGAAAGGATATTCTAATAGGTAGGGTGTTGATACACAACGCCCTATTGAAATAGAGCATTCTATTAGAAAGGGTGATTTAATAGAGTGGGTATGTTAGCTCAATTATAATTAGATGTAGTCTTTTCTCACTATGGCTTGTCTCAAGTACTCATCACCAATAGAGGTACTCAATTCACTAGTTTGTTTTGGAGAACACTCTTTGGGTTTTTCAAAACCAAATTGGCCAGGTCTACAACTTACCATCTAGAGACTAATGGACAAAAAAAGCGGGTTAATTGCACTATTGAAGACATGCTCTGGAGCTTCACCTTAGATGAGCAAGAGAGGTAGGACACCTTAATTCCACTAGTGAAATTTGCTCACAACAATTCAATGAATGCATCCACACATGTCACACCATTCTTCCTCATGTATGGAGAGTATCCTTGCACACCTTTGAGCTTGATGAAGATCCATCCGATGGCTACCAAGGTTGACGATGTGAACACTTATATTTCTAGAATCTAACAAAGTGTGAGAACACCAAGCACAAGTTGTAGAGTGACCAAAATTGACAAAAGAAGTATATAGATGTACACCGTCGGCACATGGAGTTCAATGTTGGAGATCAAGTCTGGCTGTCAACCACCAACCTCATGTTAGTTGGCACTCATACGCTCAAACCTTGTTTTACTGGACCATTTCCATTCTTTGTCAAATTGGTGTAGTGGCCTATCACCTCAAACTACCGCCACATATGAGGATCCATCCAATATTCCATGTTTCCTTACTATGAAGATATGCCTCCTGATTGCCTCACTTTCCTTCCATCCAAGATATTTAACCTTCTCCAATACTCATTGATGGCACCGAGGAATATGAAGTCAAACTCATTCTCTAAGAATGCACCCGTGGTACTCGCCATTAGTGTGTGTAATATCCTATACAATGAAAAGGGTATTCATTGTATGAGGTGACATGGGAACCAATAGCCAACTTGACCCATGCACCGGTGTTAGTGAAATCTTTTGAGCAATAGCTTCACAACAAGGACGTTGCATCATAAAAGGGAGGAGGTTTGTAATACCAATACTTAGAAATATTCTCTAGAGGTGAAAATTGGCTTGCTAACATATGGAAGGATATTATATATGATGTACTAAGTAGATCAAATAGAGGTATCACCAAAAGAGTACTTCTACTAATAAGGTAGAAGCCAAAAATAGCCTCAAAAATTTAGAGCAAATTTTGGAGGCCTAAACTGATGAATTAGACCTTAAATATGTGCACCAAATTGTTAAAAAACAATTTTTCATATTGAAAGGCCAGCCCTTCCTCCCCCTTATTTTTCTCAGCAAGAGCTTTCCAACAATACCTCACCCATGAGATTTTGAGATTCCTACAAGAAGATTCTCTAAAGATTCTCTCTAATCAAAGCTTGTTTGATCAACCATATAGGACCAGAACCAACATGTCTCCCATACATGCAATTAATCTAAAGGTAGAGTTTGTTGACATGTCACCAATCCATGTATCTGATCCAAGGGTGGAGCTTCCCTTGAGGGAACCCTCCTTGCTATTTTATAAAGACAAGGTGCTCCTTTGGGACATCAAAGTTTTGAGTGTGAAGCTTTGTGTTTCTTCTTCTGGGTTTTCTCTTGGGGGTTCTCTTGTCCTCAAAATATTACACATATTCTCACTCATTTGTTGCAAATCTTCTCAAAATTCCTAGGTGTGGAATATGAACTCAATAAAAAATACATTATTTATAGTCACAATTCACTATAACTCAAGATTCAATAGTTAGAATTTATCTCTTGAACCTTGACACTCAATAGTTCTTGTAGTCAATATTTGGTATTAGCTCCACTCTACTATAAGGCTAATTTAATCTTCTTTATTTTTTGGAATAAGTTTTATATGGACTAAATTGCAACCTCTTGCTTCTTCTCTTCACCAAAACCTCAAACAATCCAATCTTTCCATATCATCTTTAACATAGTAATAATAAGTATCCACATTAATCATGAAATTTACTATTGGTTCCATATTATATACATTGATCATAACATAGTATAGAGTATAAAATCCAACAAATAAAGAATATAATCCAAATCTAAGTAACTATTTGAAGCACCATTAAGTTAGGAGATTTTTGAACGTAATGCAAAGTATATGTATTAAAATTGTCTTAAGATTTGATCATCCAAAATAGGAAAAAAATGTAAAAAGTAGTTGGGAAAATGGAAATTGAGAACAAGAAACATTCCTTGCTAATCCATTTTATTTCATTTCCTTATATCTCTTATATATTTCAATTCAAAGGTTGGAGTTGAGATTTCCCCTAACATTCACTTGCTCTTTGATGTGTTCTTTGACCTTACTCTACTTGCCAAATCAATCGCCACTTCTAATTGCTATAGTAAATATCTCCAATTTTTCACTTTTTCTAGGAAAGATGATCCATTCCAATGGAAAAGGAATTTTTCTTTTCATTCTAACTTAAGTGCACACAAAGACTTCTCCAAAATGAACTTCAAAGTTAAGATGCTCTAAGAGCTATTCTCTCTTCTTTATATAGTAAATCATTACACAAGGGTAAATCTTCACCCTTGATATGAATTAATGATGAAATATATAAGCCAAACATAGCAAACAAAGACTTCAAAGCTTTCACTCATAAATCTTAGTTAACTATACTTAATGTTTACAAGGATATAAAAAAATTTAGATAATAATAAAGTTCATAGTATAATAATAATATTTAGTGTAATAACATGGAATGATAACACAAAGAAAGATTCAAAATGTTAAAATTTTTTTCCAATAATATGAGTATAACTTTCCAATATAATTTCTGCCAGTCATACTAATTGACAAGCCTCTATATTTATTCAAGATTGATAAGTAGAAGCAAAGAATATAGAATAAATAAAATGAATGATAATGGAACTAAATATCAACATGTATTGTTATATTAAAGGAGAAAGGAACTAAACTAGTCAAGGAAAAATGAATAAATAAATAAATAAATGTGAACCAAGAAATATAAATATTTCTTAGAATTAGAAGGAAATATTATTATATACAAGAATAAACAAAAGGATTAGAGAAGAAACATTTACTCCTGTCCATTAGCATTGAAAAAATCATAAATAAATTTATAGTTCTCTTAATTATAATACTCTTAGCATTTAAAAGAACCCATAAATTATGTTATAAGGAAGGATTCCTCTACCCATAATCATCCCATAATAAACCAGATTAAATCCCCCTATTACAACGACATCGATCATATTATAGAAGCTTTTAAAAGCCCGGACCTTTGTGCTAATTTAGACTGCACCAAACCATATGATCGAGGGAAGTGAGATGAAGTTTCCACATGAAATCATTTGCTAACAACGCGAGTAAATAAAAAGGATGAGAACGAAATTCTTTAGATTTGATGATAAATTCAACTATCCCATTTCGAGGTTCAAATTTATTCGGATCTTTCCCTCTTGATCCCATCTTATTCACTAAATGACTCCAGTAAAATTCCCATTTTACTATCAAATGTTTGAAACATAGAAAGTAGCAAATCTGATTTGCTTGCAGATCTAAAACGTTTCAAATTAAAACAACATGGCGATAAGAATTATGAAAAGAGATTTGATTAGAACTAAGATGTATCGTCCCTCCTGTAATTGCTAACTCTAAACATGTCGATCATTCCAATAGTGGAGAAAAACCAGAACCAGAAAATAGAACCAACACAAATATAGGATTGCCTCATTGGACTTTGGTCGAGACTGACGACTCCTTGAGCATTAGTTACATCACATCTTAAGTCAAAGCGAGCGAAAGATGACAAGCTCCTCCAGAAACATAAGACCTGAGCACAACATGAACGATCGATAGTGTGGTGAATTCACTGCAGCGGGAAGATAGCCATGGTTTGGAGGGAGACGTGACTGCATGAGAAGACAAAGGAAGGTCGTAGTCAATGCGATCAGCTGTAGCAAGGACGGGAGACCACAGAGAGTATGTTCCTCGTGAGAAAACAGAAGAAGAATTGAGGATGAGGATGAGGATGAGGATGAGAATGAGAATTCAGGTCCTGGGGCAAAACAGCAGCAGCGGAAGAAGAAGTGGAGAACGAGTTTAGACTGTTTGTTCTTGCTCGTTTGAGTTGCGATAGGAGGAAGTTCTTGACCGTGAATGGGAAAGAAACTGGATCGGGAAAGAAGGGCAGAAAAGAGATCTGGGGAACGGACATGAGTTTCTCCCCGGGGAGGAACTTGGAAGGCCGGCAGCAGCAGGAGCAACAGGAGGAGAAGGAGAAGGAGAAAAGTTGGACTTTGTTTGAGGAAATTGACCTTGGCTTAAGTTTGTTGGTGGCAGGTTGGTCGAATTTCCCAACAGTTGGTTGTGGAACTTGTGGTTTAAAGGATGAAGACATCAGCAGCCATGCACAAAAGATCTCGAAGCTCGCAGCTCATGATGGGGATGGAGGAAGGCTCCCCTTTCCTTGGCACCAGCGGCAGCAGCACTGCCGGGGATCATTCGGGCTCCGGTAGCAGCAGCGACAGCTCATTTTCGGACGCTTTCAACATGGCGCTTCTCATTATGCTATGTTCGTCCTCGTTCCTCCCTCCCCTTCCTTCCTTCTTTCTCAGATCGGGCTACAACGTGCTATAGCTCGTAGCTGATGTCGAAATTAGGCACCGCCGAATTCCAGAATTGCAATTTTCTCTGTGTTATTTGTCCAATTTGTTCCAACATTTTCTTGTTTCTCTACTTTCAAGGTCAATTTTGTTTCAATTTCCTGTCGTTCTCGAGATACTTGCAAGGGCATATGACTGCAAGATCAATTCGATTCACGTCTACACAGTCTCACTTGAACGCGGGAAGGGAATTGAGCGGTATTAGGAGCTTACAAAATACTGAATAGCATAAAAATCAGTCGCTAGTGTTTTTTAATTCCAATGCGGGGATTTTATCCGTTTTGTTTACATGATCGCTCTTCCAGTGGTAACAGATACATTCTTCATGAACGGAAGGCAGTGTGAAGCATATTCCTCCAAGGATGCTGTAGCTTATTAGCTCGGGGTAAATGCGGCGAGTAGAATGAGGACGATCTGATTCACGCCATTTGGGCAGAATACAAATTTATCCCAAAAGTTGAGATATCCCGATCTTCTAGGGTGCTTCAGAGAGTCTACTCTTTCTCTGGTGGATGATCTGTCACTACATGCAGCAGATGGAGCTGAGAGGGTCATAAGGTTTTTCTGACTTGCAATTTTGCTCTACCAACGGTTGATTTGGCCTAGCAATTGGGATTTAGGTACGGAGAGGTATTTGGACCGGGTTACTGCGTAGAGACTTATAAGTACTCCGTGACTCCGACATGGACTGAACAGCATGTGTCAAACTTGCAAAGACTTGTTAAATTTAACGCAAGGACAGAACTTTTCTGGAAAGAGTGAAACAATACAGAAAGATAAAGATCAATCTTTAGTTGAAAATTCTGTTTCGGAAACCTGCTGGTCCGGAAAGTGAGGTTCAAGAGAAGTTATATGCTTCTGGGAAGAAAATTACAGAAACAGGAGGCAACAAAAACATCAACCAGCCTGGTTGGATAGGGGATGTCCGTTCGGCTCGCAAGGTCTGCAACTTGGAAAGAGTGGAACACCGCAGAAAGATAAAGACCAATGTTTTATGGAACAGTCTATTTCAGAAAACCTGTTCTGACGGGAAATTGGGTACAGGTCCGGTAAATGAGGTTCCAAGGAAGTTATATGCTTATGGGAAGGGATTAAAGAACCAAGAATGCAACAAATATCAACAAGACTGGTTGGACAAGGGATGTAGCAAAGTAGCAGTCTGTTTGAGTGACTAGTTGAAAGGATTGCGCACAATTTGAATGACGAACCGAGGGAACTGCAGAACTTTGACGTCAGTGTGTTCATTACCCTACACATTTATGAAATCCACATGTGGTATAACAGCTGGAGTGGGTCAAGTCCGTCATGAATCTGATGACATGAAGATGCAGATGCAATGCAGGGTGTGCCCTTGGGCTTATCTCTTGGGAGTATTCCGTTCATTTTAAAATCTCAAGCGAGCTACACCGAGGTCGGGTAAGTGATATATGCAACTCTTCGTTATCTGCACAACTGGGAACTCGTATGTTTGGTGAGGGCAAGTAACACAAAGTTTATTTTATTGGCACGGTCTCACTGCTGTACATGGTTGTCGTTTACAGAATTTTCTCCTTAGCTGGGTATCCGTACTCCATGAAACTCCTGTGGAGTCCAATAGTTGACACTGTCTTCTCTGCAAGGTTGGGATGGCGTAAGTCCTGGTATGTTTCTCTTTCCGTGATTTGTCCTTGAAAAGATTCGCCTACAGATTGTTTCGCTGAGAACTGAAGCTGCTACAGGTTGGCCTTGTGTTAGGACTATGCTTTTCACATAATTTTTCATATAACTACTCGTTAGTTAGTTTTAAAATCTTTGATACGTGCACATGCATTGGCGGTTCCGCTATCACTGGGCTCAACAACTGCCAGTTCGTTGGTTCAGTGGTTACCTAGTGCAGTATACGTACTGTCCGCATTCGGACATCATCGATGAAGAATGAAAACTGAATATCAACAAATTACACCTCAGGGTTCTTCCCATGCAGATGGCGTCTGGACTTCTCATGATTTTATCGGCAGAAACAGCTGATCACTGGGTACTTTCATGACCTATTTATAAGTTACATGTTCAAATTCATGAATTTTTTGTTAGAAATACGGTTTAACCTTCAAGGCTGGACAGTTGTTGGATGTGTGATCAAGATCTAACCACGAAAAAAAGTCCAGCCAAAGACGATATCTAGCCATGTGAGTATTGTGGACAATCATTGAAACAGTTTGTCTACATGGCATGGTTGTGTCTGCTTTGAGTTGCTCTCTGATGTTTCATAGCGGAGCAAGATGAAATTAAAAAATCGTTCGACAAAACAGGAAACTTTGCTTGTAACTAATTTTCCTTGGTAGCTTCCCCTGAGCTGACTATGACATCTAATGACAATTGTAACGATCGATTGTAATCGGTCATGTCATGAAAATCAAATCTTGCCGATGGAGAATTTGATTGCGTGCAAGCAAATGCAATTTTGTTTGATTTGTGTGGTTCGTAATCTTTAAAGTTGGTTTTGGATACTCCCTTGGAGTTGATGAGGCATACTCGAGGGGGCCATGTATTAACTTGGATTGTTTGTTGTAGTTGGAGACAGCAAACATCCGGTCGATCACGTCCCTTTTCTTCATTTTTGTTCTTCTGGCAGCCACACAAGTAAGCCCTTTCGATCTTGAAGTCTGATCATCGGACGCCTTAAAATCTTGAATTGTGTCTCACGTACTTGGAGATAACTCTTGATAACTTTCTCTTAGGGACTGTGCCTCTTACTCAGTTTCTCATCAATGCTGTGAATTCTATTTGAGTATCGAAATTATGAAGTTTCCTGAGAATTCAGATGCAGTCACTATTGTGCTTATTTCAAGAAAAGATATTGAAAATATTCATGGTCTCCGTCTCTCATTTGATTCTTCTTTGTCTGCCCCTTTACAGGATATCGCAGTGGACGGTAAGGACGTATTTCAGTTTCTTGTTTCCAAGATTTGGTGACAGCATAATAGCATGGAACTCATCCACCCGACTTATTTCTGTAGATTCCTCATGTTACCTCAAGTTTTGTAAGAAGAAATAAGAAGTGGTCTCTGCACGACATATTTTAACTAGATCACCGAGCTCATGGGTCCACTACCGAGATCTGGAATAATTGCGGAATTCGAATTCAGGCCCTTGAACTATTAAAACTGATATAAGACGTCACGTTGTTGTGTAGGTTGGGCATTGACACTGCTGTCACGAAAAAATATTGGTCACGCCTCAACCTGTCAGGTAATCCCGCGTATGATTTTCACTACAATCAAAAGAGTACCAGAAGATTCAAACTATAATTGCATATCAAAGGAATATATCGAAGTACAGATCGTATAATCCTAGTTCAGTTAATCAATCACTAGTCCTTTTGGTAATAAACGTAGAGCAGACAGTTGCATTGATTATCTTACATCTAAGAGCAAGGAGAACCAAATTTGCTCAAATTCACTTGCGCGAGATAAATCTGAACAGAACTATATATGTGCTCTTTACCTGTCATTCGTCCTGACCTTCCAACCTTAGGAGTGTATTTACTGGAATTGAAAGCGAACTTATCTATACCCTTTGGTTCATCTGCAGACTATAGGAATAAACAGTGGCTACTTCATGTCATTCACCATATTTTTGGCTTTGAATGACGTGGGCTTTTGCAACAATTATCTCCGAAAAGCGCCTAGCTCAAAAGGTGTGAATTCCGCTTTTGGTTGGTTGAGTTCTCCTTCATCTCAAGAGGATTTGCAAAAGATTACTGATGGTATGAGACACTGACTTGATGTGCTGACTGAATCAGGACTTCTGTCCCTCTCAAATTACTTCTACTTCTGGGGATGGTTCTATGTCGTGACAACAGTGTTACTGTTATACAAGTCCGAAAAACCTTATCATAACACACATATCACTGACTCTCGCAACGGGTCTGATACGCAACTCGTGAACCTGGAACCACCACGGTATGACGACCTCTACAAACCAAATGATGGACTTGATGACGTAAATTTCCACGGGCAAGGGATTTTTGAAGATTATGGGAAGCGGTCATCAGGGTTTGAAGAGAAGAAATCGGGTATGACTGAAAGAAGAAAAGAAGGCTTCAAGTTGAGTTTCGGACATGGAAGCTTAGATGATAAAGTGGCTGGAACCATCCAACAGATGGGCGTGAAACGGATGTACCGAAGGCTTTGGGCGGTTGTTACCTTACCAAGTATCCTTTGGCGTTGTTGAGTTAGTTTGGAGTCTTTGATACTCAATTTTGCAATCTGATTTATCATCAACTGCGTTCTGTATCATGATTTTCTCAAGATCAAAATAGGACAGAGCCACATTTTATCTCTCTTCAAACCACTTGGAGAAGTTTTATTGATCATGTAATTAATCTGCAGAAATTGCTTGTTATGTCTGTGGAGCTTTCATCTTGGTTCAATTCTTGGGATGCCGTAGCAATTTCGCAGAGCATCTTTTAGACCTTTTCTTTCTTGCAGGATATATATTGCTTCATGTAAGTGATTATATATGTATTTATGTTGCAAATCGCATTCGTTTATGGGTGTGGCAAACACAAACGAACCTTGCCGATTCTTAATCTTAATCACAGATATCCGTTCTCTCACGACTATACTTCTCATCTGCAAGGTACGATAATGGTCATCACACTAGATGTCTAGACACTAGAAGATAAGGTTCAAGCGGAACCCCGTCGTGAAGCAGAACTATCTATATATCCTGATCGGATCGATCAAGCTAGAGTTTGAAATAAATGTTACCCCCTCACATTTTGTTGATTGTTCTGTTGACCTTTGGAGTATTAGCACCCTTTGGAAGCTGATTGGGTAAGCTTGTTTTGTATTTGGAAGTTATCATCCGATGCATAGTTATGAACCTACTTTCTACATGTAAGACAATTTGCTGGAGTATGTAGGACATAACCAAGGCATCTCTACTTTCAAATTATAGGAACTAAGGTGATAAGTTTCATCTCAACTTTTGCCTACAGCTGGGAAGTGTAACAGCAGAGACTGTCGGAGTGTTCAAGCTTATGGAGAAAGGCGTCACACGAGTAGGTCATACGTATCCTTCTGAAGTAGAGTGTTAGCAATAAATGTGTGGAAGTACCCCGTATTTTTGCTTGGATGTTGCTAGATTCCCTCTGGACTCATCTTTTGGGGATTTGAATGGCTATCTAAAGCACTGGGTTTGCTATGCTCAATTCACATTATTGTGAATATTCCACGGAGTGTTTCTTTTGTCACGAGCAAACTGGGCGCATCATTTATCTTTTGGTTCTGACTACGAGGGGATTGTCAAATATGATCACAATATTCCAGAGGTTTTGTTTCTTCTCAAGTGTCTTTGTCGAAGTTGAAGCTCATTTATTCTTTGTGTCATCAAGTTGTTTCTTACAGGAAATGGTGTCGCTAGTAATTCTAATTGAGTTCCCATTGGAGCTTCTTTTTGCTGTCTTTGCGGGAAGGTGGGCAAGCAGAGGACGGCCTTTTTCACCTTGGCTGATGGGATATTACATGCGCTTGGGAATGGCAGCTGTTTCTACTTGCCTAGTAGCTCTGTTTCCAGTAGGTGCCACCGTGAGCTCCGCGCCATTCTTTTACCTCATGATTATTTTATCAGGAGTTCTCACCTCCTTTGCTTCGACAATTATGTTCGTTTCTCAGGTGCGTAACTTTACCTTGTTCATTTCCAGGTCTGAAGATTTTGTTGGAATGGTTAAGGTGAAACTGTTCACCTCGTTCCTGCTCGGGTTGTTTTTTCACTTCATATTTTATGTGACAGCTTCTCTTTTAGTGGAGATTCATTTGCGTTATCCGAGCTCCTGTAAGTGGATTATATCGATCTGATGTTAAGGGTGTATATTTCTAGTGTTTGTCGTGACTCTGATTACTGTATGGAATTTCTACATCAGGGAACCTTCTTTGCTCGAATTAGTGACTCATCTATGGGAGGCACGTATCTGACTCTGTTGAACACAATTGCAAACCTGGGATCAGCTTGGCCAAGGTTTTTTGTTTTCATTCTCTTGGATTGGTTGACTGTTCAAAACTGTGTTGGAGCTGGAACTGAAGCTGGTGGATTGTCCATAAGTTGCCCTAGCAAGAAGGGTTCTGCCAACCCATGCACAGATGCTGGAGGGCAATGTATCACAGTCTTAGATGGGTTCTATCCTCTATCTCTTTCAATGGTGCTTCTTGGTACCTACATTGGGTATCAATGTAGTAAAAGGTTGCGTGACCTTGAGATGGCGAAAGACGACGCATGGCGGGCTTGAGTTGATAGAAAAATATGCAGCCTACCACAATTCAGATGGGACCCTCGTAGGTGTTGATACCCACCGACACCCCATGTTAAGTTAATTCTACACGTCCACGAGTGGGAACAACACGAAATATCTTGGCTCCAAATCGTCAAGTGCGTGATGATCACTAGACGCAGATACCTGAGAAGATAAACCGGAACACGCTGCCGAACCGGTCAGCAAGCTGCTCGATATCCGATGAAAATGATAGTCAAGTAAATATTTAGAAATTCACGTGGTTCGAGAAGGAGGCCCAGGGGCTTGTCTATGTCCTTATAGCCATAGTGAAGCAGCTCTTTCAATGGCAGAGCGCAGAGACGGTGGTAATTGGACTTTAGAACGAATTCTTCACAGAGAAAGGTCCTAAAGGTCCAACCGGTGATCATTCAAATTAGAGGTAGGCTGTACATCAGGGTGGAACAATGACAGTGTGTAATTTAAGCCAAATTACATGTCCTTGTAAAGTGGAAAAGAACGTCAAGGTTGTTGAAGTAAAACTTGTTCGAAGGTGTCTTGATCCTCGACTTTTAACTTGACTGCGAAGTGCATATACCATGTTACTTTCTTGCTGCCTTGGCACTCATGAGCTTACGAACAGAAACTCGGTTAGAGGAGTAAGACATTCGCTCAGCTACTACGGTACTACGTTTGGCACTGATGAAGTTGTACGGGCTTGCTTTCGGGAAGGCTTACTATGGCCGCCTTCTGCTTCCTCTGGCTATTTCAGCATCTCAGGACTCATGCGTCCATAGCGCATGTAGTGATATACTCTATCCAGTCCCCTAACGCTTTGTTCTACTTCCCCAATTCTTTGAACGATTTCCACTCTACTATTTCATAACCGAACCTGGGATTGTTTCTATCAATCTTAGACATAAAACCTTACTCTCCTCGACCTCTTGTTTTTACTACTGGACGTTCGATTCATAAACTATGGATATGTCAATGTCCGGCTCATCTGTCTTAGTTTACAAATGGTTTACTACTTCCGTACACGTTTTGCTTTACGTTCACCTTGCGATTAGGTTTTTACGTTATTGTACACTTCTGTATTAACCACGGTTTACCATCTGCCTTCAATTCATTTAGTTTGTTTCCAAGTGTTTGTACATTTCGGTATTAGTGGGTTTAGAACTTGCTCTTAATTCATTCAGTTTGTTTCCGATTGTTTCACATTCGATTTCTTCGCATTTCTTGATGTGAGTTGACTCTTCATTTTCTCAGTACAAATTGGCTCACAGATTCTCTACATGTAGTTATATAGGTTCGTTGCTTGATAATACATGCTTTTTATGAATGAGATTTCATCTCCTATGTACTCATTCAGTCAGTTCTTACATTTTATTGCCATTTCATCTACATTTAATTTCTGGATCTCCCGTTCCTCGAACGGCTTCTGTCCTCATATATCCAATACCATATTACTTTCTATGTACTAATACAATGTATCATCCCTAACGCTTTATACAGTCTGTTATGCCTGGAACAGTACTTTGTACTTTTCATGTACTGGTTTGATATATTCCCTTGAAATACATTCCGCATGACTCACGATGTTGAGAGTGAAGTGTCTGTTTACTTGATTCTATTTTTAATTTTCTATTGAACACTCTGCCTTTAACAATTTATCAGAATGTATCACTCGGAAGGGTTGGTTGCTATCCGCGGTTTCCTCCTCGTTTTCTCTTTAATTCCTGGTTTCTTCTTCGCTCTGCTTCCTGGATCGCTACGTTCCTTCACCGACCATGTTTCAAAGTTCTTTTTCTCTTTCTCGCTTATACTCAGCATGTTGGATGGAATTATGTTTCAATTCTACTCTCCACACTACAATGTATGTTTACCATACCTAACCCTGCAGATATTTCCAGGTCAGATACTCCTTACCTTGTCACCTGATCGTTGGAATATGAGTTCTTCTTTCTCTGCGGTTTTGCTACACTGGATTTCATAGATTGCAAGTCTCCTCTTCGCGGTTCTATGGTGTAGCTAAATCTGGCCTCTATACCCCATTTCTTTTTGACGAGTAACACTTCTTGGACGACCCAAGTTTGCCTTGGCACTCATAAGCTAAGGAACAGAAGCTTGGGATAGGAGGTAATGACATTGAATGTCAGCTATCTCTAGCACTTGCACAGGGCATGGACAAAGTTTCAGTCTTTCTTTTTGTGTGTTTGAAGTGTTGAATAACTCTTTGCTGGCATAGAACATGCAGGGGTAAACCCCAGTCTTTCATACACTCACTCCAGGTGCAGTCTCATAACTTTGATGAAACTGGGGTTTTTCTTGTGTACTAACCTACTCATGGCATGCTTTTCACAAATCATCTTTGCAATTTCAGTTTTTTAAAGTTTTCCAGTTGCCGACTTAGAAATTATTGCAACAATTATTACAAGTACTTCCAATTTATCACCATCGATGCATAGTAAATGTTCTGCTTACCTTGAGGTTTACACATAGTTGCCTCTTTATATACTTGATAGTATTTACGATCTTTACCATCAAGAGTTAGAGTGAGACGTGGGTATGGAACCGGGTCGTTTTACAACGGGTTCTTTACCATCAAGAGTCACAGTGAGACATTGGTCTGGAACCGAGTTGTTTGACAACGGGTTCTGTATTCATTACGTAACATGTTGCTACTATTTCACAGAGAAACGAAGATTCTGTTGAGAAGTCGAATTAGTCCAAATGCAGGTCAATGTGCAGCTTGTGTCTGAAGATTTGAAGGTCTACAGTTGCAACAGTCTGCTATACAGTAACCTTCTGTACATAGATGTCTACAACTTCGGAAGAATTGTCCAGTATCTTGTTCAAGACCCAACCCATACAAGATGGTGTGATGTTCTCGGGTGTACCTGTAGAGCGCATGTAACTTGGAGGAAAAACGATTCTTTATCCAGCTGTCAAACAAGAAGCCTCATGAGCCGGAATTGTCCTGGGCATTGAAATGTCTTCAGTTTCTCCGAGTCCATCGGAAGTATGGGAACCACTATTAAGAGAGTAGTTCATTCAAGAAACCATTACCCAGAACTAGTTTTCTCCAAACCTCGCGTTTTATCCAAACCTCGCGTTTTACTCCAACTTTTCTTTGGCTTGTTTACCGTCATGAGAGTAGTCTTATTCCACTTTCCCGTCCCAAATCTTAGATGACCTCAAAAGGATGATCTTTGATCGCATTGGATGCCCCAAAATATAACAAAATAGAAATTTGAGATGATTATTAGTTCGCAATTGTTACCCTTGTCGTCTTGGGAGAAAACCATTACTTCTCTGCCAAGAAGAGCTCTCCTACCCAGTGACTCTTTCTTTTCGGACTAAATAAACCACAAGACGTGACTTTTGACCCTAGGTAGAGAGGAGTATACATTTGTCTCGAGTTACCGTAAATGAAGTTGGATTGATAATGGAGGGGAAGATCAAATGACAAGTCACAGTTCATTTAGTTTCCAACATTGGCCGCCGCTCCAACATCAAGTCTAGATTTAGAGATCAGTGAAGACCGATCATAGACATATGGAGAATAACAGAAGACTTCGATTCGACGAACCGTTATTTCCAGATTATAAAATCCTGAAGTAATAAGAATGTGCACAGCAGTGCGACCAAATCCTCCAAAACTGACCTAGATCTAGAAAAGGGAGATTGCTTAGAAAACGGAAGGATGAGAAGTCCCATCAAGCCGCACAAGGGTGAGACAAAAGAGGTAAAATGGGGCTAACCTCCAATAGAGTTGATATGAGAGATCTGCACTACTGCACTTAAAGAATATGCAGAACTATGCAAATCCTACGGTCTGCAAACATTTGGAACATCCAAACAAATATCACCTAGTGTGATTACTTGCATATGGATTGCACCCGCCACAGCCACCGTACTCTGTAGAATAATGGACACACGTTATCTACAACATGCTACAAAGTATGAGAGTGAAAGTGGTACCCCTTGTACCTAACATGATACACTCTCGTGCACTCCTAGACAAATTTGTCAAACTCCACGTCCATCGCTC
Organism: Lunularia cruciata; assembly: GCA_948567375.1. Lineage (NCBI taxonomy): Eukaryota > Viridiplantae > Streptophyta > Marchantiopsida > Lunulariales > Lunulariaceae > Lunularia > Lunularia cruciata. Next base: position 60,261,868 of record OX419759.1, on the reverse strand, counting down.
CTTTGTGCCTAACTCCAAGGCTAGAGGAAAAAAGAGGTGACCTAAATCCAATTATGTGATTGTGAAATGTGAAATCTTATTAATCAACTGTCTTCGGTGAAAGTGCACCCGAATTAACACAACAAAATTTTTTCAGTTCGTTGATTCTGCATCATAGCTTTCACGCATAACATGAAGATTTATCGTCAAGTATAACAAACACTGCTTCAGAGTCCGTGGGGAAACAGAGGTGGATGAACAGATCTGTGGATGTGACAGGGTCCAAATTTTTACCGCGGGAAGATTGAGAAGCACAGTGAGTACTTTATTGCCAAGGTGAAAGAATTGGAGAACTGTTTCCCCTTGTGTGTCGATTGCCCACACTAATGTCAAGCGGGTTACTAAAAGTCTGTAGCAAAAGGTAATTTGAACGTCCTTTCTCACACACTTTCTCAACAGAAGATATCTGATTTCCCCTATACGGGGTTTACCATCAACAGAAAACATGGTAACGTAGGTCAAGGAACTGTGCCATAAGAAATGTTACACTCGGAGTCTTGTAAGACATCAATACATTTACAAGTAGATGGCTGTTACAACGGTTGACAAACTGCTTAGCTCGAACTAATGCTCGAAGTAGACCATCCAGATCAATAGGCCATTCACACTCTGCGAATGTTAGCAAGTTGTGAGTAGGACAAGGTGATCTATCTTCAACAGGCAAGGATGTTCTAAAAGACTCGGTTGCCATGCTGGTATAGATAATGGATGCCTCAAAAGTGCTCGTATCTTCAGCAATAAGATCTTTAACACGTTCTGCTGTGTGTTTGCCTTGAGATCTTGATCATTGCATATGGTGCATGGTCATTGTGTCACTTCCACCAGTGACACAATGGCCTACACAGTGACCTCACAGACACATACGGTACTTTTACAAATAATTGCCTGAGGATTTCCTCCGAGTTTGAGAAGTCTTGGCACTATAACCGACCACCGTTTTGGACTAACATGTAAAGCTATATATTCCGCCGTTCCTCTAGTGACTCAATACTATCTATCCCGTCCCGACGCATGATTATGTATGTCTACGTGCGTGCGTGCTTTTCTTGCCTATTTGGGCAGCCTATGGTCTCCCATTCCAGGTTCCACACATTGCATCTTCACACTTGTAATTTATTATATTCACACTAGTAATTTAGTATGTTGATGAGATAAGCATTAGAATTGAGTACAAAACATGATTCTGACTCGTTTGCCCGTGTAGGTATTTTGTTATTTCGTCTTACCCAAATCAATCTGAGACTTAACCTCTCTCGAAATGATTTGTGCAGGAGCTTAAATGTTGGGTTTATTTTCCACCTGAGCCAACAAATTTGATCAACCAAAGACATACACTGATCATTTTATAAGACTTTGACGTGGATATGTAGTAAATACCATACATATTCATGCAGAGTCGAGACACATCTAATGGATACCATTCATGAACTTCAGTGTTAGAAAACGCAGTCCTGAGAACCTCTCGTAATAGCACAATCATAAACCCATTAAATAAATGATCACATCATAAACCCAATTAAGTAAATGATCAAAGGACAACAGAAAATAACGTGATTCACTTCCTGTCTCCGAAGCTACCTCCACAGTTGAATCAGGCTCACCCAACACTTTATTACTCGCTGCACACATATATAAACAAGGATAATTCCTCATCACTATCAATCACTATCATTCGGCTGAACTCCTGAATACTGACATGTGTGACTTGAGTGGTCAATACTGATACCTTGACCACTCAAGGTATCTAGTCGCTTTAATAATTTTGCATAGTAGCGACTGAATATTTCTAGATAAGGGCCTGTCCAACACCTTGCTGTTTGATCATTGTCATAGTCTTCAATAATCAGTCAAGTCACTAATAAAAAGCCAACATTAATAATCTCCACCTTTTACTTGTATCAACCATATGATCCCAAAGAGCAACATTAAACGTAGAGCAAGTTTATGCCTAAATTGAAATTCTCCACAGGAACAAGTTTAGTCAACATCTCAGCTGTGTTTACCTCAGTGCCAATCATTTTCAAATTGATCTCACCATTTATCATAGCTTCCCTGATAAAATGATGTCTCACATCAATATGCTTTGTCCTTGAATGATAAATTTGATTCTTGCCAAGTGAATAGCGCTCTGGCCATCAAAAAATAACATGGACTTCATATTAGGGAGTCTTGCATCCTTGGCTAATCTTTGTAGCCATATTGCCTCTTTAGCAGGCTCAATTTTTAGCATATATTCTGCCTCTGTAGTAGAAAGAGCAAAAGTAGATTTGAGAGTAGGCTTCTAACTTATTGGACCAACAACAAATGCAAAAGTAAATCCTGTTGTAGACCTTCTCTTATCCAAGTCTCCTGCAAAATCAGAATCTACATACCCCAGAATTCCTCCTTCTTGGTTCTTTTCCACATCAAATACAATGCTAATATTTATAGCACCTTCAAGCAACAAAGTATCCACTTTACAACTTCCCAATGTTGTTTCCTTGGATTTTCCATGTATAGACTAACCATACTCATAACATATGAGATGTCCGGTCTAGTGCAGACCATAGCGGACATTAAATAACTCCCAACAACACAAGCATAAGGAATATTTCACTTTACTTTTCTCTCCTCCTCATTTGATGGACATTGCTCCAATGAGATCTTGAAATGACTTGCCATTGGGATGCTCACTGGTTTGGCATTCTCCATGCCAAAATGAGCAAGTAAAATTTCCAAATATCTCCTTTGAGATATCCATAACTTTCACTTGCTCTTGTTTTGGTGGATTTCAAAGCCAAAAACCCTCTTTGAAGAACCCAAGTCCTCCATATCAAACTCCTTACCAAGTTGTGCTTTCAATTTCTCCACCTCAACCATATCCTCCGTGGCAATCAACATATCATCCACATATAGTACAAAGATGATTGAATCTAATACTCTAGGTCCAAGTAGCTTCTTGAGGCACACATAACAATTTGACTCACTTCTATTATATCCATGCTTCAACATGAAAGCATCAAATTTCATGTACCAAAGTGTTGGACTTTGCTTTAGTCCATATAAAGACTTTTGTAACCTGCAAACTAGATTCTTGGTTGGGTTTTTTTGCATCTCATTGGATAATAATGTTGAATTGACCTCCTAAAAGTTTATATCATCCTTCTCATATAGAAGAGTTGTAACAGATGCTCATATGATAGAGAAAGTAAAGTCAATAACAACAATACCTTATCCTCCTCTTCTAACTTAACCTCTATGCTCATCAACTCACAAATGATTTTGTTGAAAGTATTGTGCTCCATAATACTTTAGCCTTCCTTCATCTGCAACATATACAACTTCTGTTTAAGATATAGTCAATTTGTCAATGACTTGGTCATATAAAGATTCTCCAATTTGGCTCATAGTTTGGGTGGAGATCACTCATTCATAACATTGTATAACACAGCAAGGTTCAATCAAATCAGCAACTCCATCAGCAAGGTTCAACAAAATAGTGCTAATAACTTTGAGATCTACATCTTCATCTTCCACACCCTCATCACTTTTGTCCTCATGTCTTTTTCTTAGTGCTCTATGCAGCCCTTGTTGGACAAGAAGGTCCATCACCCTCAAGTACCAAAGCCCAAAATTGTTTTTTCCATCAAACTTCTCCACTACAAATTTAGCATTTGATTTGGATATCACCGCTGACATTGATTTTTTGTGGACTTGCTTTTAGACCCACTTGACTGCACACTTGGATCTCAAGACCATCTTCTGGACCAACTAAGCTTTGCTACCAATTGTTGGAAAACATAATCTTGAGAGCCTCTTGCAATAGCACATCAAAAACCCCATTAAGTAAATGATCAAAGGACAACAGAAAATAATGTGGTTCGCTTTCTATCCCTAAAGCTACCTCCACAACTGAATCAGGCTCACCCAACACTTTATTACTCACTACACACATATATAAACATGGATAGATCCTCACCATTATCAATCATTATCATTCGGCTGAACTTTTGAATCTTGACCTATGGGACTTCCTGATTATTGACCACTCAAGATATCTAGTCACTTTAATAATTTGCCACAATAGTGATTGAATATTTCTAGATAAGGGCCTGTCCAGCACCTTGCTATTTCATCAGTCATGTTTGCTCTTGATTGTCATAGTCTTCAATAATCAGTCAAGTCACTAATAACAAGCCAAACATTAGCACTTCAGATTGTAGAGATCAAGTAATGAGATAAGGATAGTTGAGATTTCTCTTTTTTACTTTGTCTTGGACCTCACAAGAAGTAAATGATGAAAAAGAAAGAGGAGCATGTCTACCAATGGGTGAAGAGACTCTCATCAATTTGGTTGTAAATTCCTCATTCACCCATGCTCATGAAGAACCAAAAGAAGCATCCAACAGGGTAAGTCTTATCCATAAAGTAATGGTCCTAGTCATGTTCCTCTGCATTTTCTTCTTAAGGACAAAAGAAGTGCCCAATGAAAGCTGCCATTTTGAGTTTTTTGGCATGATGTCAAGGCATAAGCATTCCAAAACATTTGGGAAACAAAAATGAACAACCCACACATTTACAATGTAGCTCATGGGTGCCCTAGAGTCGTTATAGAGTACAACAGTCATTGTTGGGTCTTAAGGCTGAGTCCAAGGTTTAAAATTGTATTCAGATAGGGAGATAATTGCCTACTGAGAACTTTGATATCTATAGATAACTTATTATATATAAAAGGGGAAGAAATCCTAAAAGAAAGGGTAAAGGAGTACAAGGCACAAAAAAGTGCAAAGAGAAAGAGGAGTGAAAAGGCCAAACAATCCCAAAAAGACCAACAACCGAGACAACCACCTATAGGGTCCAAAACCACCTATAGGGTCCAAAAGGAACCCAAGGGGAAAAGTGCCACAACAGCAAGCCACACCAAGACCAAGGAGGAGGAGGTCTACTCTTGAACTATGTGGTAGATGTACTCCAATGGTAAATCTTGTAAATGGAGAGGAAGGACCCTAGCTGTGCTCAAGGTATCCATTATATACACATGCTGATGAAGACCCAATGTTTGAGCACACTGCAAAGTGATTGATACGGGCTGTCAGTAATAGAATGTGATTATGTCCGGAGAGGTAACTAATGCCTCTCTTTTCTATAAAAACTTCGGGTTCCATACTTGAATAGACAATTAAAATGATGATATAAATATCCAAAAATTTCAATTACTAAAGATATCTAATGCTAGTAGGGGTGGAATGGTCCTCCTTGCCCCTAGAGACAATGGTCACCCCATGTATGCCTCCAAGTAGAGAATTCACCCCCCCGTCAAGTACCTGACAACTCTGTCAAGCTCTGTTGGTCAGAGGATGGTAATACCGTCACCGACCATGTTGCGAATCACGCAAAGCCGCGGGCGGTGATAGTCGAGGTGAAGTGACTGATGGATGTCCGTCGGTCTGCGTGATACACAAAACCGGACTGTAGTGGAGCCACGATTGCGACCTCCTTCCTATACTGTAGATGATGCGTCGCGATGTGTGGATTCTGGAATGGAGCCTCACGCCTTGGGCATGACTTCTTGTCACATTCCAGTCGTTTTCTGCGGACATCGCAGAAAACTGCACTACTTCCCGGTGGTTACGTAGTAGGAAAAGGTCGTCGTTCCCAACCTTGAAGCCAACTCATTGTAGCTTTGCCGAAATCAGAGTGACCTTATATGCATTATGTTTCAAACAGAAATTTGTACGAGACTACCATTTCAGTCCTTCTATTGCAATTTCAGCCTTTTGCAACTTTATGTATTTTCCAATTGTGATCCTTGCATACAGTGTTTTATACACATGCAATTTAGATAATAAAAAGTTAATAGACATAAATTACTTTTATTTTCGTATATCCATGTTTATTTAATTTTTCTAATGTCACAGGACTTTTCTAGTAAGTAATTGTATATCCATAGTTGCTGGTTGGTTTGTTTTCAGATTGTGGATTCTTGTAAAGTGCAAATGACTGTTTATTGCAGGCGGTTTCTTGGGAGATCGGGGTTTACTTTCTTTACATTCGGAGATCGGAATCATGTTCGTGCTTAGGAAAGCCGTCATGCGTTATCTCCATAACGACGCAAGTCTAACGCAAACGGCAGGAAAAACCATGTGAATCGGGCATCGAGGTTGAACCTGCCGTGAAGGTGGTGCTGCTCTGCCGGTAGTCAGGACCATATCCATCCATCATGGTCGTCATTCGCGAGGTCGTTCACGCTTGCGACTAAGGGTAGCGTGCTCAACATCTACAGTCCTGTAGACAACTTCCTGTTTTGCCAGTCGACGGCGTTGGGACCTTCGTCGAGCTCCCAGTCATGCTCCATGCGGGAGCCATACTTCTCTCCAACTGAGGTCCGGATTCCCGACAAGTTGAACACTGTAAAAAACGAGATGGGCTAGAAAGTAGCCCGTTCTGAGGACAGCGGGATCGCGACGCGGATCGAGCGCCCTCTCAGTACACGCGTGCCTGAAGTGTGGCCCCTCTGACGGCCGATGGGGGAGAGCTTCGATTCGAGAATGAACGAAGGGTGTCGGGAATATGGTCTGAACTTCATACTGTTGGTCTGTTGGTCTTTTACTCTTTTCTCATACTGTTGGAAATACAATAGAGTAAGTGCGCGCACTCAATTTTCGAGAATGAACTAAGGGTGTCCAGAATATGGCCTGGATTTCATACTGTCGCTTCTCGAGTATAAGAACATGGGCACTATATATTGTTTACTCAATAATGCCAATACCAATATCGGCAGTCGACTGTCAATAGTGACTTACTCTATTGCTGCATTAATATGATATTCTCTGTGATGTCAAATTGTTCCACATTAATTCTGATCCAGTAGGGACCTGAAAGTCAGGCGTAGTGCAAAGATGCTCCATTCCGAGAATTTCATGCGTTTAGAAGCTTACGTTCATGTTTCTGTACAGGTTGTTGAGCTGCAGGTGAGGCTTCGTGACAGCAGTAATATTTTGTCATGAGCACTTCTGAGCCTCAGAAATATTGAAAAGATGATACTGATCTGTCCATGACAAATGTGGAGTGCTTCGCAATTGAACTACCATAAAAGACAACATGGACAGTGCCAGATTTGACATCGTTATTCACGATTACTGTATAGAGAGGAGAAGAGTTCAACATTGAGCATGCCATCCTTTGTTGGACTGGAGCTGCCTTCTAAATCTCATCACTCATACTTCCAGCTTCTCTTTATGCTTGTGGTTATCAATCTCCAAACTCCCGTCCTGTAGCATTGCTGGATGTTTAGAAGTACGGTATAGTTGCGTCATGGCAGTCAACATGTTCTTTTAATTTACAGAGACTGCATGATGCATGGACCAGCCGATGCACTTTTGACGCCACAAGTTGTACGAAATGACTACTGTAAGTGGGAGTGGGATGACTTGAAACTTGAGCTATTCGTGTCTTCTTATTGCGAGTTCTCTTAGAACCTTGGAAATGGATTCACGTTACTCCATTAGCATGTCTACATATTACAATTGAGGCTTAGCCCCCTTTTACCCCCTTTGTCTTTTCCTTGTACGGGTTGATGGGATCTTCCCATCCTTGTTATCTCACGCGGTCGCATTTTTGTTCATATTTCAATTCTCTTCTTTGGTATAGAGCACAACTCCGACTCTTGGCGACTAGAGTCGGAGTCGGAATTCGCCTTTTCCTAGTGTAGCAAAGAATTTTTAGCATCATCATGTAAACGAGATATCTAACACCGTACAAGCTGACTGTGGGAAGCGCATATTATTTTAAAATTTTGATTCAACAGGATCACTATGCCTCTAGCTTCTCGCAAAAATCTTGGAAGCTGTTGGCATGCACAACCTGCCTGACACGTTTCATGGTCCATTGCAAAGTTGGCAACATTCCTGCTGGAGAGGCATGGATGCCATACTCTCTCATATGAGTTCTAGGCTTATTTAGTCAATGAGCATCATGGTTCGGACCTGTCTGAAAGAGAAAAGCATATTAAAAATGATCTGTTTATTTCCCCCTCTTCCATGTGTAAGTTTCGACCGAGCTTAGGTATGGGCCACACTGTCATGAACTACGAAACCAACCCACGGTGGTACTGCTCCCAGCTGGGGGCTTCGCGTTGATTGCAGATAGTGTCTCTACTGTATGCAATACATGTGAACTTATTTGTCTGTTGGTGCACTTTATGGTTCCCTGTCAAATCACTACTTCTAGTCCACTCTTGACGTTTGTTCGCTATGGTGGCAGCAAGTTTATTCGTCAGTACTTGAGCTTCCACTCAAAGGGCAGTTGGGTTCATACCTTCATGAAAGTTCGCATAATCGGCAGACATGAACGCATATCTGCAACGCAAGACTGAACGGTTCTGAGACGCTCTTCAAAGCGTACCGCTCCTTAATCTCCTTGGGAATCAAAATGTGCTGCGCTGTATGTGCTTTTGTTTGAAGTTGGCACTCTGCTTGGCCTACAAGTTTCTACATGAAGTACCCTGGGAAGGGATGGTCACCATGCGAGGAAGAATAGAACGAATAGAACGAAGTTTCTAGTGTAAACGGGTCCTTAGAGAGTGTTGGTCAAAGCAACAACTCTAGAATGAACAAAATCTGAAATCCATATACTACAACAGGAAGGTTCGATGAGGTTTACGCTCCTATGAGGTTGATAAAGTTGTGGAGTAATAACGAATGTCAGCTTAAATTTTGGCGATGTTTTCTCCAGTGTGCCGACAGTAGAAGAATCTCCAAATCTCTTCAAAATATAACACTAACATTTTGGTATTTAAGATTTTGAAGAGGATATTGTCAACCTTATGTTTCGAAACTTCTGATCAAGAACTACCACGAAGCTTCAATTTTGCTCCGTCAAACACATAAGAGTTCAAAGCAAATAACTGAGGACCAGTTTACACTAGAAACTTTGAGAGGACACTAGACAGCGGATCTACTTACAGAGGCAAATCATTAACCATCTCGCGATGAGAGAAGCTCGCTGTTTTTCCAAATCTTGTACAGAATTACAAGGTAACAAATTGTCCAGAGTATATGAGGCAGCCCAGAGGCAAAATCAAGCGATTATCCATGAAATCTACTTGTCTTGCCAAAATTGTACCTGTCAAATATTTTAGCAAAGATTATTCCACGTTGGCTACTATCCAGCTTAGCACATGATATTGTTCCTATGCTCGATTGTCTTCTCGATTATTATCAGTAGAAAATGCGATTGCCCGGGTAACCAAGATCCAAGATCTCTACACAGCAGATTTCTCTCATTTTTCTCTTCTGGTTGTGGGGACTGGATATGATAACATTGCACGTTTGAGCCACCGAATGTGGAAATGCATATGCTGAAAACTGTAGATGGTGGGCCTTCTACTTCGATTTAATAACCAGACATGAATACTCGAGTTCTTATTCAAACCAACCTTTAGAATCATGAGTCATGTATCTCACACATCAACGTGAAGGCAGATAGATTTTGACGCATTTTATCACCTAGAAGCCCTGAATGAAACTATGACGGATACTTTCTTGTGTTGAACCTTGTCCGCTCTTCTCTCCACTCTCTTCTTTCCCATTAGTCGCAGGGATATCCGTATCAAAGTACTATATCGTAAATCCGTCCATGCACGGCAGTGACATGGCTCTGAGGCAATTGCCACAGAGCCATGCCACTTATCACCACGTCGATCGTGCCCTTCATCCATCAGACACCATGACCTTACGTTAACAATTCCCAAAGGATGCATGCTCATATTACACCGTATGCATGGATCAAGCAAGAAGTGTTTCTAGGATGGTCCAGCGAGACACACGCACATGAGTTGATAAGTACATACTCTACACACTCAAACCAAATGTGGAGAAGTCGTGCAAAAGTTTCACTAGTTATAATGTGATGCATATAAACAATGCACCTGTATATAATAACCATGGTCTCCGGGGTTATGTTATTGTTCTTTATTTCTTAAATCCAGAAAAACTACTGAAATTGGAATGTAATGCGGTCGTGTGGTAAGACTTCTTCAACCCTCACCAGATCATGGAATTTTGCTGGTCCACTAATGAAGATTCATTCTATGATTCGGAAGTAGACAGAGATGAAATATACCAGAATCGACAGATAAGGTCATGTCAACAGAACCACATCTTGGGATCCTTCCATCCTCAAAACACAGCATTTTCAGGACTGTTCCATGTCACCATGCGTGGTGTTCTCTAAAATTCGAGGTGTGCTGGACAGGAAATCGGTGAGTTGCTGCAACTCAGAAACCCAGTAGAGTTGAATACCGCAACAAGTTCCAGTTATGAACAAATGGGAAAAAGCCACAGCGTAAATTACCAAGAAGGATGGGAAGACCCCATCAAGCCATACAAGGGCGAGACTTTAAGGGTAAAATGGGGCTAAGTATGAGAAGTATGAGAAATCTGCCCTACTACACCTAAGATATTATATGAACAAATTATATTATCTGAAGAAAGCACTCGTTGTGTATAAACGCACGTTGGGAACTGGGTTTCAAAGATAACTACGCCTAAGATATTATATGAACAAATTATATAATCTGAAAAAAGCACTCGTCGTATATAAACGCACGTTGGGAACTGGGTTTCAAGGATAACTGACAACTACCTGATCTCAACAATCTAATGAGCCATGCCTTTCGGCCCGAACATCTTCACGGCTCATTAGGGCTCTTGTAACGTTTGAACCAACCCAAACTGCTTCATGGAGCCACAGGAAATTGACACCTCATTCAAGTTTGTCAAACTACTCTCTATACGAATAAGTACTTTCTCTGATGACAAGTTTCTAATGTGAAGTAGCATCACCTGGTGACGACAGTGCGAATTCCGCACTATTTTGAGCCAGGGTATGTATTGGCATGTATTGCTTCTGGTGATCAAAAAATCCAATATATATCATGGTATTGGTCGATTGCAACTGCTCATGACCATGCTTTGGTATTATTCGTCTCGTGTCTCGGTATAGAAGAGTATAAATAGAAGAGTAGTATAAATAGTCTATCCTGCAAGCAAGCTCCGGGTAATACTGACTGCGTAGCTGGAGACCATGAGGTGAACCGTAGCTCATGTTTTTTGGCTGCGGAATTCCATATAGATTGTGCTTCTTCAGTATGGTCGAGAAAATCCATATCCTCGATGGGCGACTTATCGTAATTGTCGCTTGACTTACTGTTACGTTAGGAGCTCGATACACTCCGACCCAACACAATAAGCTTGGAAAGCCATGAAAAGGTCTCCATGTGCTGCCATTAGATACACATAAGGTACTAGTAAGGATAGATGATGATATATAGATGATAGATGAAGGAATCTAAAGCACAAAACGATACATCGGCTATTGCGCGGCTCTCTTTTCTCGACCCTCAGTAATCGCTGAAAGAAGAAAGAGAAGAAATCCAAAGTACAATGGCCTCCAGCTAGTGTCCTCCAATATGAACTGTTCCTACACATGACTCTTTACTTCAATTACTCGAAGACTTTTTAATTACCACGAGTACATATAGTGTACAAAGAGAAAGCATGGGTAGATAACTTCTGCTGCAGGCTTTCCTGTTTTCTTTTTGTTCTTTTAGTGATATCTATACAATTTTGTCTCGTACGGAGTGAAGATTGTTGAAGTAGATTCTCTGAAAGACTTTACCAAATTACATAAATGTGTAGTCATTCAGGAATACACTCTGCGTCTGTCTGGGACGACCTTAGGCGAAAGTACCTCGACTGTTTTGGTAGTAAAAGTTACAAAGCTGATGCCATGCCAGTTGTATTATAGTTCATTGGATATTTTATAAAAGACCATATCAGAACTGGAGATGTGACAAAGAGAACCTTGAAAAGTGGTTTGGTGAGTAAGATATGATACTGGAATTTGCAGTAGTCATTTCTAATTACTATGCACCACTTTAATCCACAGAGTTTAGAAATTTTAGCTGAATTACAGTTTCTATCATAGCTTTTGAGCAAACTAGTCCTCCCATGCCATCAAATGCAAATCAGGAGAACATATATAGTTCGCTTTTTGTAGCAAAACTCTCGAAGTTAACTGGGATAGTATGACGGCAGCCTCCATCAGTTCTAACCCTTCCAACCACGTAGCACCGCCTACAGAGCGTACACCGTTAGTTCGGTAGGTTGAAGTAACAGCTACAGCGCAGCTTTCATTCACTGTCTGGTCGTATTCCGACAGCCATATCTTACATGAGGTGAAATCGGGTGGGACTTTGCGAGCTGAGGAGACCGTGGCTGATGGAAGTTGCCGTGCGGATGACTGCCACGTAAGGATCAGAGCCTTTGAGGTTTTCCGTAATATTGACACGTCAATAGATAGGTTTTCCAAGCTTCTCCTGAGCACCCACGTAGACAGCAGCTACAAGCCAGTACACTGCTATTATAGACCTGTACTTCTGGTCTACCGTGGTGTCGCCTTTCAGTCTACCACGGTCTTGTGGTTTGGGACGAAGCGATCCAGGTACAATGCATCATGAGCTGGTGTTTCGAGTTCTCGTCTTGGTGTTCTCCTCAGTTTCTGAAAGTAGGATGTCTCCACCTCATTTCTGCCCATATAATCTTCTTTGCATTGCAGGAAGGTTTGTAGGCAACTAGAAAGAAAGACCTCGACTTCCACTCAAGCTGCACGAGACGGATGTATTGGTCGGGTCGCCTGCAAGAGATGGGTTTCGATGTTTCGTGCTTCATTCTTTGTACACGAGCATGAATTTGTCCAACCATATAGAAGATAATGATTTGTGGTTATAGGTCTCAGAGAACTTATCTACACCTCCTCTTTCTGCTAATGTTGATGGTGTTGAACTACAAGATACAGTGTATTTGCATACCTGAATAGTGCCCACACGTGAACCCGGGGTACCAAAAGGTGTTAACGTGTAGAATATGTCCTCCTCTCGTTGATCATGACCCCAATCATCTTTCATATCCTCCAAGTCAACTTACGGACTCCATGTTGTACTCAATTTTCACCGTCAAATTTAATTTCTCTATTGCTGTTATGCTGCTTCTATCCTGGACTATGAGGAAATATTTGCAACTATTGTCTGCACAATATTAGCATTGTTGTTGTACTCTTTTCTCTGTTTAGAATTAAGAGGTGAAAAACCTTATTTATAAAGTTGACGGAAAGAAACAAATTGTGTCCAAAATATTGGCAGAAACGTGTGTCATTCTGATAACTACCGCAATTTCAAGATGTATGATTTTTGCTCTTACCAAGAAAACCAAGATTTCATTTGACGCACTTTCGTAATGTACATATGTTGTGTAATACGGAGGCATTCCTGACTGGTGAATTTTAGGGAACAAATTTGGAAAATTCCAAAACTAAGAGGTATCTTTAAATTTCTAGAGTATCTTCCATCAAGGTTCCCGATTTACAGGTTTGCATACGATATTCACAAAAGCATCTCACGACATTTTCAATCTTCTCTTCTCTCCCGCTGTGAGTATGGACTCGAACACTTGGCAGCCATACTCAAACACTTGGCAGTTTTAGAATTGTATGAAATTTGTTCAGAAGGTAAATTGACTACAGAAAATGTCAAACGTGAAATGACCTGGTTTTACTTATTTTTTACTCGTGAAATATGATTGTTTAGGTCTTCGAAATTGCAACCATTAGGTATTTTGGAGCAAAATTCAAAAAAACACACCTTTCTCATAAGATGTCAAATAGCCAATGTCGGCTGGTCATAAAAGTTGGCTCCCTGCAAAGAGCTCAACATTCTGCTTATATGTAGAGTTTAATTTTTTTTTAAGTTCGAAGAACTCAACTTTCATCTTACTTTTAGGGCTATGGCTTTCTGAGCTCAAACCACCCATCAGAAGTTACAACAGAGTTTGAGGAGTCCAACATTGTATTAAAAGATTTATTTACTATGCTTTTTTCTTTACTGTCTTTCCACAGTTTTCAAAACTCTAAGTTCAAACTTCTGGTCATCTAGCCTTGGAGTTATTTGTGTTTTGTATTGAAAGTGATGGAATCTAATTGTGGCAATCAGTAAAATGATGGTGTTAAGTTGATAGGGTTTGGCATAGAATGAATCTATTTACAAGCAACACCAAATCACATAGAGTAGAGTATGGGAGCCCAATTTTTAGAATTAACAAAATGATGGTGTTAAGTTTATTGGCTTTGGCATAGCGATCTTATTTACAAGCACACTAAATCAGATCGAGTAGCAATTTGTTCAACCTATTATACCCTAATTTTGAGAATCAATTGAATGATGATGTTTAGTATATCGGGCTTGGTATAGAGGAGATTTGATTACAAGCATCACCAAATCTTATAAAGGAGCATCTACAAACCCGAGTAATAGTTGCTTCAAATCAAAATACAACCAGGGAAGTTGTGGAAATTGGCAGATTCTTGCTTTACTAGGAGGTAAACAAGAAAAATAGCTTGAATTTAGCTTTACTAGTAGCTTTTATATCATTAATTTAGTGATTATAAAGTGTGAATGAATTATACAGAAGTTGAAGGCTGTCAAAGAGTGAATGCAGTAGCCAAGCAAGCACGAGGGAAGTAAAACGAATACTATAGAAATTTGTAATTATATCAAAGAATAAAACTCTAAGCCAACCAATACTTAGTATAACCAATACTTACTATTGGGGATGAGCTCGTGAACAAGTTGAGCTACCAACTAAGTTCAATATGCACTAGAAATAGATTGATTAGGATGTTCCAGTAATAGAATGTATGGTATGTTTACATATTATGCAAGGATACAAGTAAAAAGTTTCTATAGTGCACCTAAAATTTAGGAACATAAAAAAATAAATGGATGTAAGTAATTTTATGTGTACTCAACCATTTTGGCTTTCCAAATTAACTCAAGAGAGATTAAAATTTACATGTCATTGTGTACTAGAAGGGATGTAATTCTCATGGAATTCAAATTAAATCTACTTGCATCTTCAACTCCATAATTTTCAAAATTAACAAGTCATTCCTCATAGATGATTTCCTATGACTCTTCTTAAAAAAGAGTCATAGTGAATCATCTTTGAGGGTTGAGAGAGAGAGAGAGAGAGATTGGTTGACAAGAGAATGAGAAAGAGTATGGGTGATAGTAACCCTTGTTAATTGTGCAATTTCATTATGATTCTTTGTTTTCATAGACCATGGTTCAGAGACAAAGATTAGTTGGTCATGGAAATTGTGGGAGAATGGAAAATTGAAATCTGATCAAAGCAAGGCAAAGCTTAGGTACATTTGCACAAAATTTCAACCATAGAACTACTTGTACATAACAAGATATTTTAATGGGATTCATTTTAGGGCAGATCCCACTCTCTCTTGAGCAATGTTCCAAGGTCAAGCCTTCATCCTAAACGCCGATCACTCTCTTCTCTCCTTAGGTTACTTGATGGTACTCAACTATATGATATTTATTCACAACTTTCTCTACTCTCTCTCTCTCTTACTATTCTCTTGGATTCTCTAAGACACAATCTCTTCAACCACACATCACTCTTCTCTCTTTTTAGCTTTTTGAAAATTTCACTCTCTAAATTTAATTAGATTAAAAAAAGTGAACTTTGCAAGACTGTCTTGTACTTTCTTCCCAAGAATCAATCCCTTCAAACACTCATACATAGAGCACTCTCAAAAAGTCTCCTTGGATTCTCCATAATTTCATGATCTTAACTCTCTAAACTAAACTAGAGTCTCTAAAAGGAACAAAGACTATAGAACACTCTTTCTATTCTCTCTTAGTTACTTGAGAATTTCATAAAATTTCACAAAATTTAAAAAAAAAAACCTATTTATAAGAGCTCTAGGTTAATTTTGAGAGGATTCAAGAGAGTGTGGAATGGAAGTCGAGTGGCTAGAGAGAGTTCAATGGAGTAGACATGTTTTTAGAGAAGAATTGCTTCTTGTAGGTTTAGTAATTTCCTTCAATAGGTGAAGCAAAGTGACAGTTCCAAACTTTGCTCCTCATTGGGATTTCTTAAGTAATCACAACTGGGAAGAGACTATTTGTAGCAAGTCTAGGCTAATTTCAAGAGGAATAAAGAGAGTGGAGAAGAGAAAGTGATTAGAGAGAGTTCAAAGGAGTATATAGATTTTTGAGGAGGAAGTCTTTCCCTTAAGATTAGTAATTTCCTTTGAAGCAAGAGAAGTGAAGCAAAGTGATAGTTGCAAACTTTGAGCCCCATTGAATTTCTTGAGTAATGAAAGTTGAGAAGAAATTATTTGTAGGAGCTCTAGGCTAATCTTGAGGGGAATAGAGAGAGATAGAGGGGAAGGAAAATTAAGTGGATAAAGAGAGTTCAAAGGAATATACAAGTGCTCAAAAGGGAAGAGTTTTCTCTTCAATCCAAATAGAGATCTTTGTGGAGTGTAGAGGAATGTGGAGAGGTGTATGGTAAGCCCAACTCATAGGGAAAATCTATATCTTTCTTGGTATAGGAAGGTAGAAACAAATTTTGCATGAATCCAAAGGTGGTGGGTGGGATTGCTAGAGAAAACACAAAATTGGTTGATTAACACAACATTGTGGAGCAAACTAGAGAATATTTCTTATCAAGAAGGCTAAGTGGTAGCTATAGTCAAAAGAGAGAAAAGGAAGGAGTATTCACCCAAAATTAGAACCAACATTTTTCACAAGAATGGAAATATCTCATGTGACTCTTAGGCTCAACCTCAAGAAGTTGATACCCATAGTTCCCACTTCAACCATAGAGCAAGAAGAGTTGAGAGCCAATTTGTTGCACCATTAGCTGTGAATGACTACTTGAGGTTCCATAAGGGTTTAAATTTTTTTAATGGTAATGGATCTAATTACCAATCAAACATCCTAAGGCATTGTAACTGAGGATAGGAGAACTCAAGAGAAACATAGAAGAAGAAACACACAATTTGACACTCAACCTTCAATGCCCCAAAGGAGCACCTTGGCTATATAATATAGCAAAGAGTACTTCCTTAAAGGAAGCACCATCCTTGGATCACATACATGGATTGGTGACATATCAATGATCCCTACCCTTAGATTAGTTGAATGCATGGGTGGCATGGCAATTTTGATCCTATCTTGTTGGTCAAACCATCTTTGATAGAGGGAATCTATAGGGAATCTTCTGATAGGAATCTCCAAATTGCATGGATGAGGTACTATTGGAAGCTCTCGATGAGACAAACTTGGAGGGAGGGAAGGATAGCCTTTCCTTTATTGGGAAGGGGATAATTTGCATATTTTCAAGGCCTAATTCATCCGTTTAGGCCTCCAAATTGATTGAAGCTTCTAGGCTATTTTTTACTCCTACTTTGTTAGTAAAAGTCCTATTTTGGTGACACCTCTCTCTGATCTACCTAACGCATCACACATAACATCCTTCCAGATGTTACCAAGCCAATTTTCATCTCTAGGTAATATGTGTAGCTATTGGTATTATAGGCATGGACTCTACAATAAGGGGAAACCCTCAAAGATGGGACCTCAAAGTGGTATCACAAACATATTGTTTGAAGTATGTAGTAGAGGGATTACACCAAGAGGAGAATCACTAAATGAAGCAACCAAGAAAATATTTGAGGACCACTAATATGATGCTTGAAAAGGTTATAACTTCAATCCCATCATGAAACCTTACATTTGGAGGGTTTTGAGTTTCTCTTATCTATCATACACCCCAAGCATCCTACTCAGATTAGTAAAGTGTGACAACCACCATTTTTAGTGCACTCAAGTAATGAAATGGGGAAAATTATTGCTCAAAGGAATTTGGAAGTTGGCTCAAAGTACTAGCCAGTCAACAATCATGCACAAATTTGCCCTTTCCTATTTCATGTTTATTATCAAAAAAACCCGTTGAAACTAAGGATATGGAGGAGTGGACAAGGCAATTGGAACTATGGAAAAAAAGACTTGTGGTAATTCCACCATTGAGGAACATCACCCCAAAGATTCTTGATCAAGGAAGGATAGGCAAGCCCAATATAGATGATAATTTGCACCAAGGTCCAGATCCTTGCCTTCATATATTTGAAGCCTCCTAATTACCTCATCCACAATTCAAAGAAATAATCAAAGAGAAATTAACTTTCTTGAGCAGATTTTTGAGAGCTTATACCAAAATCTCCATCAATTACATTCCCACTGCACCCAAGATATAGAGGTGATTGAAAGAGTAGCTTTGCTAGTAGGAGAAAACTTGTTGGATGTAGTCAACCTTGTGGCAAAAGTAGCTATCCAAAAATGATCTCTTGAGTAGGAGCATGCAAACACCAAAGCTGGCCAATATTGAATCTAGTTGGAATAAGAACTCTTCAAGAGAAGGAAAATCACATCACCCTTATACATAAGGTGATGCAAGAGTTTTGGAAGCCAACCATGAACTTATAGCCAAAGCTCAATGATTACACAAATGACAAGGGAGACATAATTCTAAAGTTATTAGAATTTTGTAGTAGTAGCAAACCAAGAGATGTACAAATTAGTACAAATGAAGAAGATCATAACTATCCAAGGCCTACTCAATGAGATCTTAGCTCAAACTCCTCACCCAAAAGACAATCAAGCAAAGAGAAAGCAAACAATCTGTAATACCAAGAGCCAGCCATATGATCTAGATGTGAAATTTGGTTTGGTAACATCTCAAATGATGTTATACATGATGGTCAAAATAGATCAGATAGAAGTATCACCAAAAGAGTACTTTCACTCCCCCCTGTTTTGTCTCATCAAGAGCTTTCCAATGGTACCTTACGTGATTTTGAGACTCCTACAAGAAGATTTCCTAAAAGATTCCCTCCGGTCAAAGCTTGGTTGACCAGCTAGATAGGACCTAGACCAACATGTCACCCATCCAAGTAAGTAATCCAAGGGTGGAGCTTGCTGACATGTCATCTATCTGTGTGCCTAATCCTATGGTGGAGCTTCCTTGGAGGAGATCCTCTTTGTCTATATAATAAAGAGAAGGTGCTCCTTTGGGGCATCAAATGTTTGAGTGTGAAGTCTGTGTTTTCTCTCTTCTCCTGTCCTCGGAGTATTACAATGGTATCAGAGCGAGTGTCTTAGTCCAAGAGAGTGGATCATCCCTCTTGGAAGAGCACAAACTATTGAAATTGAGTAATTTGAGGTAGAGAACATAGAGTAATTGCGAGACTTAAGAAGGACTTTAGAGAGCAGATGGGATGGATGCACCGGGATGACAATTTCCCGCACCTAGCTTTCCATTCCCAAATCCATTCCACATCAAGGTTATGTACATCCAGCGCGAGCAAATGGGGGTATCGCTAGTTTATCACTTTGGAGTAGAATTCATGGACAGGGTGATGAACACACCAAATCCGGTGATTCTACCTGTGGTGATATATGACAAAGAGTGAGATTTGATAATCTACATTCTATTATGATGATATGGATGTGAATTTCCCAAATCCTCTCCCTTTCAACACTCAAGTAGAAATCCATTATGTAGTGAAACCAAAAGTGATATTTAGAGATTTTGTGGTTAGGAATTTTGGCGAGGAGTATTATCAACGAGTGATAGCTTCTGAGGTCCCAATGGTAGCTCCGATAGTTTGTGCCCCTTCTAGAGTGATCATATTGACTTTGTATTGAGGTAGACATTAGCGATTGAGTGTTATAGGGACCATGGATCCGCAATTGCAAGAGCTGGTGCAAGGAATGCAAGGGATGTTGAATGAATTTTGAGAGATTAAGATGACCATGGAGGCATTACAAAGTCAAGTGTAGATCCTCAGTAACGATCAAGCCATGCAAGAAGAAGAGCCGTCTCAAAACCCAGTACCTATGATTGAAGTACTTGGAGAAGCACCTGTGCTTACAAACCCTATCAATGATGAAGCCACATTGCTACTCCGGATGAAGAAGACCTGCAACATTGAGCCTTACAAGGGGCAGCGTATGATGGGAGTAGTGGAAAATTGGATCTCGAGAATGAATCGATATTTCCGATTGTTCTCAACAAAGATCACGGAGCATGCTGCAAGCATGTTTGCATGTGGGTACTTGACCAATAAAGCCCTCACATGGTATGATGCTTGGGAACGATCCATGTTGGCCAAGATGTTGTGCATATATACATCGCTACACAACATACATCGCTGTCAACATCATACACTATAAAAGCACAACTCACACATAAGTCATACATAGACTCTAAAGTGCCACAATAATCAGATTGCTTAACATTCTCAACTCAACTCAACTCAGATCAGTACTTGATCTGTCACTCTATAAACTGCCAACAACTGGGCATTGATTACAGTCAAGCCACACCCACTCAAGCATAGAGAATCCAGGTGATGCTCGCGGGCCTCTGTCCACCATAGCCAGGAACTCGAAGGCTCAACATCAGAGAAGTGAGCTCTCTGGAGCTCACTTCAAAACTATACCTCCTGGACTCGAGCTAGCCCTGAAACCCTAACGGTCCCGCTGATGGCACACTCAACGGTGCAAACGGTGCAAAGTGACGGTGGGCCCCACCGTGAAGTCAGTACCCCAAACACAAAATCTAACCGTCAGAAAGTAGTCCTTGAGAAACTGCTAGAATAACTCTAACTACCATCACTGGAACTCTAGTGTCCGAGCATCTAGATGCGGAACTACAAATGGCGTGATAGCTGTCGTGCGTATATACATCGCTACACAACATACATCGCTGTCAACATCATACACTATAAAAGCACAACTCACACATAAGTCATACATAGACTCTAAAGTGCCACAATTGCCTCCCTAGCTGGCGGTTAGGTCCCTCTAACTCCAGATAGCCATCTACTCTAAGTATATGGTATACCCTCTAATGGGTAAAGATCAGGAGGCCGGGTGCTATGGAGCCCCATCGTTAGTCGCCTGTCTGCAATCTATACCATATAACGAATGAACTAGCTATAGGTCAAGTACATCTAGGACATAACCACTGTCCCTGAGGAACCACTGTGAGGGGAGGAGTCATACATGCCATATGCCATCCTCTTGAACAGCTATCACACACTAACATAGTAGCAGCTCCACCAGAAGAGCCACATAACATACACCTCAAGCCTGCACGTACAAGTGCCAAGCTTGGGTCCATAGTACCATCAATGTTTGGAAGGTGACATGGTGCACAATTGCGCACATGATCCTTCCAAACAACACCATCACGTCCTTCTAACACAAGGACTCCAGATGGCAAAACCTCGTGCACTCTCAAGATAGTGCGGCCTGTAGAAACATCAAGTGTCGTCGGTGCTGTCTGCTGTAGATATACATAGTCGCCTGGATGAAATCGACGGATCAAGGGTCTATAACCTCCTCCTCGAATGGTAGCATAGCGTAAAGTATCTCTATGCTGAGCAATCGCCAAGTTCTCAAAGGCCATCGGCATCACTCTTTGAAAAATCTCTGCCCACTGAGAACATTCGCTTATCCATACATCGGGGTCATCCAAGTCCAAAACTACAGTAGCATCTCGACGAATGGCTGCAGGTAAATCTGGATCTTGTCCATAGAGTAGAAAGTATGGAGAGAAGGATGCTAAGGAGGCTTGCCGGCTGAACCGATAGCCCATGGCCAACCAAGGTAACTGGAGATCCCAATCTCCCAAGTGGCCTCTCTGCAAACCATACTTTCGCAATCCTCTCTTCACCGTCTGAACCACTCTCTCTGCTAAGCCATCTGCCTCAGGGTGATCTCGGGATGTAGTACGATGATCAATCAAAGCCTTGTCACACAAGACCTGAAACTCTCCCAAGAACTCTGTACCCTGATCAGTCAAAACCTCAGCTGGTGCACCAAAATGACTAAGAACTCGATCCAGGAACGAGTAAGCTGTCCCTTCACTAGACTTGTCAGGAAGTGCCACCAACTCAATCCACTTGGAGAAGTGCTCCACTATCACCAAAACATATCGATGATGTCTCACAGTCAGCGGTAAAGGTCTGGCAAAGTCCAAACTCCAACGGTAACCCAATCCCATGATAGGTAATGGGTGTAACTGTGGCGTAGGAGCATTGAATGATGCTCTAACTCGATCACAAACCACACATCTGGCCACAAACTGCTGTACCTCGGTCTGCATACCGCGCCACCAATAATGACTCTGGAGTAAGCTATATGTACGCTTTACTCCAAAATGTCCTAGCTCCTCATGAGCATGACGGACCAACTGTGGTCTCTGTGATGGAAGTGGTACTACTCGCACTCTACCATCCTCCCATACACGCAAAAGGTGTCTACCCTCCAATCTAAACCGTCTGGCTCGCTGAAGAACACGGTCTCTCTCCTTGGCCCCAACTGTGCCACCCACAACACCAGTGCAAAGATAGTCCATCACTAAGACATCATCATGAATGTCTTGCTGAACTGTACCAATATCTTCACTCTCTGGATCTGTGACCTCAATAACTCATCCTGTATGCGCTGAGAGAGATACCACCAAAGTCTTTGCAAATATACACAGAAAGGCCGATGCATGCCAACCTGGCACCATCTCCTCATCTGTCTCACCATGCCAACGTGCTCCGGTCTGATCCTGCTGGCTGGGACATGGGTTTCTACTCAATCCATCTGTATCACGATTCACCACTCTAGGTCTATGAACAACCGTGAAATCATACTCCTGTAAAATCAGAGCCCATCGTGCAAGCTTCCCTGAAAGCTTGTCGGACTCCATCAACCACTTCAGCGGCTGATGATCGGTGATGAGAGTGAAGGGGTTACCAAATAGGTAACATCGGAAATGTGCTACTGCCCAAACTGCTGCCAAGCACTCTCTCTCATATGAACTATACTTCGCCTCCGCTGAATTGTTGGAGCGACTAGCATAGGCCACCACAAACTCCTTCTCCTCATCATCATGTTGGGTGAGCACCGCTCCAAGCCCCAACATACTCCAATCAGTGTGAACCTGAAATGGTCGTCCCCTGATCGGTCTCCTCAAAATAGGAGCAGATGTCAACCTCTCCTTGAGCTCTACAAAAGCTCTCTCCTGCTCATCTCCCCAACACCACTCCTGTGTAAGCTTGGTCAGCTTTGTCAAGGCCTTGGCAATGGCACTAAATCCTCTAACATAGCGGCGATAGAAGTTCGCCAACCCAAGGAATGCTCGCACTCTGCTCACATCCGTAGGCCGAGGAATACGTGCAATAGCCTCCACCTTGGTCTGCTGGACACCAAGTCCTCCGGGGTAGATAGTGTGACCCAAATACTCAACCTGCTCATGGAAGAACCTACACTTCCCAGGATGTAATTTGAGTCCATGAGATCTCAACCTCTCAAACACCTCCAACAACTGTCTCTCATGCTCCTCCACAGTAGTGCTATAAACCAAAATGTCATCAATATAGCACCGAGCAAAATCCAATCCAGCTAGGATCCTATCCATGACCCTCTGGAACTCAGCGGGAGCATTCTTCAACCTAAATGGTAAGAACCTCCACTGATATAACACATCCTTGCCGTGAGATCAATAGCCCAAAATGCTGTCTTGGACTTATCCTCCTCCCTGATCGGCAACTGATGATATCCCGCTCGAAGATCCAAAGTACTGAAGACCTTTGCATGCCCAATCACATCAAAAATCTCCTCCGGTGTAGGCATGGCATACCGATCAGCCCTGGTCTGTCGGTTGATAGGACGGTAATCTCCACACATCCGCCTATCTGTATAGTTGCCATGCATATCCTTCTTGGCTGGCATCACTGTCGCTGATGCATACTCTCCATGTGAAATCTCCACCAAACCAGCCTCAAAAAGGTCACTACTCCGGCTCTGAATCAATGTCCTCTCCATATCACTATATCGATAAGGACGTCGGAAAACTGGTGTGTTGCTAGTCAGCTCAATCCATATACCAAGTCCCTTCAGAGCACCCAAATCCTTCATACTGAAGGCAAAACAACTCGTGTGACTCCTCAAGAACCTCCAAACCCTCCGTCTTTCCTCTCCAGTAAGCTTGGGTCCAAGATCTGGCTCCCAAGTATCCTTTGTAACTGTAGTAGGAGTGGAAGACGTACTGACTGGCTGCTACACTGGGCCCTTGGGAGCAATAGTGTCATGCTCCCGACCACTAGAGGTCCCAACCTCTGTGTGAAAAACTCCCTCCACTCTGGCTGCAAGCTCCACACGTCCTCTGGCTGCATCCCATGTGGACCAAGGGTGTAATCCAAGTAGCCCACGCTCACCTGGATGGACTCCAAGTAGACCACTCTCCCTAGTAGCTATTGGATGTGTCCCAAGAATACCATGTCCACTCGGTCCATCGCCCCCAGCATGTGCCTGAATTGTCTCGATAGGCACAGGGCTCACAAGTGTTCGAGTGGTGATGCCTATCAAGCGCATCCTACGCTGCTCTGCCAAACCAAGGCTCACAATCCAGGTCAAACAGTTCAGGTCCATAGCCTGACCTAACACCTGACGCTTGGATGCCTCTGACACTGCTGGAATAGCGGTAATACCGGTGCAAAAACCCATCGCCCGCTCTCTCTCATCAGCATTGGGCTCCACCAACTGCTGTAACTGTGAGTCCCAAACAAGTCCAGGTCCTCCCTCTCGAAAAGCATGAGAGCTTGGGAAACTCATGAGTGCAGGAAATGCAGCTCTAGGCTGTCCAACTAGGTTCACCACTGCCATAGGTGACCTATCAGCCACTACCACTGTCTGAGACTGACGCCCAACATCCAAGATATCATCAACAAGAATGTGGTCTAGTTGCTGAATCCCATCATAACTACGCTGTAGAACCTCTCTGGGTAAAAGGTTCGTCCACCAAAGACGAAGACGATGAGCCCGTGATCCCACTCTGGCTGCATCTAACAATACAGTAGGTCCCATCCAAGAATGGACCTGATGTGTACTCGCCACCACTCTAGTGCGAGAATCACCTAACAAAGGAACGTTCTCCAAAAGGTAAGCTGGAGAAACAGACTGATGAACCTGGAGATGTCATAATATCCGTAACATCTCCCAAAACACACCAGAACAAGGATCCTAAAGACCCAAACCGCGGCCCACACGTGTATGTCCCTGACATGGCCATCCAGAAATCACCAAGTGAACAGGCCCATGTCTCTCTAGGTCATGCGCCGCCAGTAAGGAAATGTCTTCTGGTAAGGCCTTCTGGTAACCTCTAACTGCTGACATCGATAATAACTCCGGATACCGATAGGCCAAGTGTGCCATATGATGTAGAGAGACTCGCCTAGCAGTCTCATCTCTCTCTACATACAAGTACCTCTGTACTCGGATACCCGCCTGTAACACCGCAGCTAGTCCGGTGCTGATCCCACCAAACAACTCCAATAGGCATATCCCCTCTATTGGGTACTGCCAAGCAATGAGTGTGGTATCCAGAGGTGTCAAAGCAATCGCCTCTGGAGGCTCATCCTCATACTCATCCCCTGATGGTACGAAGGCTCCACTCCAAGCCTGCTGCACCAACTGATCTGCATGCTGCTGCAATGCCTCCTTTGAACTCCACAATGGAACATCCAAGGTGGATGGAACAATCCCACTCGTACTCCATAGCCGAGTGATCTCCTCTGGTAATGGAGTATCCTCTGCATGGGCGTTCCCCTCCAACAAGTCACCAGGCCAAGTAACTGCACCGCTGAAAGCTAAAACTGATGCTGCCATGGTCCCAGACTGTAGTGAGCCAAGACTGCCACTACTGAAGCGTACTGGTAGGCGACATACCCGTCCCTCACCAGACTGCCAACCAGGTCTATAAGAGGCTGTCTCCTCCCAATAGTCAATGTTGAAACCCATAGGGTATAACATTGCTCCCCCAACTAGCACATCATATGACTCAACTATCGTCGCAATAGCCTGAGCTCTCACCACCGAGCTATCAGTTGGATGACCAGGCTGAACCTGGACAACAAGCTCTCCACGTGTGATGTACTGTGTCGAACCACCACCAAGAGATGTTTGGATCTGAAATGTACACCTCTCCACATCGGTCTTCCGTAACTCCAGACCGACAACTGCAGCCTTCCCCAACATAAGGGGCTGCGCACCAGAGTCTAACAAGACTCTCTGTGGTGTATAGACCTTCCCTGAAGGTCCCACCAAACGAAAAATCCCCCTCTGGTTATCCAATAGGACAACACCAGGTATAAACCACGCTCTCTCAAAGGCCGGTCTAGCTGGCAACTCCTCCAGTCTAGCCGCTACTGCCTGCCACAACCCATTGGTCGCTGAACGGATCCCATGCTCCTCAATCAAGTCAGATCCACTACCAACCACCTCTGCTCTAGTAGTAGGAACTGCACCATCCCTACTCTCACACAACGTGGCAGCCAACCGGAACACTGGGGCTGGATCAACTCCCAATGTAAACATGTCACTGGCTGAAAATAAAGGATGCCGCATAATCAGCTGAGCCGCCCCCAACATCATGCTAGACTCAGTCTGTGTAGTAGCAGGTGGCTGACTAGTAGGTACTCCATCAGGTACTCCATCACCACCTACCACACCTGCACTGGGACGTCTAGGAACCATGGATGTCGTCTGCAATGCCTCAGATAGCGTGAAAGACTGGGGAAGTCTGACCTGTCTCCCAACCTCTCCTCTCTGTGGGTCCAACTCCACTGATGCTCCTCTAGGCTCTGGAGCATGTACTGCACTCCTAGTCACTGCTGCAGATGCATCCACCTGTGCTGCTTCGCACATGAAGTCCAAAGCATCTCTATCACCAGCATATGAGGTGGAAGCCTCAGCACCCAAATCTGATCTCCTCTGAGCAATAGCCATACTAGCCAATCTCTACTCCAACTGCTCAATCCGAGTAGCCATAGCTGTGTCAAAAGTAAGGGCAGGTACCGCACCCCTACTAGGTGTAGATCCTCTACCACCACCTCTACCACCTCGTCCTCCATGAATTGGAGCTCCTCTACTACCTGCCATAGCAGCCCTACCACTCCGTAACTCCGGGTGTAGGTCAAAACACGGATCACTAGTGTGACCAAATCTGTGGCAATGCTCACACTGCCTCTGTGTTGGCTGTGATGCACCAGAGGTATCAGGTCCGCTGCCCTGAGTACACTCTCTCCTATGGTGAGGTCCACCACAAATCCAACAAGCAACACCACCACTCACTGGCTGCTGCTGACCCAAAAATGAGGGTAAGGGTCTAACTCCACTAGGCCCTCCACTCGCTCCATAGGATCTGGGCTGTCCACCCTGTCCTCGAAAACCAACTGGGCGTGGTGCACTCTGCTGCACTCTAGAAGAAGTCAAAACCGTGGATGAGGTCTCTCTACCAAATCCAGCTGTCACCACTCTCTCCTCCACCATGTTGAGCTCAATACGCTCAGCCAAACCAAAGACTACTGCCAAAGTGGGCAAAGTAGCCTGCAACAACGTAGCATCACGAACTCTACGTCGCAACTCCCTGTCCAGTATCCCATACCAAAACTAGACTGCCTGGGCCTCAGTAACTCCCTAAGTGAAACTGATCAGCCGCCTCATGTGAGTATATGCCTCGCGTAGGCTCTCTCCAGCCTTCCGCTGGAACTCCTGCAAGCTCCTCAGCTTGTCAGTCCGCACTCCCTGGTAGTTCTGCCTCAAACATAGGAAGAACTCAACCATGGGGTTAAACCCCGGTACCACACCACCTCTTACAGCGGTACCTCCACTCGTAGTAGCACTATCTCCAGCTAGTGTACCTCCACTAGCTCCACCCACACTACTCGAGCTAGAAGTCGTAGGTACAGCCGATCTACTCCTAGCAACCGAGCCTGAAGTGATGGAGACATAGTGTGGAGACCAATACTGTCTCCATAACTCAATCTCCTCCAAATGAGCTCTCCTGAACTCATGGTAGTCGTCCATCGGTGGACCCTCCTAGTGCTGAAACAACCCCTTCCATGCCATGAAGGGTGTGAACAAAGTCGGGTTCCGCATCTGCTGCAGATCACACCAACTATCAAACTCTTGGATGAAGTCATCCAACTCAATGGTACCCACTGTACCAGAGTAACGCCTAGGGCCTTTGGAGGCCCCATAAATCTCGTCCATGTCCTGTAACACCCATTTGTGCATGTGTGTGGTATTGTGATATTTAGCTTGGTATTACAAGTACTTAAGAGATATTATTTATATAGAGATAAAGGATGGTTCTATATTAGTCATGGTTAGCTAAAGTTAGTCATAGCTAAGATAGATGGGACCTTACTTTAGAGGAAGTAGAAAAGATGAGCACCACTATTTTGGATTTTAGTGTGTTGACTTGGTATTATTCCTAGGTGTTTGGCTTTGGGGAAAGAGTTGAGAACTCTTGGGCCCGCAAGCCTTTTTTGTTTTGGATTCTTCTTTAGTCCAAGGATAGCCCATGTGAAGGAATCCTTGCTTTAGTGGTTGGGTCAAGATAAGACCACATGCTTAGGGGAATATGCCCATGTGAATGGATATTCCTTTCTACTTTTTGACTTTACTTGACTTTTAGTCTAGTAACTTGAGTTACTACGGTAATTAGTAACTTTAGTACGTAACTATTTCACAAGTATATAAACAAGGAGTGAGGAGGTACTCATCATCCTTTCATTTGCAACTATCTCTCTCTCATTGAGTTCTCTAGTGAGCAATGTCTTGAGTCTTGGAGTGTTAGCCTTGGAGGAGTATGATGGAGTTGGGGTTCCTTGCCTTCTTAGTCCATGGTGCGCTACCATAATAGCCATCAGAGGTTCATCCTGAGTGAGAGACAGGCCGGCTCACATTTTTGGTTCCGTTGCCGGGACCTCTCTAGAAGGCAAGATAATGTTCCGCGTCCAATTCTACATTAGGCAGAAGGAGGCTATGAGAGCTCACTTGGAGAGAACATTAGGAGAGGAGAGGGCTGAACTTATGTTAGAGAACCAAGATCCATTTGTATACCCTGTAGTTCATTATGATGTCTTTGAGGTGATTTTGTACATCTTGTACACATGAGAGGAATTGGAGAGATTGTGTGAGGTGGATTGCAGATTTTGGGGATTAAGGTGATTTTGGGCAAAATCTCAAGTTTGAGATCTGGACTTGAGATTTCTACACATGATAGCTTGGGTTATCTTTCAGTTAGCACACTTGAAATTATTGAGAGAGCTTCTATGCGCACTGGGCTAGAATTTTTGAAAGTTGATAGGGTAAAGTGCTCCCGCAACTGCATGCTCTCTGGAAAATTGTACAGAGTCTGCCATTTCTTCAATGTTTAGTGAATTGTCCTGAAAATTTCCAAGAAAATTCAGTGCATTGTATCCTACCTGGTGCCACAAAAATTAGAGAGAGATCATTTTTGCGCAGTGCGTTATGAGTTTTTGAAGTGAGGGGGGTGGTTTTCAGACCAAATCTGAAATATGGGTGCTGAATAGAAAGGTGTCTAGGCCAAATGGCTCGATGAAAAGATCTAAAATTTTGCAGGGAGGGACGCCCTAGAGTTGTGATCAAGTGTGGAAAATTTCAGAGGACTGTGACATATTAGTTGGGAGATTTGAGTGACATTGTGAGGAAGGGTCAATTCTGCAGAGTGGAGATCTCATGCATGAGAAGTTTGAGATCAACAAAAAGCATGTTTGAGTGTTTAGATTCATCTTGGGGAACATGGAGAGTCATCAAGAGTGGAAATTGAGATTATGCAAGGTTCCCCAAGGGTTTGAGGTGATTGTAGGGGTGGATTTGAGGAAAAGAGAGTTTACAATAGAATTTGAAGAGAGTGTTGAGAGGATCCAAAAACCTACACCACTTGGAGGAAAGAGTGAGTCTAAGTGCTTTCTATGTGGAGAGAAGGGACATAAGGCAAGTTCATGTCCATTGACCTTTGAGAGCAAGAGATTGAGGGAAAGGAGAGGCTTACTTGACTTGGGTTTGCATGTTGGACCTTCTTCACCAAGATTGGGAGGGAGAAGATCTAAGACCAAGGAGTTGTGTGAGGTTTGTGGAGTTGAAGGACTTCCAAAAGGACATGAGTGTAGTGGAGTAAAAGCACTTTTGGAAACTTTGGTGAAGGATCTTGGAGAGAGTCTTAGTACAGCTACAGAAATACTACCACCTTCATCAGCTAGTTCTCAAGATTAGTGATGGAGATAATCTTTCAACTTATGGATAAACTATCCATGAGAGTTAGATTAATATGCACTTTAGGATTTGATGTTGCTATAGAAATCTTGGAGCAACCTGAACCTTTTGTGTTCCCTAGAGTGGATTATTCTCAGATGGTGTTAGTCATGTATATACTCTATTAGTAATAGAGTGAGAGAAAAGAAAAGAAAAAAAAAAAAAAAAATTTGAGAGAAAAGAAAGATAGTGAGGGGTTAAGATGGGGAAACTTCCGGTTTTCTTTGGCAAGGATGGAGAAGATGTGGAGGCCTTTGTGAGAGACTTCAAGAGAGCTTGCATAGGAAACAATGAGAGGAGGAAGAATGAGTGGGCCTCATTATTACCAGATTTCTTTGAGGATGCAGCACTTACATGGTATGAGTCAGAATACCAAAAGAGAGAGAGGAGAGAGGGGGAAGAGGAGTCTTGGGAGACTTTGACTTCAGCACTCATTGAGAACTTTCTTCCTGATGAGAGTTATGAGAGATTGATGAGTGAGGTTACATTTCTCAAGCAAGGAGATGGAGAGAAAGTGAGAGTCTATGTGGAAAGAGTGGAAAAATTGGAGTCCAGATTTCGCATAGTGTTGAGGAAGGGTGGGGATGATGTGGAGACTACAATGATTGGCATAGGGGCCATGCTCACCAAGAATTTTGTGGGAGGATTGAGACCACAAATTAGAAGCAAGGTGAGATATGAGAAACCTTCTTCCAAGGTTGAAGCTATCAAGATCGCAATTCGTATGGAGGAGAGTTTGGAAGGGGATGAAAGTGATTTGGTGGTGAAGGAGGTTGTGCATCCTCCTCAAGGCTACAAGTATGGTGGAACTTCTGATACTTTGGTGACAAGGGTTGCACCACAAGTAGTAGTTGCTCCAGTTCTTGCACCTCCACCAAAAGATCCACTCCAAACCATCACAGAACAACTTGCGGATCTCAAGATCAATGTGGTGCAATTATGGGAGAAGAGAGAGGTGGATCAGAATGTAGGGAGAGGGCCTAGGAGTTATGGAAACCATCCATATAGAGGAGGCCAACCAGCCAACAATTTCAATGATAGAAATTGTTTTGGTTGTGGGGGAAGAGGCCATATCCAAAGGAATTGCCCAAATTCCACTTACCATGGAGGAAGGGGTTATGAGGGAGCCAATAGAGGGAAAGAGGGAGGTAGTGAAACCCAAGTGGCTCCTAATCCCAACAAAGGTAAGGGGATAGCATCCATAGATGTGGTTGAGAGCAAGTATGAGAAGGGAGAGTGCTCAAACTCCAAGGGTCCTAATTTGGAGCTTTTGGCACAAGAGAAGAAGAGAGCTCGTTTTGCAGAGGATGTTCACTCTTCTCAAGGATTTACTTCAAGCAAGGATACTCCTATGTCTACTAGGAGCACTCGCACCTCAACACCATCAACAACAAAGACTCCAAGGAAGAAGTTGGGGATGGAGGACTTCTTGATCTCCAAGCAACAATGGAACTACAATGTGTTGGAGGATGTTGGTAGTCACAAGGCTAACATCACAGTGGGCCAATTAATTGCTTTGAACCCTACCTTGAGAAAGGAGCTTAGAGGTGGTTTGAGTTCTACAAGGAGCAAGAAGAAGAAGAAGGCAAAAGTTCCAATATCAATGGGGGTGGTGGATGCCAAGCCAGCACCATGGGAAGCTTGTGAATATGCCTCCAAGATTGATGTGAGAGTGAATGGTCACAACATCAAGGATGCATTGGTTGATGGAGGATCAGCAGTGAATGCCATGTCAGAAAGGTTGATGAAGAAGTTGGGTATGATACCCTCAAGAGCTTCAACATTTGTGGTGAGCATGGCAAACAAGCAACAAGTTCGACCAGTAGGAGTGATGGATAAGGTGGTAGTTTCAGTTATGGGAGTTCAAAATCTCATGACTTTCCAAGTCTTGAAGGATTCAAGCTATGACTTACTTCTTGGGAGGCCATGGTTGAGAGCAGCACGCACAACTGATCGATGGCACAAAGGGTACTTAAGGATTGGGCCATCAAACCATAGAGTCACTGTTCCTGTGACTAACACCACCAACACCTCACATTCAGATACCCCATCTTCTGATTATTGGGAATCTGATTCTGAAGGAGGAGCTTCAGGTGTGGACACAAGCATGGAAGAGGAGACTTCCACGGAGGAGGATGAATCTGAATCTGATTCAGATGTGTATCCTTTGTGTGCTATGGATTTTGCACCTAAGCCAGAGGTTTTGAAGGACCCAGATAAATCACCATTGACACTTGAGGAGGTAGAGAGAAGGTTATCTACCCTCAAGTATGGCCCAAATGTTACCAAGGAGGAGAAGGTGAGATTTGAGGAGATTTTCCGCAAGTTCATCCATGTGTTTGCTTTTAGTTACAAGGATTTGAAGGAAGTCACCTTGGAGGAGCACAAGATAGAGGTGGAGTCACATGCAAGACCAATCCGCCAAAAGCAACGTCGCATTAGCCCACCAATATCTTTGGTTGTGAAGGAGGAGATTGATAAGCTCAAGGAGGCTGGATTTATCTTTGAGGTGGAGAATTCAGAATGGGTGTCTCCAATTGTCATTGTGAAGAAAAAGAATGGCAAGCTTCGGGTATGTGTGGATTACAAGAAGCTCAATGCTGTTACCAAGAAGGACTACTACCCATTGCCATTCATTGATGAGATCTTGGAGGAGGTTGCAGGTCATGAGAGGTACAGTTTTGGAGATGGTTATAGTGGATATAACCAAATCAAGATTGCACCAGAGCATCAACAACTCACCACATTCACCACACCTTGGGGAACTTACGCTTTCAAGGTCATGCCTTTTGGGCTTTGCAATGCTCCAGCCACATTCCAATGGTTCATGAACAAGGTATTTGAACCTTTCATTGGGAAATTTGTGAGAGATTTCATTGATGACTTTTGTGTCTATGGGAGCAAGGAGGAGCACTTTGAGCACCTAATCAAAGTCTTGCAACGCTTGGATGAGGCAAATGCATCACTCAACCCAGAGAAGTGCATTTTTGGATGTGAAGAAGGTCTACTTTTGGGGCACATCATCTCCAAGGATGGAATAGCAGTTGATCCTGAGAAGGTGAGGAAAATCTCAGACCTTCCATTCCCTTCAAGCTTGACAAAGTTACGCCAATTCTTGGGAATGGTTGGGTACTATAGGAGGTTCATCTTCTCATTTTCCAACAAGGCTTATGCATTGACCATCTACATGAAGAAGGGTGTAGATTACATGGTGATTTTGGAAGACAAGGAGGCTCTCAAAGCTTTTGAGGAGCTCAAGCAATCCCTTGTTGTAGCTCCAATTCTTGCTAAACCTGATTGGAGTAAGCCTTTCATCCTCTACACTGATGCTTCTAATGTAGCTATAGGATGCACTCTTAGTCAATTAGACCAAGATGGGCATGATCATCCAATAGCTTATGCTAGTAGGCAGATGGTTTCAGCAGAGAAGAACTACTCTGTCACAGAGAGAGAAGGGTTGGCAGTGATCTTTGGTCTCAAGAAGTTTAGACACTACTTGATTGGAGGGAAGGCCACAATTGTCACGGATCACAAGGCTTTGAAGTACATCTTCAACAAGCCTAATGTTGAAGGGAGACTAGCAAGGTGGATGATTCTCTTGTCTGAGTATGACTACACAATTGAGGATAAGCCAGGAAAGAAACATGCAAATGCTGATTTGTTATCTAGAGCCTATGATCATGATGGAGATGAGCCAGTAGATGATTCCTTCCCGGATGAGGAGCTCATGACAATCTCAGTCACTCAAGAGGTTCCAATGGAGTACAAGGAGATTGTGGATTTTGTGACAAGAGGTAACTATCCAGAAGGGATGCATGCTAGGGAGAGGAAGGCCCTTGCAGCAAGATCTAGACCTTACACAATGGTGGATGATATTCTTTTTCACCAAGGAGCAGATGGTCTACTTCGAAGAGCAATGGGTAAGGAAGAGTCTATCCTACTCATAAAGGAGTTTCATGAAGGTTTAGTATGTGGAGGACACTTTGCAGGAAAGGTGACTGCTTTCAAGATTCTAGATGCAGGTTACCATTGGAGAGGGATTTTCAAGGATTGTCTTGATTATTGCAAAACTTGTCATGTTTGTCAAGCTTTTGCTAGAAAGTCTACATCCACTCCACCACTTAGATCAATTCCATTGCTAGGACCCTTTGAGAAGTGGGGAATTGATTTTGTAGGACCTCTCAATAGAACCCCAAGGAACAATCGGTACATTGTGGTAGTTACTGATTACCTTACCAAGTGGGTTGAGGCTAGACCATTGAGGGACAAGAATGAAGATGAAGTGGGTAGATTTCTTTATGAACGCATTATCACTAGGTTTGGATGCCCTTTGGAGTTGGTTTCTGATAGAGGAGGAGAGTTTACAGGAAGCATTACTACAGCCATGCTACGACATTTCTCTATCACACATAGAGTAACTACATCCTATAAGCCAAATTCCAATGGCTTGGCAGAGAGAACCAATCAGACCTTGTGCATGATGTTGGCCAAAGATGCAGAAATGGAGGGGGCTAAACATCATTGGGACAAGAGGATTCATGCAGTTTTGTGGGAGTATAGGACAACCATGAAGACTTCCACTGGATATTCTCCATTCCAATTGGTGTATGGTATTGAGTCTACCTTACCTATTCACTTTGATCTTCCTACCTTCCAAAGCATTCATAGGAGATTGAAGAAAGCACAAGGAAGTGATGCAGAGAAGTCAAGGAAGGATCAACTCATGGAGTTGGAAGAGGCAAGAGCAGTTGCTATGGTTCGAGTGGAGCAAGCCCAAAGGAAACAAAAGGAGAGCTATGACAAGAGGCAAGGCAAGAAGAAGGTGGAGCCTTTCAAAGAAGGTGATTGGGTAATGTTGTTTGATTCCATTCGATTCAAGAGAGTACAAAAGAAGTTTTTGCCTAAGTACTTTGGACCTTTCATAGTAGAGAAGGTGTGGGGAAATTACACTTATGATCTCAAGGAGTTGGGAGGAAGACACTTTGATAGGATTAACCATGATAAGTTGAAGATGTACCATAGAAGGTAGAGAGACCTTCACTTTGAGGACAAAGTGAAAACTTAGTCCGGGGGTAAATGTAACACCCATTTGTGCATGTGTGTGGTATTGTGATATTTAGCTTGGTATTACAAGTACTTAAGAGATATTATTTATATAGAGATAAAGGATGGTTCTATATTAGTCATGGTTAGCTAAAGTTAGTCATAGCTAAGATAGATGGGACCTTACTTTAGAGGAAGTAGAAAAGATGAGCACCACTATTTTGGATTTTAGTGTGTTGACTTGGTATTATTCCTAGGTGTTTGGCTTTGGGGAAAGAGTTGAGAACTCTTGGGCCCGCAAGCCTTTTTTGTTTTGGATTCTTCTTTAGTCCAAGGATAGCCCATGTGAATGAATCCTTGCTTTAGTGGTTGGGTCAAGATAAGACCACATGCTTAGGGGAATATGCCCATGTGAATGGATATTCCTTTCTACTTTTTGACTTTACTTGACTTTTAGTCTAGTAACTTGAGTTACTACGGTAATTAGTAACTTTAGTACGTAACTATTTCACAAGTATATAAACAAGGAGTGAGGAGGTACTCATCATCCTTTCATTTGCAACTATCTCTCTCTCATTGAGTTCTCTAGTGAGCAATGTCTTGAGTCTTGGAGTGTTAGCCTTGGAGGAGTATGATGGAGTTGGGGTTCCTTGCCTTCTTAGTCCATGGTGCGCTACCATAATAGCCATCAGAGGTTCATCCTGAGTGAGAGACAGGCCGGCTCACAGTCCCACAACAACGGTGCGGACACACCAAGTGCACTCTCAACTGAATCAGCTCTTGTGTCGAACTCCAACTCAGAGTCAATCTCCTCCCTCACTGGGACCTGAGATACAGGCTGATACCGAGCACCACTCCGAGTAAACCCACTGCGTACTGCAGGGCTAACTCCTCTGGAATCTCCAAAGAACTCCATCGTGACAAAGTAACCACACCAACAAACCCGAACTACCAACTGCAACAGCAAGTCGCAACCGCAAGTGCCCCACCAAGTGCCAACACCACCGCGTGCCAACACCAACTAAACACCACCCACTAATGTAACTCTAACCGAGATAACTACACTAGGGGAAGGGCAACCTGTAACCTGCCATCATAACACGCACTCTCATGGTCTGCAGGTCATCACTTCCTGCCTCACTGGAGAGAAACAAAGGTAGTCTGACTGGTCATCACTCCAGCCTCACCACCGAGAGCACACCAGAGCACCAACGCTCAAAAGTCAGGGCACCTCACACAAACGTGGTGCACAAACAGGAAGCAGAGAATGGAGGGGATCCAATCACAAGAAATCTAAACGAAAACCCTCCATCTCATAACACAACACGGGACTGACTCTACCACCATTTGGCATTTGACATAAGAGTAGTTCGTATCTAAGTCCTAAGCTACCAGGATCACCAAGAATGTGATCAAACTGCCTCTCCTAGCCAAAGCTACATGTGTATAGATAACAGTGGCACAGTCACTATGACAACAAGTGAGGGTGGACCAGTTGGCTAGGGCACCAGTCTAGGAACAAGAGATCTAGGGGTCAAACCCTGTTGCGCACAATCTAGCAAGAAAGGCAGATTTTGCCAACCAATGACCAAGATCTACACTAAACTAGCTAGCCTCATGCCAGCAAGCTGGCTTGCTGGCCCTTCTGGGCCTTCGTAGCCTCTCATAGCCCACAGCCCTATGCCTCGAAACGCCGAAATTCAGCCAAATGAGGCCTTTCTTGTTGCCACTTCGAACCTCCTCCAAAATTGGTGAAACTTCTCCAAATCTGCGAAACTCCTCCAAACTAGCAAAACTTCTCCAAATCTGGCCAAACAGCGAAACTCCTCCAATTCTGGCCCAAAATCTGACGTAAAATCTGACGTAAACCCTAAAGATGGATGTCCGCCAAATCCCCCGCTAACTTTCCACTCGAGCCAAATTGACAAAACGGGTTTTTCCAAATCACAATTTCATGAGAAGAGCTTTCCAACTCCACCTTCAATTTCACTTTCTTAGCCCAACTCGCAGCAAATTGGTCCTGCCTTCACCTCTTGAGCTCAAAATCACAACACTGCTCGAAAATTGCTCCTTCTTTGCTCAAAATTTGGCCAACGCTTCCGCACACCGTCCGCCTAACTGCCAAATTTGCATCAACTACACGAGCTTCTGCACACTAGGGAAACACAGAACCTGAATCGAGCTACCACGATCCACCGAGCTTGGAGATACCACCAACACTCAACGTTCCTGCACCCGATTTCCCCCTGACTTCACTTCTCTGATGTAATCAGATTGCTTAACATTCTCAACTCAACTCAACTCAGATCAGTACTTGATCTGTCACTCTATAAACTACCAACAACTGGGCATTGATTACAGTCAAGCCACACCCACTCAAGCATAGAGAATCCAGGTGACGCTCGCCGGCCTCTGTCCACCATAGCCAGGAACTCGAAGGCTCAACATCAGAGAAGTGAGCTCTCTGGAGCTCACTTCAAAACTATACCCCCTGGACTCGAGCTAGCCCTAAAACCCTAACGGTCCCGTTGACGACACACTCGACGGTGCAAACGGTGCAAAGTGATGGTGGGCCCCACCGTGAAGTCAGTACCCCGAACACGAAATCTAACCGTCGGAAAGTAGTCCCTGAGAAACTGCTAGAATAACTCTAACTACCATCACTGGAACTCCAATGTCCGAGCATCTAGATGCGGAACTACAAATGGCGTGACAAAGAGAAGGGAGGTCATGTGGACGGCAATGCAAGAAGTATTGCTGAAGAATTTCCAATCAGTGGATTCTGTGCAGATGGCTTGAACCCGACTATGGGGATTGAAACAAAAGAACAACATACAAGAGTATGTGGAGGCATTTCTGGATCTACAAGTTGTGATAACCAACATGAGTCCAGCAAAGGCTCTTGAAAATTTCAAACAAGGGTTAAAGGAGCGGATTTGCCAAGAAGTCATGGTGCAAAATCCTTGCACAGTATTTGAAGCCATTGCTTGTACGCAAAGAATAGCAAGAGCACTAGGTGGTGGTGAAGGAGTAGTTTCCACTCAACATTATTGGGCAGAAATGTCACACATGGTGGTGGACCAGTACCAATAGAATTGGGCAACCTTCAATTTCAAGATCGAGGAGCGCGACCGCTTCAAGGGGAGCGTGGACAAGTAGAAGATCAAAGAGATGGAGTTCCACGAGGAGAAGGAACTCAAGGAGAACAATGTCGTTGCTATAATTATGGCCATATTGGGCACATATCTACCAATTGTTGCACTCGTTTCCCTAGAGGCCCTCGGCCTTTGTACAATCAATCTTTGAACAACATGGAGAGGCGCATTGAAGAAGAGGAGGTGGAAATCACTTTGGAAAAAAAAGATCACCAGTAAATGTACCTCGTGGCCTTATTGGCTCAACAAGGAAGCAGAGAAGCAAGGGAAGGAAGAAGACTAATGCGCAAAGATCCCGAAAGGCAACCTCACAATTGATTGTCGTGAGTGGAGTCCTAGAAGGCAATCAAGTGAGAGTATTAATCGATCCGAGAGCAACAAAGAATTTCTTATCTTGCTCTATTGCAATAAGATTGGGAATGGATCTAGAGAGAGATGGGAGTGAAGAAGTATAGTTGCTTAATGGGCAAACAGAGAGGATTGAATCATTACCTAGACGGGTAACACTCTCTGTAGGAGAATATCATGAAGCAATTGAGTAGCGAGTGATACAATTAGCTCGTTATGATGCAATCTTGGGCATACTATGGATAGAGCATTACAACCCTATGGTAGATTGGAGGAAGAAAGTAGTGAGAACCCACCAATGGTCAATCATTGGGGTTAAAGAAAAATCACATAGGTAGGAATTGCTTCTATATGTCATCGGGACGGCAATTGTTTGTAAGATTGATAGATGTTTCATGGGTCTAATAAGAGAATTCCAGAGTGCACAACTCAATGGAAAAATCCCTGAGAAATTGAAGGATGTGGTGGATGAATTGCAAGATGTCTTTCCCAATGATCTACCCTCAGGATTACCACCAAAAAGGAGAGTAGATCATAAAATTGAGACCCTCCCGAGGAAGACACCTCCTTGTAAGGCCCCATATCGCCTATCACCTCATGAGTTGGAGGAGTGTAAGACTCAAACTGAGGAGATGCTGCAGAAGGGATTCATCCAACCTAGCGTATCATCATATAGGGCTCCTGTCTTGTTTGTGAAGAAGAAAGATGGTACAATGCGCATGTGCATTGACTATCGAGGTCTCAATCAACAAACAATGAAGATTAAATACCCCTTACCTCACATGGATGACCTATTTGATCAAGTCCATGGAGCAAGATACTTCACCAAATTGGACTTGTGGATCGGTTACAATCAAATGTGCATTGCAGAGGAGGATGTGTATAAAACTGCACTTCAAACCAAGTATGGCCACTTTGAGTATCTTGTGGTGCCTTTTGGCCTCACCAATGCACCTGCCACTTTCATGAGTCTAATGAATGACATATTTTGTCCATACTTGGATAAGTCTGTTATTGTCTTCTTGGATGATATCTTAGTATACAGTAGCACGATGATAGAACACAAACAACATCTATGAGAGGTCCTCTAGATTCTAAGACAGAATTGATTGTCTGCCAAAATCTCCAAATACGAGTTTGGCAAGTCTAAAGTAGACTACTTGGGGCATAGAGTAAGTGCAGAGGGCATTCAAGTATTGACCAATAGAATAGAAGTCATTCAAAAATGGAGTTCCCTAAAGGATCAGACGCAACTCAAGAGCTTCTTGGGGTTGACGGGATTCTATCATAGATTTTTCAAGGACTTCTCCAAGGTTGCACAGCCTTTAATGGCACTATTTGGCAAGGGGAAGAAGTGGACATGGAGAATTGCACAAGAGTTGGCCGTTCAAGAATTGAAAGTTGCCTTGCTACATGCACCAATCTTGAAGTGGTATGACTAAAAACATCTAATCAAGTTGGCTACAGATGCATCACGCATAGCAATAGAAGCAGTCCTACAACAAGAGTGGCATGACGCATGGCATCCAATTGCATATTTCTCTCGAAAGTTGTTACCAGCAGAGCACAACTACCACACCACAAAATGAGAAGAGTTGGCCATTGTTATGGCAACCAAGCATTGGAAGCACTATTTGGGCGAGAAGGCATTTGTAGTAGAGATAGACCACAAACCTCTAGTCTACCTCAAGACGCAAAAGGATCTATCTCGTTGCCAGATTTGGTGGGCAAAGTGGCGACAATGCTTCAACATGACAATCACCTACGTGGAAGGTAAGAAGCAACTTGCAGATGCATTCACCCGCATGCCTATGACAAACAACTTGGTGATAGAGGTTAAGATTTACCCTAAATTCTGGCCAGAGATTCTGGCTATTACAAAAACTGATCCACAAATTGTAGAAGCACAATCATCCAAAAGTGTCACCAACACCCAAGGACTCACCTTTCGTGATGGCAAATTATGGATCCCAAATGTCCCAAAATTATGCACCACCATTCTAGTAGAATGTCATGATTTGGCCATTGCAGGTCAATGTCGGAGTGGACAAGACCTTGGATGCAGTCCAGCGCCATTACTATTGGCCCAAGATGAGCAACAATGTGATGACTACGTGTGTAGTTGCCTACTTTATCAATAGAACAAAGCTTCTAATCAAGCTCTTGCAGGGCTCCTTCAACCTCTCTCCACTCCTAGCCAACGTTGGGAACAAGTGAGTATGGATCTTGTTTGTGAATTACCCAAGACCACCTCAAGGTTTGATTCCATCGTGGTCTTTGTGGATAGGCTCAGCAAAATGATTCATGTACGCCCTACCACCAAGGAGGTGACCGCCCCACAACTAGCTCAATTATACTTAGATGCAATCCGTTCTCACCATGGCTTGTCTAGAGTACTTATCACCGATAGAGGCACTCAATTCACTAGTTTGTTTTGGCAAACACTCTTTGGTTTCTTCAAAACCAAGTTGGCCATGTCCACAGCTTACCACCCACAAACAGATGGCCAAATAGAGCCGGCTAATCGCACAATTGAAGACATGTTATGTGGCTTCACCTTAGAAGAGCAAGAGAGGTGGGACACCCTACTCCCGTTGGTGGAATTTGCTTACAACAATTCAATGAATGCATCTATCCAAGTCACTCCATTCTTCCTCATGTATGGTGAGCATCCCTTCACACCATCTAGCTTGATGAAGATCCATCCAGTGGTTACCAAGGTCGATACAGTCAACACATTTGTTTCTAGAATCCAACAAGGTGTGGAGAGCGCCAAGCACAGATTACAAATTGCACAAAATTGACAGAAGTAGTATGCTGATGCACACCATAGTAACATGAATTTCAATGTTGGGGATCAAGTGTGGCTATTGACAACCAACCTCACATTAGTTGGACCTCGTAAACTCAAGCCTCGTTTTATTGGGCCTTTCTCGATTCTTTGTCGCATCGGCGCTGTGACCTATCACCTTGAGCTACCACCACACATGAAGATCCATTCAGTGTTCCATGTTTCTCTACTATGCAGATATGCTCCTTGATCAGGCCATTCCACACTAGACATTTGACCTTGTCAGACACTCATTGATGGCGTAGAAGAATATGAAGTGGAGCGTATTCTCCAAAAATACATACGTGGTACTCGCCATCCGTGGGTGGACTATCTAGTTCAGTGGAAAGGTTACCACCTCTATGAAGCAACTTGGGAGCCCACGGCCAACTTGACACATGCACTGGTGTTGGTGCAAGCATTTTAGCAACAATTGCACAACAAGGATGTTGCGTCTTAAAAGGAGGGAGGTCTGTAATACCAAGAGCTAGCCATATGATCTAGATGTGAAATTTGGTTTGGTAATATATAGAATGATGTTATACATGATGGTCAAAATAGATCATATAGAAGTATCACCAAAAGAGTACTTGTACTAATAGAGCAGAAACCAAAATAGACTTGAGAACCTTAGAACCAATAGTTAGACATATGATTTAAAGGTGAGAATTAGTTTGGTAACATGTGGGAGGATGTTACACATGATGGACTAAACAGATCAGAAGGAGGTATCACCAAAAGAGGACTTCTACTAATAGAGTAGGAACCGAAATATGCCTGAAATCTTTGAAGGCAATTTCGGAGGCCTAAACGGATGAATTAGGCCTCTAAAATGTGCAATTTACCCCCCCCCCCCAAATGGAGGGAAGGCTGGCCTTTCACTCCCCCTGTTTTGTCTCATCGAGAGATTTCCAATGGTACCTTACGTGATTCTAAGACTCCTACAAGAAGATTCCCTAAAAGATTCCCTCCGGCCAAAGCTTGGTTACCAGCTAGATAGGACCTAGACCGACATGTCACCCATCCAAGTAAGTAATCCAAGGGTGGAGCTTGCTGACATGTCATCTATCTGTGTGCCTAATCCTATGGTGGAAGTTCCAGAGGCAATGTGTTATCAAAAGATGATATAGCAATTCCTTCGGAAAGGCAATCCACCAAACCTGAAAGGGAGGAATATTTCCAATCAACTGGTCAAAACAATCCAAGAAATGAAGAGGTTGTAGAAGGAGAGGGGAATTGAGTAGGAAGTAGCTTTACCATCACCAATCCTAGATATACCATGGAGACAAAAGCATAGAAGGAGGAATCCAAACCTGACAAGGGAGAAGAGCTTTTACCAATTAAGGATATTGTAGAGGAGATGGTGGATATAAAAGTCAAGGCTCCTTAACCATGAGAAGAAAGACCCCTAGTAAGTCAAATTAGGCAATAAAGGTAGTAAAGATACCACCAAATTTGGTGGATCAATTAGTTGTGATCAATTTACATAAAATCCTTATAATTATGTGGTACATAAATAGAGAGCTTGGATTCCATCATCAGTAATTAATGTTAGATGTCAACCCCATTTTCAATGAGTAAACACCCCAAAGAGATCATTTATACATCCCCACCCAAGTAGCACAATTTGGAGTGGAGGTGGGTTGTCCTTAATAACATATTTTTAAGCTTAATTAAGCTTACGAGTAGTTAGTAGTGGGAAGGGAGGCCACCATTTCAATTTTCTCCTCAAACAAGTTTAGTCCTCAAAGTGTTCATTATTTTGATAGGATGGGTTCTTATTTTTTGGCAATTTTGATTGGAGCTCCTTTCTCCAAAAAGCAAGGGTAAGCCCACATGGCAGATAGGTTAGCAGCATAAGCAAGTTGAGGCCAAAAATATCCCTTGTTCAAAATGGTATTTAAGTTGGGGAGTAGCTCCAATGGTCTTTTGTTGGTATACGGTTGTTCAAGATTAAGGAAGAGCTTACACACCTCAAGAGTTGAGGGTAGTAGTGTTGTAGACTATCAAAGAGGTAATGGTAGATGAGTAGTGTTGATCCTTGACCAAGAATAAGACTAAGTAGCATTCAAAATTTTTACTTTAGTCCCTTTGGACACTCATATGATATTATTGATGCATAGAACCATAGAACCCTTCTCCACCAAAATCTAACCCCAAATGTAGATAATTTCTTCACTCCACCTCCAATTCAAAGGATCAAGATCTCCAAATCCCTAATTCAAGAAAAGAGGTTCTCAAATCTGGTCTCGGGTTTAGTCCTTGCCATAAAAAATGAGCCAGACTCTCCAATTCAACCTTCCTACTCCAAAATGACTTATCAATCAATGAAAACCCAACAATGCTTTTATGCATGAT
This sequence comes from Lunularia cruciata, assembly GCA_948567375.1. Taxonomy (NCBI): domain Eukaryota; kingdom Viridiplantae; phylum Streptophyta; class Marchantiopsida; order Lunulariales; family Lunulariaceae; genus Lunularia; species Lunularia cruciata. The sequence continues at coordinate 60,218,016 of OX419759.1, read as the reverse complement.
CCATTCAACTGAAATTTGAACTGAGTAACAGTGATCAAAAGTACCATGAATCATGCTAGGCTTGGAGATACCACCAATGCCCATAGTTTGTGTACTCAATCTCCTCACTCACATCTTTTGTTTAATTAAATAATCAAAAATTAAAACTCAGATCTCAATACACTCTGCCAACAAGCATTGATTAATACTTGTCAAGCCACATCCACTCTAGCATAGAGAATCTAAGTCCACACTTGTTGGCATTTGTACACCATAGCCAAGAGGTCAAAGGCTCAATATAAAATTTTTATTAGCTCTCTAGAATTTCACTTTGAAGTATACCATTTGAGTTGTTTGGAAGTTCAACCGTAATAGCACATTTGAGGGTGCAAATAGTAGTTATAATAGTGCAATCAAAAACCTTGATGTAGTAGATGGCCTCCACCAAGTAACCCATGAGTGAAAATTACTTATGGAATTGTAGTTGCAAATTACTCATTCCAATATCCTAGAAATTTTGCTTAGGTGCTACACATATCATGGTTGTGTTCTTTTGATGTCTCTTGGTATCTTTACCTAAAAAGTATTAGATATTATCTTACTCAATATTACACAAAAGAAAAAGAGGCAAACAAGGGTAATAGAAGAATAATCATCCATATAAGATATAAAAAATTTTCTATAAGATATAAAAAATGTTAAAAGACAAAGTGGATGTGATATGGTAGAAATTCAAGGATGGAGTAGGGCATAATTGTGTGAAAATGATTAATGAGGAAGATAAGTTTGTCCACACCTTCCAAATGAGTAAGGATACTTTCTTTTGCCTTCTTTAAGAATATGGACCTACATGGCAGTCTATAAAAACAACTTTTCATAAGGTTGTTCTTATGGAAGTAAGATAAGCAATGATTATTTATTGCATTTTCTTCACATAAATCAATATATTTCTTGATGGGTGAATTTTTTGGAATTTTTGAATCTACTATCAAGACACTTATATAGGAAAAGATTGAAGTAATAGTTTTTATAATTGGAACTAGATTCTTAAGTTGACAATGACAATGACAATGACAAAATCAATGACAAAATGCAAAAAATTAATGAGGAATTTTATCAAAATTCAGGTTTTCTTGACTACCAAGGTGCTAACAATAGTACTCAAGTGTGCTTACAAGTTCTTGTTGAACAAGAATTGATAGTTGAATCTATAATAAAGAAGTATTTACTCAATACAAGGTATAGTAGATTCAGAAGGTGTTCCTTAAATATCAATTGAGGTATGTTAAGCAATGTTCATTATAAGTTTTTGTTGAGGAATTTTGTGTCCTCTCAAAGAATAATGGCTAGTGAATGTTCATTTTCTCTACTAAGGACTATTAATAATTTCTATATTCTTCATCTTATCTTTTTATTGGAGATTTACAACATATGTTAGAAAGATGGATGATGGTTCCTTACCATATGCAACTAAGGAAGTTAGAAGTTTAGAAGATCTACAATGAAGCTCTTGTGCTATGTAGATTGATAATTAAAAAAGAATTTGGACTATAGAAAGTAAATGGAGTATATTGGATCTTGAAATTCTTTCATTTGTTCAATATGCTCTCATGTTCATGGGCTGCATTTTGCATAATCTATTGAAGATAATTGATCTACCTTATTGCAATATGAAATTCTAATGAAAGCTATGGAAAGAAACATCCAACAAGTTATATCAGAACTCAAGAAGGAAGTAACGGAAGTTTGTGGATGCGCAAAAAAGCAAAACCCGATAAACACGGGTTTGGAACTAAATTCATTTGCCTAATTACAAGGATATGTGTAACTAAGTTATTTGTCTATTTATGAGTTAATATTTAGTTCTTATCCCCTCATACTTTGTAGCATATTTTAGGCAGCGTGTATCCATTGCTCTATAGAGTGCAGTGGCTGGTGCAATCCATAGGAGAGTAATCACACTAGGTGATGCTTCTTCAGATGCTCCAATTGTTTGTAGACCATATGACTTGCATAGCTCGGATATCTTAGGTGCAGTAAGGCAGATTTCTCATGTAGACTATGTTGGGGCCTAGCCCCATTTTACCTTTTTTGTCTCTCCCTTGTATGGCTTGATGAGGTCTTCTCATCCTTTGTGTTCTCTATGCGGTTGCCTTTTACATTTTGAATGTAGATTAATAATGGTTTAGAGAGGATTGGCAGTATATCAAATTTTATCCATCACCTAAATTTAGTGAGATAGTTGACAAAATATAAGAAAAAAGCAAAAAAAAAACATTTTTGAATGCAATGTTAAATGCCTTTCACGTTATGACTTCTAAGTCGTGATTTGGCCTTAATAAGGCATGGCCCACGTATGGTGACCAAGCTCTTCGCAATGAGCCCAATTTTGAGAACAACTCACATTATAGAATTAAGGATTTTCTAGAGATTGGTCTCGAATTTACATAAGAGTTCATTTTTAAGGTTACACCAAGTTATTTTCCAATTCTGAGCTCATTGTGGGTCGTTATTTAAATAAGCCATAATTACACGAGATCTAGATTTTTGTCTCCCATTTACATATAAAGCTAAGAGAAAAATGACTTCAATTTACATTTCTATTTCAGAAATGGTGGATTCTGAAGCACAAGTTCAAATCCTTTTTGTGATTATGAGGAAATTTTGGTCGTCAGCTATGGCACCTAAGTGGATACGGTTTACTTTTAAATAAGGAATCAACACACAAAGTTTCAAATTTTTTTGAACAACTTAAATTTGGCCTGGGAATTATAGGGTGCCATCGAGCAAAAATGCTATCTTATAAACCATACTAAGTAAATTGACATATTCAGAGGATTTCCTTATTTTAGAAAAAACCAATTTTAAACTACATCCTCTTAAATATGTCCTCTATGTCCGAATATATAAAAATGAGTAAAACAAGAAAGCAAAAACAAAGGCCCTTCCCCTCTTTTTTCCCGTTGTTGTTTGACACTCTTAAAAGACATGTAGCTGTGTCACAGACTGCACAGACGAAGTGCACGTAATTTGTGGACCCTATTCAACACGGTTTGTTCCTACTCTTGCAGGAAATAACCCACTTCGTATACCCACCGATCAAATGATCAGTTTGTAATATTCAATACCGCTCTGGAAGCTTTTCAAAAGTACCCCAACGACATCCAAGAGACTGCGAAATCACCTTTTGGTCTTTCGGCGTCCAGACAATAAGAAGACTAACTGATCCGAAGAACGAGAGAAACGTGTCGCCCCTCTGGTGATATAGGCCACAGGCGAACCCGCGATGTATGCAAGCTGTATAAGTGCAGCGATACTGATGGTGGCGTATGAAATACACAGGTAACTCCCATTGATTGCATCTTCTATAAATCTAGCAAGTCTTAACAATGCTTCACTACTGCAACACTTGATAATGGGTATATTTAAATGGATACATAATATACACATATATATAATAAATTATTTGAAATGGGTGAAGTTAAAATATCTAAAGTTTATTCTCCTATTTGCTGATCTATAGATACTTTATAGCTCGTTAGTTAGTAATTTCATTTTCTGTATGAATTTATGAAGGATTGTACTTTTCGAACTTACTCGCATGAAATTATTAACAAAATGACAATTCGAAATTTTTATGTATAGTTACAAATCTTCTTGATGCGCAATCTCCAGGGCGGAACCCAGGCAATTGCACCTACCGAAAGACGACTGCGTAGCTATATATTTGAGTAAGAAAGGTACAGTACCTTCAGACCAATCAACAGCAAGTAACTGTAACTGCCTGACGACGTACAGAACCCCGTCATCGCAAAGTAGCTCTCATCCATCGTAGATTTACCACGTACAGCTGACCGATGCTATAAAAGCTCACGGGAAGGCAGAACCGGGTGACTCAGAACCTCCATATGCTACTGCGTGTTCGCATCTGGAGTGCCCATTTGCCGGTTTACGACAAAGAACAACGTGGCGGCTCAAGCTGACGGCGAGGATCTTCACACTTCTGAAGAACGAGATCGTACTGTAGTACCAGGCAATTTGTGACCTAGATAACGACTATGTTTACCAAGTCAACCGCGCGGTCCTATTCCGTGCCTTGGCATTGCATCGGGTAGAGCATATCTAAGAGTAATCCAAAGATCGGAGATGCCTCAGAATACGTTATCTAAACGCTTTCTCTGATTTCACGAAGGTGTTAGGAAGAGACTGTGAAGGGACAAAATTTTAACACAGAAACTAGGAAGCCACAGAAAGTAGAAACGTTTTCCAGTACGTTACAGAAGAATGAAGCTAGTATTTGTTCCATACTCTTGAAAATTTTGGAGTAAAATATTGAACACTAGAGCTTGAACGAAATGTACTTGCAAAAAAGTCGGTTTCAACTGGCCTAGCAGATCCAACGAACATTAACGAAACGTGCTGCTCGGATGAGCTCAACGTGGCTGAATTTATTCTGTGTCAATCAAAACGTGTTTGATTTCGAGCTTTAGGAAGCCCACCGAGTTAGAACAATAATGTATGGACTTATAAGGACGAGCTTCCTAAAGCTTCCTTATAAGTCCATACATCATTGTTCTAACTCGGCTACATCCTTTCCTTATAAGCCTACAAAGAATTTGTCTTACTTTGGCCAGACCAGTGATATGGAATTGAAAATTGCCAAAACGAACATTAGAATATGGGCATGAAGTTGAACATTGTGAGAATGAAAATATTATGATTTCTTGGATTGGGGACGTAGATTATTTCATGTGATGGTTGTCCCCCACGAGAAACGTTTTTCTCACCAGAAATAATGACTAGCTTCGGACCCTTTGTACCTTGCATTAGAGAATTTTGGGTGTCTTTATTTTCATTCGGATTATTTTCTTTGAAAGATAGCACGATGCTTTTTCTAGAGGAGAAATATTATGACAGTTACTTTACCACATATATTTTATAATTTGGACAGAAAAGGTCTAATTTACTCTACATTGCTCTGGGACACTGAGTTTGTATAGACATACAATGACAATGTCAGCTCTCATGTCTAGAGCACTCCCAATTCGCTTGCCAACTATAGTTTTAGGGAGATCTTTATTATCAAATCCAATACTATTGTTTTAGGATCATTACTCAATTTAATTATTATAATTTACTTGGTGGGGTTTTGCACCTTTCCCATAAACTTTGTGCTTCTTTACTTTTCACCTTTCCATGCTTTGTATTAGTTTCTGTTTTCCTTTAGGTATACAATTTGGATCAGGTCTTCTCACTTCGAATACTAAAATCACCAGTCAAGTAGAAGATAATCTCCAGCTTCTGAACGAGTCTCTGCAGACCTTATCTTCCAATGTCGGGTTCATGACAACATTGTCCGGCTTGCAATATGCTCCAGATCACCTTTTGACGTCCTTATTTATAGCCAAGGGTCCAGCTTGACTAACGTTAAAGAAACCTCGAATCAAGTGATTACTCCGACGTAAAGAAACGTATGCAGTCTGAAAGCAAACTCACGATTATGTTTATGCAATTTGTGCCGATAAAAAGTTATAAATATAAGAGAACTTCACTTCAAATTGTTCTGCGGATTGGTGGCAAGACCGAAAAGGCAACTACTCTAGCTGCCTTTTGGGTTTGAAGATAACAATACGACATGTTTGCCAAAACGATTGTTCCGACCTACGGTAACATTAATTTGACCCACATCAACAAGCATATCAGCTGCGAGTTAACTCTTTGCCTCGTAACATGTGGAGACAACAGAGGTAACACTGTCCTCGACTAGAACCTACAAGAGGTTTGCATCTGTTTAGCACAAGGTCAGCAACAGGTGAAGAAGTAGATGGATCCATCGAGAGCCAAGACCGTCAAAACCGAAATGTTTATCTACCGTGTTAGAAGTAAGTTTGCCTTGCGTCACCAACTTCCAAGATGGACGCATCCTCTTTACTCCAAGTAAGGGGTTTAGATGGTCAAGGATGAAAGCGAATCTTCAGGAAAAACATCAACCACGTCAGCCATAAGAAAAGATCAAGCAACAGCTCTGAGATAACTGAGCTCTTGTATTAATTCGACAAGCAATTTCGGCCCAAGAAGAGTTTATAGCAAAGCTAAGAGTTCCAGTTAGTTTTTTTGGCATTTTGACAAATTGACAAAGTGTGTCAATTTATCAAAATCATGTTTCTTGTGAAAGTCATTACCACTTCGAGACCCTTAGGGACTTGAATTCTTGCAGAAGCATACCCTTCCGGAGGAATCATGGCGTACAGGAGGATTCAAGGATATAGTCAAGAAAGTGTTGGAGTGGCTGTTTGCTGGAGTTGAGTTCTTAATTAGCGTAGGTTAGCGGATGACAACATCCTTATCCAGCTACAAGGTTGGAGTGTGAGTTGGTAATGATGCATCCCCATGAATGTCCATAGTGTTCGATCCATCAACAGATTGTCAATCGAGATCCAGATCCAGTGAAGGGTGGACCAATCCATAATTCAATCTTAGAAACAGGTTTATAGCGGCGAGAAAAGCGAAATTGGAGTAAACAACACGAGATTTAGAGAATCAACTGTGGGGCAGTTATACCCGACCCTGCACTCCACTTCATTTCATATTGGTGGAATTCCTTCTTCGTACGTCAGGACTTGGAGGAACATGGTTAGTTAGCAGGGGCCTCGACTAGAAGAATGAACTTCCACCCTCCCTCCAGTGCGGAAGATCTTTGGAACTTTGTCCGGGAACGGACGGAGTAGAACGGAGTTTGAATTCAGGACAGTGGACGAGGACTTGGTGAAAGAATTCGAGAACGGCTTTTCGGGATTTTCTTAAGAAGACGAGAGATAAAAGAATGCGGAAAGTGTGCTTACCAATAATAGAGCGTCAACTCGTCAAGTGGTGTAAATGAGATAAACAGTGAGGATCCATGAGAGTTGGCAGCGTGTGTGGGGAAGAAAACACCAAGAGGGAGAGTTAACGGACTGGACTCGTTACTTACCTTAACAGAACTACTGTAAACTACTTTACTGGCACGGACTACTGGATTGATAAGCCCCCTCGGACTGGACCTTTTGGACGTGGAGGATCGAGTGAGGGTCCATTCAAGTAAGATAGAAACGGAGTGTGTTGAGGTAAGTCCCTGGAGTTGGACGAAAACAGACAGAGAGGGGACAGCGGAGCGACGTAGACGACGCGAATGTCCTTGGATTGCGCCGAGCGCGAGATCCGCGTGGTTGTATTGGGGGAGGCCTATCAAAAGATGGACTCGGGGGAAAGTGCAAACTTGAGTTGAAGGACCAGACGCAGAGGAGGAGCGAAGGGAAGTTGCGACGACGCGGGCTGCTAGGGACGGAACGGGAAGGGAAGGAGGAGAAGGGGAGCGGGGAACGATGCGACGCGATGCGGAACAAGTCAGGAGCGGAACTCGCAGAAGGTGAAAAGAAAGAAGCAGCAGGATCTCACAGGAAGCAATGAAGAGAAGAACAGCGGCAGCAGCGCCAAAGGTACGGATTCATCAACTACAAGAGCAAAAGACCGACTGCGCAGGGGCAGTATACTAAAACAGCAGCCCGTGGGATCGGAAGGTTACAGCCTCGCGAGGGGAACGAGGGAGGGACGAGCTTTAATGATTAACCTCGAGGTCCAAGGATTATTATGTTGTGTGGAGTGTCTGTGAGAAGTAAGCGGTGTGGCGGAGCAAGGGAGTGTGAAAACGATCTGAAGACGTCGAGACGCAGAATCGGGCCACTTCTGAGTGTAGCGGATTATGTTGCTGATACCGGCTGGAGGAGCATGGGCAATATGTAAGGCTGAGTTTGCAGTAGATCATAGACTCTCGGGATTGATCGGTGAGCGCGCCGAGGGAGAGCGAAAGTGGAGACAAGGACGAAAAGTGGTGAAGACGACGCCTTGTTGATTTCTGTAGCTTTTGTTGGTTCAATTCGATTGGTGTTTGTGCGGGGAAGGCATTTTGGACTGTAAAAGAGGGACCCCCAGGAGTCTGGATCGTGCGGAGTTGCGGGAGGTGCAGCTTGGATAATCAAAGAAAAAAGAGGAGTCAGGGATGGCGCCAACACAACCATCTCAACTTGGAAATGCTGACCACAGGAATTCACTGAAGAAAACCCTTCTGAAGAAAACCCGGGATAGGTCCCGGCACATCACGCGAGAAGAGAGTAAAATTAAGGAAACATGGGTGTACATCTCTACGGGTATAGTAGTGATGGGGCCTACGTCTCTAGGATTCGTGGTAAGTCCCTCTCTGCTCTGCCGATTGCCACCAGACTGGGGATTACAGTTAAATTTATCTCATTCGCAGTTATCTTCTGGTATTGTCCACCGTGTTAGACTGAAGAGATAGTTTCATGTCACAATTCAGCCATCGCAACGAAACCGTTCTGCGTTACCATGTCTGGTCCTTATCACTGGTTTGATATGTCTTCTTATGAGATAAGCCTTAGTGAATCGTGACGAGCTATCAACTACGTGAAGATCATTCGTGAGTCAAGGGTGATTTGAAAGTCCCTGATGCACGGCGTTGGAGCTGACAACTAGACAGCACTGGACATTGTCCAGGAGGTTTGTTTGTGTGATCTCCCACTGCGTAGTATTGTTGCTGCTTGCGACTGGCAAGCTGATCCGGGATAATTTGCTTCTTATCATCACCAAACCGTTGATGTGTTCCCGTCTGGTTATTTCATGCTGACTGTGAGATAAACCTTAGCTACTGATGACGAGATATCAATTGTATTGATCCACGAACTATGATCCGACTCCTCTTGCTCACGAATTGGAGGAGAGAAGTGGACGCCTCTAGACATTGTCGAGGAGTTTTTGTTATTTGATCTTCCATCTTTGCTGCTTGCGACTGCCATGGTGATCTGTGCTGATTTGATTATGAGCACCACCAACTGGTGATGTCTCCCCCTCTGGTATTTTCTTGGCGAATGCTGTTCTCCTTGAAGATTGGATGCAGCAAAGCAGTGTCGGGCAAAAATCTTTTTTCTTTGCCAAGATACTATTGCTGCTGTCATCCGTCGAATGTCTTGTGATGCTTGCAGGCTGAATGCGAAAGTCATTGGGTTTATTGCTCTTTCATTAATTCTTTTCACTCACTCCATGACCTCAATAAAGTGCTTGCTTCTGTTTCGATAGGATCAAGCAGATCGTAGCATGTTCCAGAGTGTTTGGATGCTTTCTTGGTGGATTATTAGAGTGCCCTTGTAAATTTCTCACGTTCGTCCGGATTTTCGAACTAGCGTATCTAGTAGTATGATAAAATGCGCCTGTTGGTAGTCGATTAGTTTTGTGGCTCAGCGCTTCAGGTAGAAAGTCTCTTGTCTTCATAGAATGGTTATCTCTGGTCCTCTCTACCTTCTAGTTCAGTGGGGCATCAGCATAATATATCGTTGACGAACTGTCTGTGTGCTGCACGCGTCTGTCCTCTATTATTGATGGATGCATGACATTTCCCAGTGGCAGGCCTCACTTTCGAGGATAGAGAGGTTATGAAATTTGTAGTGATTTTCACGTGAATTGCGTGGGCGTTCCGCCACACATCCCATATTTGCCTGGAATTGGTGATTGTACTTGTCGCTGAACTCAGAGAATTTCCACGTCTGGTACGCTGATCAAAATTTTCTCTGGTGTCGTGCGCGCAGATGGGTTATACGTCTCCAGTACAAGGAGCAATGGTGGAAAGCCTCAAATTATCTGTTTCAGAGGTATAGGTCGCCCTTGTCTTCATAAAAATTGTTTTAAGGATTGAATGTCTAGAAGTTATAGTGATATCGTCTGACCTAGATCACCACCATTGTGCTCATTCTCTGCGTGGTGGCCTTCTGGCAGTTTTCTTTCTTCGGCTCACTAGTGACTCTTGGAGCTATGCTAGGAGCCATTCTCAGCGGTAAACTTGGAGATTTTTTGGGCCGCAAAGGGGTGAGGTTCTCTTTCTAATTATCCGCTAATGTGATAAAGCATGCTTTTATCTTCCTATTCCTCCTATCTTGTGAGGATCTAGTCAATTCAAAGCAAATTGGTTTCTCCCGAATAGACGCGCAAGGAAATTTTGTGTGAACTCTGATATTGCTGCGCGGCCCAATCTTCTGACCTTGTACTGGAATTTTGTCGAATGTTTGCAGGCGCTTCTCTTGGCCTGTATCCCCAGTATCTTAGGATCGCTGCTCATCACCTTCGCGGAGGTACTGAAGCTGTTAATTCAGAGATAACATCTTATATTTCTCGTTTCCCGCGAGTTGTTAGTGGTCGGTCCTTCTGCTGTAGAATGCCAATGCTTTCAGAGCCCATGGAAGTTGTATTCTGAAGATTCGTAACTCTTCCCGCCATTCACACGTCGATGCACACCTCTTCTTGAGACCTAGTGTCGTCTCGAGCGCCTAAAACACTTGCTGTACATTACTAGTGCCAACATTGATTCCTGTTCCTCAATTCAATTAGCTCTTTACAAATTATGGTCTTAATTTGCTCATCGTTGATCTGTTGCAGAGTAAGATTCCCCTATATTCGGGGAGATTTTTAACTGGTCTTGGAGGAGGAATAGTCTCCTTCGTTGTAAGTTTGTCCTAACCTTAATGGGTTGAACTTATAACATCATTCGCAAGATGTGATATTGACATTTTTGAGTCGGTTTTAAGTAACTACTGGCGCTGAGATAACTTATATCTTTCTCAGATATTTCTCGCCATCATGATTTGGTGTTGGCAGGCAGCACAGTCAGGTTAGTTCTGCGTACTAATTTAATTCATCGACAACGTGTGTATCAGGTGCCTGTGTACATCGCTGAGATTTCTCCCCGCCATTTGCGAGGAACCCTAGGTGCTATGCAACAGGTAAACTATGTGAATCACTACCATAAGAAGCTCGGAATTCACCTGTACTTTAGACTCCACCTATATTGGAACGTAAATTTGCACGTAAGTTCTTTGTTGACCGTTTACTGATCCAGGTTGCTTGTATCTGAACAGCTTGCAGTTACTATTGGCATAATGCTTGCTTACTTGGGAGGGCTGTTCCTGAATTGGCGCTATCTCGCAGCAGCTGGTAAGTAAAAGACGACGAAGAAGATTATCCACGTTAGAGTATGTGGGCTCGAATGTGAATTGTCTCCAGGAGGTACAAGAAACCGCGAGGTTTGCTTTGTTACTTCCTAAAGAAAGAAAGAAAGAAAGGATAGGGGTTCTTTGGGGGATTCACATATAGTTTTCAGGCACCGAAATTTTGTATCTGGATGTTTAGAGGCGCTTCCGCTCTTGAATGACATAATTCTCAATTCATAATGGAGAAGAGTAACCGATGTTACGAATGTGCCTATCTCCACCTGCTGCCCAGCTATTCACAATTGATATGTTTCTTGCAGGAACAATTCCGTGCTTCATATGTCTTTGTGGGCTGCCATTTATTCCAGAAAGTCCTCGATGGCTAGTAAGTAGTCCACCTCTCAGACCGCTGTAAATTGCAAGTGTCTGTCCTCCCTTCTGGATACTCTGCTTGTATTAAGTGACAGAAGAGCACGAAGTAAGAACCTGCTTGTGTTCTTTAGAACTTATTACTGAATAAATACCGTCTCGCTACTGCAGGCTACGGAAGAGGAGAATGATAAACTTGAAGAAGCCCTTAAGCAGCTGCGGGGTTGCGACTATGATGTCTCAAACGAAAAGAGAGAGATGCAGCAAACTGTGGAGACGGCCAAATCAGAACCACAAGCGCAGCTATCGGACTTGTTCAAGCGAAGGCTTGCGCGCCCCCTTCTTGTCAGTACCCACACCTTCGCCTAATTCATCTTGAACAAGAGCTACTATCTCGTCTTGCTACATCTGGGATAGTTAGGCCGTATCCCACGACTGAGATGTCAAAGTGGCGACTCAATTGGAAACTACTGAAAATCTGGGTTTTCTTGGACGTGCGCAGGCTGGTATTGGCCTACAATTTTTGCAGCAATTTAGTGGAATAAATGGTGTTATGCTGTATTCAAGCGCCATCTTTTCGTCAGCTGGTAAGATACTCGCTTCCTCACGTTACTTATTCCGTGACCTCACCGCGGTTTGTGACAAGCAGGTTGTAGTACCTGGACTTAATTGAGTAATCTTCTTATCTATCTGTTATTGCAGGTATCTCATCAGCCAACGTGGCGTCCCTAGCATTAGGTTCCTTGCAGGTTGTGATGACTATTGCAGCTGCTGGTTTGATGGACAAAGCTGGTCGACGACTTCTTCTCATGGTGAGTTCCAGTATGCAACTGAAACTATTTTGTGTATATCTCTTTTGTGGTGTAGCTGAAAGCATTTAGGCTGTACATGTTAAGTGCTGCAAATTTACCAACGCTGGTGTACCTTTTGTGTGATGTGGTTTCAGGTGTCAGCCAGTGGAATGGCACTAAGTTGCTTCCTTGTAGGGTTTTCTTTCTACTTGCGGGTAAGCAAGGGTGAAGCACATCTAATGAGGCCGGCAGTGGCTCCTGGTTGTCGAGCAATTTTGTGCCAATGCCATTCATTTTCCAAAACTTGTAATTTTCTACCACAAGTGATTCTTTTAGTGTGGTTTGATACCGGACTGTACTACCACAAGGTTAAATTGACGAACACTGTCATGGTCACTACAGAATGTACAAGCTGAGCCATTTTTATCATCGGGAATGAACATCTTTATCGACATTCTAGCGTTGGCAAGCCTTCTTGTACGCACCCTATACATTCCCATTGTCGTGCTCTTTTACCTGCGATGCAAGTAGTTATCACTGACACTAATAGTATGTGATATAGGTTAAAATATTCTTTACCAAGTTACTTGCTAAACTGTGGTTTTGGCATGTTGCAGGTGTATATAGCCTCGTTTTCCCTTGGATTTGGTCCTATTCCCTGGATTTTGATGGCAGAGGTACGTGACCGTTTCTTGTGAATCCCCGTCAGTTAAATATCTGCAATCACATTAACTTCTAGATCGAGAAGGTGAATTTTGTGTGTTGAACAAACTGAGCTTGTCGTGTGCAGATTTTTCCAGCGCAGGTGAAGGGTGTGGCTGGAAGTTTAGCAACCCTGATCAATTGGTCCAGTGCTTGGGTTATCACTCTGACATTCAACATTATTTTCCAATGGAGTTCTGCAGGTAATACGATCATCTCCGTAAGCACTGAAGTTTCTTGAACTTGTGCTATTGCTCTTGCAGTGGACTAGGAAAACTATAAGATATTAACTTGCGATGGGGTCCGGTGTGCAGGAGCGTTTTGGATATTTGCGGCAGAGTGCGTTTTTGCGGTGATATTTGTTGCCTTGTTTGTACCTGAAACACGAGGCCGGACGTTGGAGCAGATCGAGGCATCATTCAGATAGAAATTTCCACCTTGAGGACTGCATTTGTGCAACATGAGATGAACATACCCTTTTGGAGGGAAGGACCATGCCCCTTGTACATTTATCTTTGACCTAATGTTATGCCTTGGCATTTCAGTGAGATGATCATAAGTATAGAATCCAGGTGTAAATTTTCAGGCAACAGACAAAAGAGAAATTGGAGACAGGATTATGGTAAAACTATTCTGATTCAAAACTTTAGGTGGTCTTTAGTTTACGAGAATATCATTGCCGGGTTAGTTGGTGGATTCGACAAATTGCGCCAATTGTGAGGAGAAGCTGGCTGGCAGACGGAGACATCTAGCTCGCCGAGAAAAATTGACGACATGACACTGCTAGTAGCGAGTGTGTTATTCTTTTCAATCTGAAAATGATTATTTCAGGTATGATCACACACAATTAGGAAGTTCCTGAATGATACACGCATGATTTAGAGAAGGATGAGTAATTTTTGCGTCTTCCCAATTGACCATATTGAAGCTTCGCTTCTGCCCTCTCGTCTCCAGGGTTATTGTGTGCACTCAAACCATACATATGTTACGAAGAAAGGACACTCCGACATCCACGATACGGATGTTACATCGTTATGTATAGTACTACGACGAAGATTGAAACAGCTTGAATAAACTCTTTCCTGAAACATCTGTAAATTTCAGTTGAATGTCCGTTTGGACAGGATCTAAGCATGAGTGGCACTTTTCTGAGATCGATCAAGCTCGAATTGACTGGGTTATGCTGTTCCTGTCTTTAATTGTTTTTCCCATGCTGTAGTGATTGGATTGCGCGAAGTTTATTGGTCTTGCTGTCCAGGCCTTGTCTATACGGACATTCAATTCGTGTCGCTTCTGCCCGTCACCTTCACTATCATCGGACACCCCAAGTCCTCCAAGCATGCATTTTCCGCATGTTCTTGTTCTCTATCTGACCCTTACCTCAGTGGACATTTAGAAACATGAAGACAGGGGAATTCCAATTATGATCTTTCATCCGGTTGTGGGAAGACCAGTAAATTAAGAGGTTCAACATACCTGAAAATACAAGACAGTCTTACTCTAAGTAGATCTGGTTAATGCAGAAGATTGTCTGCAAAAATCCAAGAAGCTACCAGATTAAATTTCTGACATGTCGTCACGTAGCACAAAGATATTGATTTGATAAAAGATGCACCGAGTTCCGTTCGCTGGCATGATTAGTTAGTCGTATCTTAACTCACCGTACTTGTCTCTCAGTATCCTATACATATGCTACATTCTATACAGCTACATTTATATCAGAAGGAAAAAGCGACCGTGTTGAATAACAAGAAGGATGGGAAGACCCCATCAAGGATGTACAAGGAAGATATACACATGTTGTATGTGGGGTTAGCTCCAGTAGTATAGGTATGAGAAATCTGCTTACTTCACCTAAGATGCACTAGATGCAACGGCCATCCACATGATACGGTGTCCTATCGGAGGACAGAGGATAGCTACCCATGATGCCATTAGAGACACAGTGTTTGTTATGGTGCGAGAGAGTCGATACTTGGCTTGGAGGGAGCGTTCGTATGCTTTGCGGACGACATGTGTCAGGGCAAATTTATACTTGGTCTGAGATGATCAGGTGACAGTAGCAGATGTCGTGGTCACAGACCCTATGCGGGATACAATTTCAGAGGGAGTGATTACCCATCCCCCTGGATGGGCGGCGAGTGCAGCAGCAGGTCGCAAAGTCTCCAAATATAGGGGCATGCAGCGAGGTCACCTCTTTGTTCCTCTAGCCTTGGAGTTATATGGAGCGATGGACACGACATTTGACACATTTGTTAGTGAGTGCGCGAGAGCTTATCATGTTAAGAGACAGGGATACCAATCTCATTCTCATACTTTGTAGCATATTTTAGACAACGTGTGTCCATTGCTTTACAGAGGGAAGTGGTTCGTGCAATCCATAGGAGAGCAATCACATTAGGTGATGTTCCAGCGGATGTTCCAGCGGATGTTCCAGATGTGTGTAGACAGTACGATTGGCATAGCTCGGATATCTTAGGTGCGGTAGAGCAGATTTCTCATACAGACTCTATTGGGGCTTAGCCCCATGTTACCTTTTTTGTCTCTCCCTTCTGCGGCTTGATGGGGTCTTCCCATCCTTCATTTTTCCTACACAGTCGCCTTTCTTCACCTAAGATGCGGGCTATGCAAGTCGCACGGTCATGTCAGAAGGTACACATGACGGTCTTTGAATCCTTGATATTGTGCTTTGCTCCCCTTGAATGAAGCTTGGAATTCCCATTTACTCTTACCTTGCATACACCCTGCTAAGTAAACAGGACACCTGTAAAGGCGCGAAAGATTAGTTACTATTATATATCAAAAGAATATATGTTGTCACAAATATATGTACCACATATACCCCATATATTTTACCACGTCTGTCACAGGATCTCCAAGTCACGTGCAATATCTCTCATGCCAAAATCTTAAAAGTTACTACAGTACCTCGGAGCAACTTCACGAAATTACACAATCCTCATAACTCACGCTAATTTCGTAGTAGACAAGTTTATTTTATGTAATGCGGATGCTTGCTGTTTACCTGCATGGGAACCCACTCGCAGACAATGGCTCTCGTTCTCTCACACTCCTCTAATGCTATTTCTAGTTTTCCTTTTCTTCACCGATCTTTCTCGTTTCTTTTCACAATCTCTTTTTTGCTGCATGATCTCGCTCTTACTCGTGTTTATTTTCTCATTGGCATTTTCCAGTTTTACCTTTTTGCTTCTCTAGTGATCCATGTTTTGCTCAGGTATTGCTAAGGTGCGTCTTGAATCCTTTCCTTGCTCTTGCTTCCTATTTTGCATTTTCAATACTCATTTTCCATGTATATAATATATAAGACAGTGGAAGAAAATTGAAAATGGGCATTGAAAATGCAAAATAGATGTCATATATTATCTCCAGGGAATCATTCATTCTTTTGGCTTTACAGATGCTTTTACATGGTTTTAAGCTATTGCTAAGGTGTGTCCTTTCCTTGCTCTTGTTTACTGTTTTGCATTTTCAACGCCATTTTCTTCTTATGTTTTCCATATTATCTCGAGGGAATCATTTATTCTTTAGGCTTTACAAATGGCCCTGCTGGTTTCTGTATAAATTTCAGCGCATCCTTAATTCTCATTGCTGTCATTTTTGAGTGGCACTTTCGGAAGCAAATCAGATTTGCCTTAGCACTCATGAGTTTTTTAACAAGAATTCAGTACTCAACGACATGTTTTGAAGCAATCGAGTTTACCTCCACACTCATATGTTTTTTAACAAAAGGTCAATTCGAGAAGTATTGGGATTCATTCGCCCAACTACTTCGGCATTGCTTCGGACATTGATGATATACTCTCGTGAAAACTTAGTATCATTACCCATTTGCTTCCTTCATTGTTTAGGACTCATGCGTCCATAGAGCATACCACGATATACACTACGGGGTTTCAAATGTTACCTTTCTCCAAAAATTATGGCAGATGTTAGGGAGTTTTAAATTTTGTTACAGTTACCCGTAATAGTTGATGAAGTTATAAATGAACGTCCCTGTAAAAAAGATCTATGGGTACCAAAAAGTAGTTTGCAGGCAAGAGGGTTCAGTTTCAAATCGATATGCGGCTTTATGGTGGAGTATATTAGTGAAATCCAGCAATTAATTAGTGTCTTGATTTGAAGGAAATGCTAACCACCCATATTATCCTAACCACTTCCTTTGCATTATGCCAAATGGAGAATGATGCAAGGAAAAATTAATGAATAAGCATAATTTGAAATTTATTGACACTCCCGATTCCTGGTTTGGAATAGCTCGTGGGCAAGGAAGATTGTTTCATGTTTTTTATTGTGAATATATTAGATACAACATTAAACAAGCTGCACCTCGCCGACATCGCTGCCTAGATAGAGGACATAGCTAGTAATACAAGTTTGCATAATATTTCATCCTCATTCACAACCTGCTCTCCATGAACAAAAGTGTGAGAACTTGCCTCACATGAGTCACACAAAAAAGTCTCCAATCTGGGTGGCTAATTTGCCTCTAGACTACAACAAGCTCTGCCTCAATAGCAATAACATAAGCTCAACCTAGTCAGAGTCTACTAGAGTAGATCTAGCCATCATACTCTTCACTATGAGAATGATGTTCCCATAAACTACCCTCGGATGCCAAGCGGGGATAAGAAGTGAACACAACAATTGGAAAAAAGGTCTAAATGCAATATAGGCACATTACCTAGCTAGATGTCTCATAGCTATCATGTATCTCATAAGAAACCAATGGAATAGTTTTCCTCCTCGGTGTGCTCTTTAAAGGCAAAAAAAATGCCCTTCTTATCATAGCAACATTGAGTCTTAAACCTCTCCCTCTTACTTTGCCATTGTTAGTTTCATTGTCCCATGTACTAGCAAACTCCTTACACAATGCAACCTATATAACATAAAAAATTCATGTTAGTCTGATCCACCATACACCAAGTACTAGGAAAAAAAACCTTGCAAACCATGGGAAAACCAACCCGCACAAAGCACAGACCTCATGCAAACATGTTTGCACAATTTGTGCAACATTGTTGCTTTGCGTGCATGACAAGACGGTTTGCATGGCAGGACAAAGAAAAAATCTGACATTTGCATGTGAGAATTGAGATAGTAATTCACAAAATTCATAGAAAAACAAAAAATGTGCTTACATGGGGTTTTGGATATTCAAGTCTGAGAGGAATCTTGAATCCAAGTGCATTTAAGTCCTCTTCTTGAATCCTCTTTGTTGCATCTTTGATTTGTAACTTATCCCACCAACACCATTTAATGTATGGAATTTAATCCACCAAGGTATGGAACCAAATTAACCATGGGCTCTTTGTCATCTCCTCTACATGTTCAAGCTCAATTGCTCTCCTAGTTAGTCTCCGTGTGTCTTCATGCACTTTCAGATTTCACTAAACCCTATGCTCTGATTTAACTAAACCTTGTGTGAATGGTTGCACTATCTCCACTTTGGACTATCACCCCTCCTTGTCTCCCAATCCATTCCCCTGTCCTTTTTTACTCCTTTAATTATTATCACCTCAAAGCCTTTGCTTCCTCTCTCTCTCTCTCTCTCTCTCTCTCTCTCTCTCTCTCTCTCTCTCCTTGTCTCCTCCCCCAATTACTCTCTTGATCTCCTTTCCCTTTATTTCCTCCTCTCCTTGTCTCCTCTTCCCAATTATTTCCTCATGTCTCCTCCCCCGATTACTCTTGACTTATTTCCTTCCCCCAATTACTCACCTTGGACTCTTCTCTGTTTCCTCACTTGATTAATTCCCAATAATTTCCTCCCCCCATTACTATCACCTTGGGCTTTGACTTCCTTATCCCCCAATTTACTATTTACTATCACCAAATCCTCCTCCTCGAACAATCCTCCTCCTATGTCTCTTGAATGATCTCTCCCTCTCAAAGTCTCTCAAGTTTCTCTTAAATGATCTCTCCATTTCTCTCCTTGATTCTCAAAATGACTCTTTCACAAAACACTCCTCCCAACCCCTTATCTTGTTCCTCCCTCTCTCCTATACCTTTCAACAATTTTCAAATTTGAAATTGATTTTCTTGCTTCTTTTGCATTTTGCTTTGAACTGTACTTTCCTTCCCTGACTCTTCAACCACCAATAACCTCCTTTTTATCCTTTTAAAAACCTTTTGAGTAACTTGATAGTGATACCATACAACACCCACATACACAAAAATTCTCATGCATACATACTCCCATACATTCTTACACACAAGATAATTCTCACGCATTCCACATAAGTGGAAGATGAGCTTCAAAAAATGTTGAAGGCCCACGTCATCAACTTCATGCTTGGAGAAGAATCCCCAAAGCCGACCGAGCACTGGCTGACAGGGCCCCAAGCATTCTTGCATTCCATGCAAACTACCTAAACATTCTTTCATTCCACGCAAACTACCTAAGCATTCTCACACAAGAAAATTCACATGCAAACTAGAATTCTCCACACAAACTACCCCAACATTCTCACATGAGAAAATTCTCACACAAACTATCATTCTCCATGCAAACTACCCCAACATTCTCACACAAGAAATTCTCAAGCTCACTAGCATTCTTGGATTTCATGCAAACTATCATGCTCACTCATTTCCATGCAAAGTAGATTAGCTCATGGTAAATAATAAGCACAACATCTCCTATTTTGCATGTAGTATTTGACCATATAACTCATATATATTTATTTCAAAAAATATCAGGTCCCAAAACATATCATTGACTTGATTGCACAAAAGCTAAACAATTTGGCATAGCAAGAGTTCTTGCTTCTTCTTTATTCTTGCCTTGATACTCAAAAGTAGGTTCGATTGACTATTCTACTTCATTTTCCAGTTTATAAGCATAGTCTTCTTCTACCCAATTGTTTGCCTTGTTTATCAAAAAATTATGGAGTATAATACATATGTTGATCAATCTTTTAGGATTTAATTGCACTCTTATTTCTTTTAGAGAATGCCATCTAGCTTTCAAAATTCCAATACAATGCTCATTCACCACTCAAGTGAATGAGCCAAGCAAGACATTTATTGAAAACTATCTTCTCTAGGGTTCTAGCCTGCTTAAAGGAAGCAACTTAATGTCTCATGGGAATATATCTATAATCCCCTAACAAGAATTTGTGCTTCTCAAACAAACCAATGTCTTCCCTTGAATTCAAATCTGACCATATAAGTGACTTTTTCAAACATGCCATATCATGGCAAGAGCCAAGCATTCATGTGATTACAATCCCATTTTGGCCTAATTAATAAATAATCTTGCATCACACAACAATGCATCTCACAAAAAAACACAAATGGAATTCACAAAACAAAGCACCACCATTCTCACCACATTTTACACCATAAAACAACCATTCTCATTCTCACCTCTTGCAAAATGGATGATCCTTCTCTTGTTATCACACATAACTTGGCGGTTGATGGAATAAAATCCTTTCATGCAAAAGTATATACCCTTGTCCACACTTGGTCTCCGAGAAAGTCAAAATACAATCCCATCCACTAAACCCACACAACCAAGAAGCACTTTTTGAGCAAAAAATAGAAGATATCCTTCACCTCTCCTCTTTTTTGGGCCACTTCACCTCCTCATCAAAGGTAGTTATAATTGTAGTCATGACACGTCTAGTGAATGAAACAATAGATCCCACACTAATCCCCCATAGGTTTAAGCCTCTTTCCACACTTATCCCATTGCCATGATGCCCAAACCTGTCCAAGGCGAGTGCAACTTGAATCCAAATAGGAGATTGTGACTTACGAGATGCATTTTTATATACTCTATGATCTTGTATCTCATTAACAAGAGCGTGAAAAGAGAAAAAATTCATTCTTGTGAATTTCTCGCTCTTGTGAATGAGATACAAGATCATAGAGTATATAAAAATGCATCTCGTAAGTCACAATCTCCTATTTGGATTCAAGTTGCACTCGCCTTGGACAGGTTTGGGCATCATGGCAATGAGATAAGTGTGGAAAGAGGCTTAAACCTATGGGGGATTAGTGTGGGATCTATTGTTTCATTCACTAGACGTGTCATGAGATGCCAAAAGGTAGTGGGGTCTACCACACAAAAAATTAACACAAACTCATTACTTCTTGTACATTGGACACTCTCTTGCAAATAGCAAGATTCTAAAGTATAATTGCACCACTTCGCAAGGATCTCCATTGAATCTTCCTCCTTGTAGGAGCTCCAACCAATTCATTCCAAGTTAAGAAAGTCACTCTCAATTTCTTCTCTCAAAATCACCCTCACCAATTTTGCAATTTTATGGAGGAGTAAAATCCAATCACTAGTGCAAGGCATCTTAGCAAGGATTCAGCTTTGCAAATATCCAAGTGGTGAACAAAGAGAACTTGTGGTGACCAATGCAACATGAGTGTTACATAAAAAGGGAACAAAGAGTGGAATAGGAGGAAGGAGTGAGACCGCAAGAACAAGAGGAAGGAGTGTGAGTGCAAACATAGGAACAAGAGGAAGGAACGCAAGCACCAAAGTACTACAAAAGAGGTAACAAGCGAGGTAATGCGAACGTGATAGGAGTTGAAATAATGCAAACTTGATAGGAGTCCCAATACTAATCGTGAAACACAAATCCTAGACTTGAACTGCGATTCCTAGATGTGAATAATGACACTCAATAGAATACTATTGCATGAATCCTCAAGGCGACCTCAACATGAATCCCGTGATATGCAATTTGTGAACAACAAATTCTTGTGGTGATGATGCAATTAGTGAGCAACAAATTCTCGTGGTGATGATGATGATGGAGAGCGAACATGAGCTTTAGTGATAAGAAAGAGGTGACCGAGAAGCTAGAACTGATATTGAAAGGAAAATCCAGAAATTGCAACAGATACTTGAGAAGAAAATTCTCAAAAAGGAAAGATTAAAAAAATTTTTATATTTATATTAGCGGGAATTAATTACCAAATTAACTAGCAGGATTCTTATCAGCAAGTCTTAGTCAGCCATTAAAATTTGCAGCAATATGCAAAATACATCGGATCACCATAAACATATATGGGTCATGGTTTTGATTTCCCGTAACATTTCTACCGTCATTGGGTGCTCCACCTGATCTCCACCTGTAAACCAATTTTCCCTTCTCGATATTGCTAACCGTTTCCGGGTTACTGGTAAATGACTTTATGGAATCTACCGGGCCTCGAAAAAGCGTACTTTGAAACCCCCTAGTGTCCCATCCTCTCGAGCTTTGCTCAGACTCAACCAAGATTCCCTCTAGTTCTCTCCCACTCCATCCCACCTGAACTAAGTCCTCTCACGCTTCGCTCCGACCCAACCAGGACTCCATCCACTTCTATCCCACTACGCTCCATTCCACCCATCCCCAACTAAAGTTCTGTCTTCTCCTCTTTATTCGATGTTTCTTCGGTTTTGGTCTTCCCTGGCTTCAATTTCAGATGTTGATCTTTTGTTTTGAGTGTTATTAACGTGATGCATACTAATTCCCTGTAGGTTTCTTGGAAGGATTTCAACTCAATTTCTTTGTTAGATTTCTTTACATGGCGTTTGAAGATATCCTCGATTAGATAGCACACCATACACGGTATTTGGCCACTACTATTGACGCAGGGCTTCCTTCGTTTCGATGCATGTTGTTTGCCTTCGATTAACACAGCATTATTTGCAATTGAGCTTATTCTTTATTTATGAATATATTTAGTAATTTGTACTAGAGAGAAATCTACAAGGGGAAAGCTTTACAGGATTCTGGGAGATTCAGATTGTAGATCTGGTGCCCCAAAACTTTAGATCTTCTAAGTCGTCTGCAGTTGCTGCTTATAGAAATCGAGTTGACAAGGCTCTCGTTTTGAATGTAAGGCGGGAAACAAACAGTGCCCTGAATGTACTCATGTTGTTATTGGTTCCTGGGGCCATGTTATCGGTAGCGTGACTATATGCTTCCCAGAATGCCTTAGCGGCAGCAATGATAGCCTTGCAAACTCATCCTTTCAAATGATACACTTGAAACCAGTTCTACAGAGGGAACTTGTTACAGTAGGTTCTTTGCACATGAAGACTAAGTATATAAGTCCCGGCATCTACAATATCAAAATCCATTGCCTTTCGCCTTTCTAGTTCCAAGTTAGTGAGCACTGCTATTACGCCGCAAGGTCTCCACAAGATTAGACAAGGTTGTGTCTATAAGATCTATGCTCCGCTAAGTAAATACAATCCAGAACTGCACCTTCGGCTTTCTTTCTTCCTGTCTCTTTCTCGACCAAGTTCTCATATAAGCAACTTTGCTGCAAGGCCCTATCATTCTAAACTTCACCTAATAGCTTTCTTTCGATCCGCCGTCTTTCCAAGACAAGTCGTAAAAATAATCAGCTACGTAACAGCAAACCATTGGTTTCACTTTGTAGATGTCGGAGAAGTCAGCTTCTTTGGGTCTGTCTTTTGTAGGTTTACTCTACTCGCGACTTCTCAGCGGTAGAAATGACCTACACAACTGTGGTAACAAAAATAGGCACCCAGTAAGGGCAGGGATAGAAATACTAAATGTGAGAGCAGTGAGAAACTACCTGAAGGATTGAAGTACATCCGCTGTGCTCCAAACGTGTTAAATTGTCGCCCTCCTTAAGACTTACCATGCCAATACGCATCAATGTTCTGCTACTCTGCCTTGGTATCAATCTAAACTCTTGACCTTTTTTGGTGGAAGACACCAATTTTCTTGTGAAGTCAACATCGGATAGGTATTCCTGCTCTTGGAACTGACTGTACATATAAATTTACAAAATTACTTCAGATCATCCGAAGGCAGCCTGGATCTAGAAGTAATGGAGGGATCAAATGTTCCCTCCGATCATGTTTCCCTACACTACTCCTGTCAAAAATGCATGTGAGAACAAAATTCACTTGCCTCTTGTGTACATATGATTGGTCACAGACATGTACCCTGTCTATATTGAGCTAGATGATACACTAGCTTTGGCGCTTAATACCGTGAAAGAGATACAAAGAAGGCTACCTGTCCCGTATTTCTAGGTGGAGCTAAGCTGGGTAAAACACAGCGTCATCTCCAAATTTACTGCTGGTCTGGGCGACTTTCCAAATAAAGGGCAGGTTTCACCTCATATTCTTCTATCCATCCTCCAACTTCATTCTGATGGGTGTTCGAGTTAGAAGCTTGCCCTGTCCAGGTCCCAACTTCATGTTGCGAAGTCTGAGAGGTTGTTGGGTGTATTCCACTTTGTATTCCTTGAGGAGGGACTTGTGAAATAGAAGGTCCCTCCGCCAAGCCGTGTCCAGTTTGAGGAATCTGTGAACTTGACGGGGAGTGGGAACCCAACGGTTGTGGATATACCACCATGGTGGTTGGATACATCATTGAGGAAATATTGGGAGGTTTGATCGGAGGTTGATTAGGCAGGCGCTCCAGATTAAATGTGTAGACCATGTTCTTGTGCACACCCAAGTCGTAGCTCATGCCTGTTACCTTGTACAGTCCGTCGTAGCTGTACAGTATGCCCGTACTGCTGCCCTGGATCTTGTGACCTCTGATCAGTCGAACTGGAAGTTTAAGTTCTAGACTGTTTGCCAAAGCCAGGTTCCCTCTCACCAACTTCTGATCCTGGTATCCAACCCCTTTACCTGCACAGAGACCACCTTGTCCGCTATAAACCACAGTATCCCCCATATCTCTGTCATCCTTGTATGTGTCACTGACGCCAATTACAACACTGCCGGCAACTGGCTTCCCATAAGGGGAATGTCCCGCGGAGACAACAGCAATTCCTGCTTGGACAGCCCGGTGGAGACCTATAACAGCCATCTCGATTCTGTATGTAAAACAGTCTCCAACTTTTACACCCGGACATTCTCCAATTGGCCGATTCTCGTTCCTCCACAAACCACTTTTTCTCATGGAACAGGCTACCTTGAGATCTGCTCTGATCCGCTTACCGTTTGGGTCTGCGGCTACCTGGTCCTGAACCATTTGCAGCCGGTGCTGGTCGAACAGTTTCAAGGTCTGAACAATTGTATCCCTACTGTCCAGCACAGGTCCCATTGTGCTACTCTGAGACCACTCCATTTTGACATGAGTAACTTTACCATCGTTCCAATTCTCCTTGAACAGATCAAGTTCTACTGATTCGGCCTTTGGACTGATGAGAATGTTCTTACCATGAGGTCGGATATTCTCAACTCCATTGTCAGAAACTTCATAGTTGCTCTTGTCACTCTCTGCTCCAAGTCCAATATTGTCGACTTCAGAATGCTGACCAACTCCATCTAGGGGACCCGAAACATTCTCCCTATGCAAGGTAGCAACTTGAGAAGAATTACGAGAAGGAATCATACTGCCGGACAAGAAAATTCCTTGCAGTGTCCCACTATGCCCTTGAGGCATGACACCTTTAGCAACACCTACAGAAGAGGTCATAGTACCTTGTGAGGAACCCATGTTTGCCAAATCGAAAGTCCCTCGTGCATTAGAAGCTTCGACAAACCTTGACAGAGCTGCTACGGCATCTGCTGTATCATGAGCCAGTACCCCACTTCTATTGTTTGGATTGATAGTGGGTTTCATAACTTGGAGTTGCGGACTCTCATGTTTTACATCAAATATGATCGGAGGGACCTGTGCAGTGCCTATGCTGGTAGCCTCTTTACCCAGAAGCTGCCCAGAATCGTCTCCAGGAAAGCTCAACTGTTGATTCAAAGGATTCGACACAGTCAGTGGTTGCTGTAACATCTGTGTGGCGTTTCCACTTCCATCCTCAAACGTCAGGCTAGAACTCGCCCCCAAGTTACTGAATGGTGGACCTCTAACAGAAGAAGATAACCAGTATGGCTCCTCGATCCCACTTCCTAGTTTACAGCAAGAAGGTAGCTCTTCCTGGGTATCCTTCGTCCTTGGTAGCAGAGGTACCATCTCTTGGCCATAGGCCTCAGTAACAGAGGGAACCATGAGGTCCGTCTCCACATCTTCTTCGTCATCAAACATCATGTCTTGAATCAAGTCGTCATCTGAGTCATGTCCAAAGTCGAAGACATACTGCTCTTCTCCTCCTTGCCCGTCTGACGGAGACTGCACCATATTATCATCAAAGACATATTGCTGGTCCCCTCCTTGCACGTTTGATGATGATCTCACCATGTCCTCATTGGAAAGAACTCGCAGATCCTTACTAGGAGCACATTGCTGCAACTGCGAACTCTCCTCAGTCTGATTCGTAGAGTCAATGTTCTTGTAGACAAACTTCGGCTCCTCACTCCCATTCGAGCAATTCAGCTCGGGCTTGTTCTTGGAGTCACCCATCTCTTTCTCTTTCTCACTCTCACTAGAGCGATTCACCCTAGCATTAGTGCTTCTCCAACCCCCTGTCTGCTCTTCATCTTGATTGAAAACCCTCATCGGGGAATCCACCTTCTTCCAAACAGGTGTCTGCTTCTCAATCTCATTCGGCAGACTTCCAGAGAAGTTTATGCCCTTAAAAACAGGCGGTTTCTCTTCAGTCTGATTCAATAAAAGCAAGATCTCCGGGGTCGGAACCTGCTGGTGATTTCCCTCAATGACAGTAATATGTACGTTGCCGCAGTTTAGAACTGCTGTCTGCTGGTTACTTCCCTGCATCAAAGTTGTGTGCGAAGTGTCCCGAACAGTTGCCTGCGGTACGTGGGTTACATCTGTGACCTTAGGGATTTTAGCAAGTGGTTCCCCAACTAAAGACCCCCGCCGAGTCTTTGCTTCTTCACTTGCAGTAAATTTCCCCTCTACAGGGAAGTCGAGCTCGTCTGCTTCCAAGTCGATGATAGAATCCAAATCGATTATTGACGATTTCCTTTTCCGGAATTTTGGTGTTTTAGCACCGCTTCTCTCTTGATTGACAGATGCAGACAAACCTACTCGAAGACTCATCTGGGTTCCCTCGTTCTTTATAGTAGGTATGGAATCTCTCCCGTATGCAGAAGGCTCTGAAAGAATTGGTGAGGGACTCTCAGGAGTTGGCAAAATCGTCATGGTAGCTTCTGAAATGGAGCGCTGAATATTGAGGTCTCCATTAACGTCCACTACGCCAGAAGATTTCTTATGCTGTTCCTTCTCCGGCTTGTTTACCTCAGATAAGTGGTCTTCACTCCAACAAAGAGTCGAGCCATCACTATCACTATCGGAAGAAGATAAGTCGATGGTTATCGGCCTTGTTCCCGTGGCTTGGTTGTCCTGTACTCCCTCACTATCAAAGGGAGTTAGGTCCGTGGGCAAAAGGGCAGTCCTCAGTGGTAAGTTAGTCACAGTCTCTGCCACGGGATCCATCTTTTCTACTTTCACAGTAACGACATTTGTAACCTCTCTTCCTTCCAGGTGGTTCTTCTCATCTCTGACTCCTGTTTGCAAGTACGAGTAGATACTCTCCTGTATAGGTATCATATCCACTTCAGGTTTCGAACCATCATGGTCCTGTTTCTTCTGGACAGCGCTGTAAAATGCATGCCTGTTGCTTCCAAGAAGCTCTGTCGGCAGAGGCATTAACTCACCAAGATCCAAGGTGAGTCCCTCCAATTTTGGACCGGTCCACTCTACTGGATGTACCCCCATCATCAGTTGCCTAGATTGTCTTCCGATCACCTGTAAACAATTCAATACACGATCAGTTTAATTAGGATGCAGTGTTTCAACTGTTTCTCCGCAGTACGTCAGATTCAAGAGTCGACTAAAGGACGATGACATTGTCTGTAGGACCGGTTCCAAAGATAAAACATTATCCATGTCGCAAAGAGGTGGATCAACAAATTCTGCTCTAAAACCGATTATTGTCTTAAAAGTTCATCAATTCCTGTTTCCAACTGGCTTCTTTGAGCAAGACTTTGTGAGGGCCGGTATTTCAAGCCATAGAAAATTTGAGCCACTATAGCTAAAGACTCCTGTGTCCCGTGGCTCTTGAAGACATAGATATGTGGAATGCCTAGATGAGAAAGGAAAGAGATTCAATCCCTGAACAATTATTCAATCTAAAGCTTATTATATTACTCACCTGGTTCTGAACTGGTTTGTTTCAGGTCACTCATTTCATCATCAGAACTATTTGCAAGCCAGGAGTCGTTATACATCAATATTTCTATGACAGTAACTCGGTCTTCCGTTTCTATGGTTACTTACACTCTGTAGACCAGAACCCCTTTAAAAAGATCAGCTCCATATGTTTGTGTAAAACTTTCTGTATGACTTCCTCGCTTTGTTGGACCTCAAGTTTAATGACAAAACCAATATCCTACGTATGGCCAAACGACGGACATTCTAGGCTTGTGTAGATCAAGAAGAACGGGCCAACCTGCACTGTCTGAAGATTGAAAGTTTCGACCGTTCTCTCTTTGGCTGACAAACGTGTAGATTGTCTAGACTGGCCTCTTCAAGTTCATCCTCTTCGCCGATAAAATGCAAAAGAGATCCCGCCTCCCCCACACTGCCTCGGATCAATGAGGTAGGCGGTGAATGTATGTCTAGGATTTGCACTCCAGTAGTTCCCTGTTTCTCGGTCGGCCGGTAATTTATGCTCCAAGCCTGGACAGAAAGGAGTCAACTTGAGAAGATTGCTTGCTAAATGCTCGATGTGGCTAAGTTCACGCCAAATTAAGTATGTCTTCCTCCCAGCCACATTTCTGAACATACATTAGAACACGCGCCTCTGCAGGAACAATTTGAAGTAAATAATTGCGCCTGCACTGGACAAGGTTGATTTGTCACCGCCCGACTACAACTAGTATGGAGAGCTTCCTATTCCCGTATTCCAAGACCATGATTGCGCTCATTCAGGTGATATATGAACTGTAATTCGACAAAATCCAAACCTTTTTGCAACTGGCAGAATGAATTTACACTTCGTCATTCACGCGCAGTCCGAGATGACCTCACTAAGCACCCCCCTACCCTCTTAACGGGCTCCATGTAGT
This sequence comes from Lunularia cruciata, assembly GCA_948567375.1. NCBI lineage: Eukaryota > Viridiplantae > Streptophyta > Marchantiopsida > Lunulariales > Lunulariaceae > Lunularia > Lunularia cruciata. The sequence continues at coordinate 60,189,199 of OX419759.1, read as the reverse complement.
CCAAACTAAAAGAACGGTCACAACACTGTTCGTAAAAAGAGCATGTCACTGTCAGCAGCTGTCATTTGTTCTGTCACCGTCTTCTTGACGATGTCCCCAATTCCAGCTACACCGGAGAAAGGCCAGCGACGCTTCAATTCCCTGTACCTAGCTTCTTGTTCTCTATAATCACTCCCAATTCCCTTGGAGGTTCTTGGTCACTACAAGCAATTCCCGCTTACACAAAGCATCGATCAGTTTCCGACAAGGACTCTCTCTATATCTGAACGCACCACAGAGAAACTGCCACACGAGTGAATATAATCCAAAACTCTCACATTCTATTTCTGCAACATTCTCCGACACTTCCCCTCGCGCAATGGAGCTATTCTTGACTGTTCTCCTGAATGAGAACACTGTCAAGACTCTTCTCGAATCTTAGGGGAAAGGAAAGGAAACTACTCACCTCAAGTGAAGCAAGCTCTCAATGGATCGGGATAGAATGATTTCTGTTTCTCTGCCACAGCGTCACTCTCGCACAGCAAACCAAAGAAAAAGAAATCAAAGATTCCATCGTCGGAGTCTGGGCCCGGTGCCGAGTTCTAGCCCGTCCGGAGCCGAGTTCGTTCACGAGGCTCTTCGCCGTTCTCTTTGGCCCAACTTGCACTGACAAACCTGCAACAACAGCTCAATTACTTCACGACACGTGTGCACTAGAGTACAGTAAGTCGTGGCGGGAGAACATTTTTCAACAATATAATCTTACAATATCTAATCTTCATCGCTAGAATATATGATCTTCAACTCCGGCGCATACGGCTTTTACTTATCCTCGGACTCCTTTACGCAGGGGATGACGTAGTTTCCCTTTTAGGCGGTTTGACATTTGACTCACTAAGGGAACCACTAATCAGCCCGCCGTTCACAGTCTAGACACAGTTTCGGCCGAAGATTGACTGCACCGTAGGGGATGGAGGACAAACCACGTAAGTGGTTTGCCCTAGGTAAACCACTTACGTGGTTTGTCCTCCATCCCCTACGCTACCAGCCATTGTACTCTACACTACAGGTTCGTGACTACACCAGGGACCCGCAAGTTGTCCCGAGAAGTACTTGGGAAATCGCATGGCATTCCGTCCTTAGCTCCCCTTCACAGGAAATAGTACAGTTTCCCAGTACAAGTTCTGGCGATAAGGATTCAGCTGCAGGAGATCACGGGTTACGCGGTTGTCACCATAAGACCCAGTTCGGAACCAGCTCGAGGCCTCTCATTGTCATATGGATGTGACATGAAGTGGTAAATTTGCTGGTCTGGGTTTGAATCTACCCCAAGCTGTAGATAACAAAACGGAGGACTGATCCTGATCGAAGGCAAAACTGGAATTCATATAGTCCAAGACTGCAAACTAAATTTAAAACAAAGTTTAAAACTGTTAAGAAGCAATGGCCTTTGTCGAACTCCAAACGCCACTTCCGATTGAATCAGGTAAACTTGTGAATAGCACAAGAACTTCAAACTCTTGGAGCTGCGTCGCATAAAAAATGAGACTGTCACTATAGAGAAGGATGTCGACAAGGAAGATCTATTATGCCCGATGGATAATGAACCTCAGAGCTTGATATCTGCAAAGCTTACCATTACTGTAGCGTTTTGTTACCGAGGATGCAAGGAACTAGCATTTCGTTGACGAAGATACGCGGTTAAACTGCAGCGGAAGGTGTTCTAAGTAGACATGAACGTGATAACCTTGGAGTTCAGGCAGAATGCGAGACCCCATCCTAAGAGCATTCTGATCAATCAAAGACCAAAACCTGATGATTTTGATATACTAAAAACTTGGATATCACTGGTTCTAGTTTTGGACTGATGCTAAATGTAGTCGTGCTGAATGAATGTCACGGTAGTTTTCGAAACGGAGCTCGAGTAGGGTGAGATCAGAACAATGAAACTTGTCTAGACAGGAGGGATACAATAGTTTACAGATCTTGAAAAGGGTCGAAGGACACCAGATGTAAATAGTTCGGAGTAGGTCAGCGGAGACCCAAACTGAAAGCGAACCAGAACATGTCTACAGGTTCCTGATATTCCACGAGAAGAACGAAGATATCCAGATGTATGAGCTGAAGATTTTCCACGACACGAATCGAGAAATCGGAGCATCTCCACCTGCTGGGACCCAAGCTGGAATTGCTGCTGCCTATACGAGACATCACCATATGCCGACCGGAGATGTTGAGATTGCCCCCAGTGATACATACGTACAAATATATGAATATTTGTATCACTAGTTGATGAGAGGAACATGCTCTCGCAAACAAGAGAGTCAGAATAATGAAAGTCATGCTTAATATAGATCTTAGAGAAAATACCAAGAGACAACTGAATATGAATAAAAACAAAGATCACAACAGATGCTGTAAACTTGACACTATCTACCAATCTGACCGCCATCTCTTCGAGCCCGGGTTTCTTTCATAGCCGTCTAAAGTAATATAACGTGACCCCGATCAGACTGCCATCCGCAGCTAGGAGATGCACCTAATTGAATAAGTTTCTGGTTTTTGTTTTCATACATCTGTCACTAAGACAGCCTAGTAGATTATCAAGCCATGATGAGACGGATCGTTCTCGCCAATATGAGAGAAGCGCTCCGAACATAAATTTCACTCATGGAAGGTAAGACATCGAAAACCTTATATTGGCGAATTCTACCCGGGAAGCTGGCTCATTCCCACATGTACAATCCGTGAGGTACATCCTTCTGTTTCCACGATTTCGTAGTCTATCGAACGGTCACTTTTACGCGCAACCCGAAATCTATCTTAATACCCTCAGTAGAGCTCTTAACTTTTCAGCTCTTTCCTAAGGTTTATAGAACTATTCACACCTAGCTGCTTGTAACTTCGATCTAGCTGGTAATATCCTAAAGTTTACAGCGTGCATAAGAGCTCACAATGATCATAACTTATGAGGGAGTGGTTCGTTAAGGTTCACGTTTCTAACACCGTCTTGTCTTTATCAACTAAAAATAGATACATGAGCATGTTGGAGATGCGACTGCAAACTACATATGTACACAGTCGGGTTCTAACCATGGTGAACCGGGAAAGTACAGAATCTTGTAAGTTCTGTTGATACTATCCTATTAGTTAATTACCAACTTGGAATAGCATGTGGAGAAGGGAGAGGAGAGGGAGAGACTGTGAGACAATATCTGTAATTTCTGAGTGCTCTCTACCATGTAGCAATCGAGTGAATAGTCTATTCTCTTCGTTTTTCAATTTCGGTTCCATTGGCACCTAGATGGAAGAATGACTATGGAGAATGGAGTAGAAAGTTATGAGGATTTTTAGATTTTTAAGGATTTAGAGTGATCATTATACATTGAGAGTGATGGGTAAGGGATTTTCATTTCCATAAAGTTCCATGGGAATTTTGTTTAAAATTTTTGGAGATGTAAATTGAAAGTTATGAGAGTTTATAGATTTTAGGGTTTGGAGAGATTGTTTTCTTATGTGAGTTGGGATGTGAGGGGTTGTGGTTTTGCAGATATGAGGAGGAGATATGGAGATGACCAGCATGTGTTACTATCATTATTCTTGTGCTAGCCATGGCTACACCTTCCCATGTAGGGTCACCTAGAGCGGGTCGGGATACACCATGCCCGGTGTATCACCGACGCTTTACCTCGCAAGGGGTAAACACCCATGTGGGAAGGATGCACAAAGACTATGATTGGACCACTTGGGATGCCCACGTGAGACAAGCAACCACATTGACAACAATGACACTCAAGATTACGCACGCTTCTTCTATACCTTTGTTGATCATTCCAGGGATACCGATCAAGTTGTGGGAGTGGTTAGCTTCTCAGGCAGGTTGCATTTTGGGGTTATTTGAGACTAGTTTTCCATGTCTACGTCTATTCCATAGGCTACCCCACACACTCCATGATGAGGCTAGATAGGCTTTTTGCCTACCACTAGACCGTTTGGCACGTGATCCCTTGGACAAGTTAGCATGGTTCCTATTCCTCTTACTCCCTTGATGGTGTCTTCGTTATGCTAGAGGGGGACGTGCGGGGCATAGAGAGGTGGCTGCTAGATTTTTTCAATTCCGAGCGGGGGATTGGGCAGCCCTTCAGGAGGAGTCTGTTAGGGCTACACGATTTAGGAGACAAGCATCGCCATAGGATACCAAAGATTCCACTTGATTACGACAATGTAGGATATTGGGTCAGGCGGGAGAGTTTAGTAGAGCAGCACGAGCGCTACACCCTTTTTCTATAGCGAGTCCTACTGATGAGACCATCTCTTCCCTACACGCAGTACATCCTATAGCAGTAGAGGGACAACCACTAGAGGTCTTAGATTATCAGCCTGAGCAGCCTTTATGTCTTGATAGGGGACTATTTGCACAAGCATTGTGCACTACCCCCCGCCTTTCCTCAGGGGGCTTGTTAGGGATGGTTTATGAGCACCTTAGAGATTGCTTCCAAGTACATGATCCTTCTAGTGGTTTTATCAAGTTGTTTCAGGTGGTTGTAGTAGTAGTGAGAGGAGATATTCCTATGTTTGTTAGTTGGGTGTTAGGTGCTAGTTGACTTCTCGCGATGGAGAAGGACACGTGAGGCATTAGACCGATTGCTATTGGAGAGATCTTTTTGCATTTGGTTAGTCGTACCATTGTCCTTCAATATCGTTCTCACTTTTGACAGCACCTTAGTCCACATCAGTTTGGAGTAGCTACACTTGGAGGATGTGAGGCTATATCTCTAGGCATTAGAGCACTCCTAGATATCCATCCGGAGTGGATGGTCCTACAAGTGGATGTTGAGAATGCTTTTAATAGCGTCTCATGTGCATCCATCTTTAGAGAGCTTATGGAGGCTGGTGGATCCTTGGTGAGTCTCATTCCTTTTGTGCAGTCTTTTTATGGCTCTTCGGCTTCCCTTTACTACCAGCATGGTGGTTCACATGAGGGAGTCACCGTCTTGGAGTCAGCTGTTGGTACACATCAAGGAGATCCTTTGGGGGGGCCCTTATTTGCCATGGCTCACTTTAGAGCTCTCTTATCTACTACTTTGGCCATGCCAAGTTGTGTATTTCCCTCCTTGGCAGATGATACACACATCGTAGGCCCTGTAGATCAGATTAGGTAGGCCTTTGACTACTTGACTGCCGAGCTACATCTAGTAGGCTTGAGAGTCAAGGTGTCAAAGTGTAGGGCATGGTCCCCTCTAGGTATCTCTCCCCACCTTGAGCTTCCAGAGGGTTGTATCACATCCACATATGGACTTCATGTTCTTAGAGTGCCAGTAGGATCAGAGGATTTTGTCACACGCTTCTTAGACGCTATTCTTGTAGAGGATGTTCTCCATGTGGATGACCTTCCATTACTAGGAGATCCGCAAGTGGCATTTGGTATACTCTCTTCCAGTATTGCTCATTGACTATCCTACCTCATCCGTACAGTTCCCCCCTCACCGTCCTTCCTATCACGTTTGAGAGCATTTGATAGGAGGATTATGGGAGTCTTTGGTGATATTATTGGACCATGGACTTTTGAGTATGTGACAGGGGATTTGGCATGTAGACAGACGGCTCTACCGATCTCATGTGGTAGAGTTGGCTTGGTTTCTATGGAGGAGACGGCACCTATAGCAGTTTTGGGTAGTTGGGCTCTCTCGGCACCCCTACTTTCCTCTCGTTTTGTGGTTGCTGATAGGCCAATTTTGGAGACTTATGTGATAGAGGTGGAGGGACGATCCTTTTCTCTCCAAGTGTTATTGCGGCAGATGAGAGATAGTCTATCCCCCTGAGCATGAGAGGATTTTCCACCTTTTGCTTCATTATCTTCAGATTGGACTAGAGGTTTACAGTCTTCCTTGATGGAGCGACAGTGTGAGTATACGCTACATTCTCTCTTAGTCAACTTGTCCATTCCTCAGGCTACTAGAGCACATCTTTGCTCTTGCTCTGGCAAGGGTGCAGGCTCTTGGATCCTAGCTTGACCGTGCATTAGGGCTTTCCGACTCGCACCAGCTACTTTCTCTACAGCAATGAGGTTTTACCTAGGTTTGGTCCACCCATCCGCATCTTCATTACTCACTTGTGAGTGTGGTTCGACACTGGATGTAGCAATGGTCCACATGACATGGTGTTCTTTTGGAGGACAGAGGATAGCTACCATGATGCCATTAGAGACATAGTGTTTGCTATGGCACAAGAGAGTAGATACTTGGCTTGGAGGGAGCGTTCTTATGCTTTGCAAATGACACGTGTTAGGGCAGACTTATACTTGGTCCAAGATGATCAAGTGATAGTAGCGGATGTCATGGTTACGGACCCTACGCGGGATACAGTTTTGGAGGGAGTGATTACCCATCTCCCTGGATGGGCAGCAAGTGCAGCAGCAGGTCGCAAGGTCTCCAAGTATAGGGGCCTGCAACGAGGTCACCTCTTTGTTCCTCTAGCCTTGGAGTTATATGGAGCGATGGACACGGCATTTGACACATTTGTCAAGGAGTGTGTGAGAGCTTATCATGTTAGGTGTAAGGAAGTACCACTCTCACTCTCATACTTTGTAGCATATTTTAGACAGTGTGTGTCCATTGCTCTACAGAGGGCAATGGCTGGTGCAATCCATAGGAGAGCAATCACATTAGATGATGTTTCTTTGGATGCTCCAGTTGTGTGTAGACCGTACGACTTGCATAGCTTGGATATCTTAAGTGCGGTAGGGCAAATTTCTCATATAGACTCTAATGGGGCCTTTGCCCCATGTTACCTTTTTTGTCTCTCCCTTGTACGGCTTGATGGGGTCTTCCCATCCTTCATTTTTCCTACATGGTTGCCTTTCAAAAAAAACTTGGAATAGCATTGGGTACATGAAGATTTAGATTCATTGGAGATGGGACTACAAGCTTAAACTAGGAACCAACTTGAGGACTTTTTCCCCAATCCGGGTTTTGGCAAATAGACTCATGATAATTTTAAAATCTTTACGTGTGGAGGTTTAGTCAATCATACTCATATCTTTTTCATAATTTATTTTTTAATATCCTTAAAATAATGAGATGATTCCAAAAAGATTCCAAAATTTATTTTAATCTTTGTTATTAAAAATTAACCAACTGTTCTTTGAACTTGACCGAGGATTTCCTCACAACATAAGACAATTGTCATGATAATGTTTAAGAGTGAAACTAGGTCAGGAATAAAGAGAAACTCTATTTTGTTTTCATATTCTGTACATTATATACCATCTTTTTGCTTCACTTATAACTAAAATAGCAAGTCAGAGTGAAATGGTTAAAAATTTGGAGATGATTGGACCAATGGTCTGTGTATATATGAATATGTATATTTGATATTAGTATAGAAAATTTTTAGGACTTACAAAAATAACAAAAACATGCAACTCACACAAACATAAAGAGTAGTATATAGTAAATTCTATTTTGTCATTTTAGAATGTGCCTCCGTGAGGATATAAATATCACTAGATGAGATAAAACCCATCGTCCCACTACTTTGTGTCGGCCAAGGTTCCAATATAACATATTCATTAATCTATGCATTTCTATAGAAAGAGCCACATTAGGGGTTTCACCTAGACGATTTCCTCGGCCGTAAAAATTCAGGAAAGAAAAGTTACGCAGGTCATGTAAAGTTTGACTGGTGCAAGTGCAAGATACTCGCACTTTTTACGTAGCAGGCTATGGCTATGGGTCCTCTTTTCCAGAACCCATACATCCATAAACATTCATTAATTAAATTTGAAATCGTTGGACAGGTCGCTTATCAAGATGTGTCAATTTGAAATATAGCAATTTGAAGTCACGAGCTTTGTTTCCTTAGCCCTCGTACCTGATCCCCAACTTCCGATGGCATATTTCTCTTTTGCTGAAGCAAGAAGCTGCGATCAGGTGAGGCTGCAGTTCCTTGCATAAATAATTTTTAATGGAATTTCATCCGCTCATGTTAAATTGCATTACCAACAGCTATCAACTTGAACAGGATGTATAGAAGCGTGCTTTTAGCTATTATCAACATGAACAGGATGTATAGAAGCTTGCTCCGGCTAAAAGCACGCTTCTATGCTTCCTGTTCTTGTTGATAATGCAATTTAGATTTATAGTAGTAGTGAGAATGCCCCTGCAACAAAGAGGAAAGTTTGGGAACTTGGGTTCCAATTTGGGTTTGCTTGATTCACAATGCTCCACCTTAGTACCTAGAAACTGCTCAAGAGAGAATTGAAACTGTTAAAGCCGGTGGAAATTGCTGAACTTATAAATAATGTAGAGGAATGGTCGGAGGATGAGTGGGATTGAGATATAGGAGATTGGAGCAAAGAAGAGGAGGACATGGATAATACAGAAAGGTTTTTTAAATGGTGTGGATTTATCCAAAAAAGGTGATGTGTGAAGAAACAAATGAAAAAGTTGCAAAGTATAGAGTTTTATATAAAATATAGTTTTTGTGCTTGATCTTTTAGCATTTGAACAACTAATGAGAATGGATATGTGCTCCTTTGGTACTTTAGTGAATTTACTCAAGTGCCATGTTGTCATCAAAAGAAGGAGGGATCCAAGAAGATACCAAACACCAGTATAACTACAAGTTACATTAGCACTAGATGTATTTGGACATTATGGGAATGGAGCATGTATTGTCAAGGAAATGAACTTATGGAGAATTAGTGAAAGGTCCACAACCAAGTTTACTCAAAGAGTTATCACTGACATATTCTCTATAATTAGAAAGGAATTGCAACGGTCAAGGAGTGAGGAGAGGGCTAGAATTTCATCTATGTTTGCAAAGAAGAGGTTTCCAAGGTGTGTAGGGTTAGTGGAGGGTACTTTCTTTCCTTTGTTGCAATGGCCCACTATTGAAAGGGAATTTTACTTCAGCTGAAAGTGCTCTTACTCAATCGATGGTCAGGTGATCTATGATGACAAGCGTAGGATTATCCACTTTGTTGTAGGTAAAAGAATTTCATATTCAGAATTCAGGTTCTGAAACTTTAGGGTATTGAAGATTGAAAATTATTTCTAATGGTGATCAATGAGTGATTCTTGAGTGAGTGTGTAGTGACCAATGTGACATTTGCTTAGGAATGCTTGGTTCATGTCATGATATGTAGGTGCCTTGGTGATTTAGATCCAACTAAACCATTTTTAAACATATCATATCATGACATGTTTAAAAATGGTTTAGTTGGATCTAAATCACCAAGGCACCTACATATCATTTGAAAGCATTCAATATTTAAGAGGAGATGTTGGATATGTGCCAATGAGTCATCTAGTACCTTTGTTCAAACAAGCTAACATGCAAGAAAGGAAGGATTTCAACCATTGTGTGGCTTGAAAAAGGTCTCTAAATGAATACTACATTGGTATACTAAAAGCACAATGGCACACTCTTTGCGGGAGTTGAAGGATCAACTAAAAACTAGGAAATGTAACTCCTACCTCTTATGTTGGACATCCACATATGTTATACTGCACAAAATTTTAATTAATAGATGCCATGTGTGGGATGAGGATGAGGAATTAGTTAGAGATAAAGCAAATTCCCCTTAATTCATGGATGCAAGTGCATCAAATCATCAATATGTGGAGGTTAGTGTTGGGATCATTACAAATATCAAAGAAGAAACAAGGCAAGTAGTTGTAAAGGCTTGCCTTGTATTAAACCAAGCACTTGGATATTTGTGCAAGCCATATGAATGAACAAAGTTAAAATGTTTGCCCTAATTTTTTTGAAATATGGTTGATGCAATGGCTTTGCTCAATTCAAAATGGATCCACTCATTTTGCAATTTGTTTGCTTGTAGGATTTGTGTATATGTCCAGAGGAGGAGTGGTGTCACGTGTTGTAGGGATGGTTTGCCCGGGTTAAGGGTGGATTTGCTCGGGTTTGGGTTTAGGTTGCTCATTTAGTATACATGGTTGCTTGTTTCAATGTTGGAGTGATATGTTTGATGGATAGGCCCGGTCGGGTTGATGCTTTGGGTTTGGGGATGGACTAAAGGTTTAGGTTAGTTTGCTTATTTTAGAGTGGGGTCGCATAGGTCAAGCGGATGTCAAGAAGTTTGGGATTGATTTGAATTGCATGTGGGTATGTTGATGTTGGAAATTGGTGTATTCTCTAGGAAGGTTGTACAACTTGTGCCAATAGAGGAGTTGAATTTGGGTTTGAACTTAAGAACACATATGAAAATTGAGCCAATAAAAGAGATGGTCCATTTGCAAGAAGCATGTGTGCACATTCTAAAAATTGGAGAGTTGATGTGCTTATTTTAGAAGGCAAATTGGTCTATAATGATCCAAAGTCAATTCCCACATAGGACCATACAGAAAACAAGAGAAATGCCTTTCTCAAAGAAGACCAAACAACGATCAAGAAATCAGAAGAGAAGGCTTTCTTGTAGAGTACTGAACTGTAATACCCATTTGTGCATGTATGTGCTATTGTGATATTTAGTTTGGTATTATAAATACTTGAGAGATATTATTTATATAAAGATAAAGAATGGTTCTACATCAGTCATAATTAGCTAAAGTTATTCATATCTAAGATAGAGTAAACCTTACTTTAGAGGAAGTGGAAAAGATGAGCACCACTATTTTGGATTCTAGTGTGTTGACTTGGTATTATTCTAGGTGTTTGGCTTTGAGGAAAGAGTTGAGAACTCTTGGACCCACAAGCCTTTTTGTTTCAAATTCTTCTATAGTCCAAGGATAGCCCATGTGAAGGAATCCTTTACTTAGTGGGTCAAGATAAGACCACATGCTTAGGATAATATTCCCATGAGTATGGAGAGGCTCATCTTGAGTGAGAGACAAGGTGGATCACAAGATAGAGATCAAGAGTTTAGAGGGAAGTAGACTCTACAATAAGAACTGGTTTCAAAAATAAGGAGAAGTCATTCTTGCAAAGGACTAGAACTCAATTGGGAGTTTAGAGGGAAGGGGACTCTATGAAAAAAAGTTATAGGAATAAAGAGAGAAGCTATTCCCACAAAGGACGGGGTAATTTGCAAGAGAGAAGAGAAATTTATGAGAGTTTTGCAATTTGCAAGAGAGAAGGGAGATGCAACTTATAAGAAGGGAAAGTGCAATTCACAAGCCTTGAATTTGTAGTCTATCAAAAGTGTAGGGAAATTTCAAAGTTCAAAAGAATTGTATTGCAGTTTCAAAATAGGAGAACTACAATTTGAGAGGAACAAAGGCAAAAAAGGCCAATAGCCCAGATTATGAGAAGTATTGGGACTTTCCAAACATGGAAGACATAAAAAAAGGTCAACAATTGATTAAGTTCAATGACCTGACCCAAATGACCTGGTGACCTGGTGGATGACATGACCCAAATTAAAAGGGCATGGCTTGATAAGACCCAGGTTAGAGATGTAGTTGAATGTATTCACAAGGGAGACTTGGATGCATTGGAGTTGAAGATATGTGTTCAGTTAGAATACCCCAGCACCAATTTTGAAGGTTAAAATTTCTCATGGTTTTGCAATTTTGTGGTTTTGTTACTTTCTTCAATTTTATCAAATTTTTGTCAAAGCATGGCCGAACCCCATCTATACAAGCAAATCTAGCCTACAAGAGTAGATTTGGCTACTTTCTTGATCAAATCCACCCCTTCTTGAGCAGATCCGGCCACTCACCCAAGCAAATCCAGCCCTTGCCAAGCAGATCCACTCTTTCTTGAGTAGACCTACCTCTTCGTGAGCAGACCATTCTAAGCATTTGAGTGGATCCACTAGCTCATCCAAGCACATCCACTATTGCTTGAGTGGATCTGCCCTATTGGCAATCAAATCCAACTCTTATGCAGGTAAATTCACCCTTGATGCCACCATACTCATATTTTGTAGCGCATCAAAACATTGTTTATGAGCATTGCATTTTCTTTGATTTGATATTATTTGTGATTTGTTTGTTTCTTTGCAAGTTTCTTTGTGTATAAAGTTTGTATGCAAATGGGACAAGGTCACCTACATGGGTTCAGTACATGAAAAACCTTTCAATTTGATTCTTTGGGCCATACAAGATGTATTTTTTTTGCCCAAGGTATTACACCAAAAAGGAGATATGTTCCACACAGGCTATTAAAAGAGTGGTTTCCAATGAGAGAGTTCATTGCCAAGAGATATCTTGCTTGCTAGTGTATCTATTTAGCATGGAGAGCATTCTTCTAGATGCTCAACTTGCTTTTTATCCTCACTAGGAAGATAAAGGTGATATTGGACATTCCATTTCCATGTGACCACAAAAGTTATCATGTGCTAACAAGGATTATGATTGGGTAGAGCTTATGTTACCATCTATTGAGGATGAATTTGATACTTGAAGGAGTAGTTGAGGCATCCAAATAGTGGGCAATACAAGATGAGCTTTATGGGTTAGTTTTTGACACATTTTTTCTATGAGAGTGGTGAAGGTCACATGCAATGTAAAAAATCCAACAAACACCAAATTGTAGCATTTTATTTAGTAATAATTTGTTCCACATGTATACATGTCAAAAATAGTCAAATACAAAAGAAATATCACATAATCTAGTCTATCATTATTTCATCTTTAATCTCTTGGGCACACCTAGATGGGATCAAGGCCACCAAGAAGGTGCAATATAGAAGAGAGAACAAAACAACTAGTCATACCAAGTTACTATCCTAAGTCTTGAAAGTGGGATGATAGTTCAAGTAAGGTGTCTCCTTCCTTTTAGAAGATCCTCCAAAGATATTGCTTGACCTCACTCCAAGTGATGTGTCACACCAAAGATATCAGTCACTCCAAAGAATGGGTTCCAATCTCCTTGCAAAGATCCATCCTACCTCTCATATTTGGAGAGCATTCTCTTTGGGTCAGCTAGCTTTGATGCAAGGAGACCAAATCAGACCAGATAGTAGTAGAGTGGAATGCCAACACTACAAGACCTCCTTGTTTTTATCAAGGCATAGACATTGATTCTAGAAATTTTCTAGGGATCAAGCATACAAGGGAGTATTTCCATTGCTATAAGACAAACTACTAGCGGTCCAAAGATCAGATCACTTGCACAAGCAATATGAGAAATGACAAAGAGTGGGGCTCTTTCATTTATTCACCTTGTGAGAACTACACATACCACTTCAACCACCTGCTTAAATAACAAAAAGTGCTCAAGAGACACAAAATCTAGCAATTAATGTCTAACTATCTAACATCAGAATCCAATACTAAGGCTTTAAAAGCCACCACCCTACTACTTCCACTACTGCATTCAAGTTCACTCCACTACAAAGGGGCAACAATAGCATCCATCACACTCTACTCTTTGGATTTTTGAGGTTCATGACTATCTATTAACTCATCAAATTGTTGCTTAACATCTAATATTGTGAACTTGATGCTTTTCCTAATCTGATTTACCTTGTGATCTTATCAATTGTAAAAATCTGTAGCTACTCATTCCAAAGCTTCATTTGGTAGAGTTTTATGCAGCTTTGTTCAGAGGATTTTAATTTCTTGAATATCTCCTTGTAGTATTCACACCTTTGAAAACTCCTTGAGAACATATATCATTGTTGCATAGAGCTACCTCAACTTCGTTTCCTTTTTCTCCTTGGCCAATACCTTCACTAATAGTTGAATTACAATATCTCCATCCTATTGACTTGGAGAGGCAGCTTCAGTTGGTGGGTTTGTCTTTGAACATGCAATAGCAAGCTCCACAAAAATTTGAGTCACTTCCTCTTTCAAATATCCTTGGTCTGTTCCTTGAATTTGGTTTGCTTTTCCTTCAAACAAAGGCTAGTCGTCTATTGGTACTCCAAGAAAGAAGCTTTGAATGCTTCCTTGCATTCATGCAATGGTTGACAAACTAAAATCTAAGCCCTTACCACTCATTAAAGCTTATAATGGTTTGCCTCTACTTTCATCTTGTCCTTGGCCAAAGACTTGTGTAGCATGGTAAGTCTTCATCCAACTCCTTAATCTTTAACTGGTCAGCCTCTTCAATCTTGGCACAAGTAAGGACTTCTTCGTTTACTGTCAACTCCTTCTCTCCTTGCTAGTGTTCTTCATTCTTGAGATGTGCTACCTTGTTCTTGTAAGAGTCTACAAAAGCAAGTTGGTAATGAAGTTGCAAATGTAAACTCCTTACCAACAAGGCATAGTTTGTAGACCTCCATATTGTTCCACTTGTACACCTGTATGTATTCATCAAGGACTAACATGAGAGGTAACAACAAATGTGCCATAAAGTTGTATTCAAGTTTGCCTCCGACCATTAGTTGCTCCAAAGCAAGTTCTATCAAGTTGGAACTTGCAAATGTGGTTGTCAAAGTGAAGAACAAACTTTGGTCTCCATCCTCTTTCCTTGGGCTCTCTTGCTTTTGAGGCCTTCAGTTGCATTTTTTCAGTAAGTGGAAAGTTCTCAAGGGTTGGCTCCAAGTTAGTAGGCTTCTCTAGAACCTCTTGCACATGGCACGTCTTCTCATTGGTCGTTCTCATCTCTGTCTCCTTCTTCTTCTTTTGATGATGCACCCATTTCATCTTTGTCTTGTAATTCGGTTTTAAAGACCTTTTTATATCCCTCTTCTTCATCTTTGGATTTGGCCAATACTTTGTTTTTTGCCTCTTCTACATCAAATTCTATGACAGTGATCAACTTTTGCTTCTTAGTTGCTAGTCTTGAAGGTGTCTTCTTGGAAGGCAAGCAAGATTGCATTGTTCTCTTCCTATAGACCTATTTGGTGCCTTGTATTCAACACTCTTTGCAAATAGAGCATCCCCATGTTGTATTTTTTCATCTTCTTCATACCCTTTGCATCCAACAAGTAGGTGCTTGGATAATGGTGACCTAGAAACATGCCCTTCTCTTTGTTGGTCAATAAGTTCTTACCAATATAAAAGTGAATCATGAATTGTATCACATAATGGGATCTAGATCTGTCAAAGGTTGTGATCAATTGGACAAGATATCAAGTGAAGATCTTTGCCTAGCTGATAAGAGTCCCAAATAAAACATATAAAAAAAATTTGCCCTAGCATTCAAAAGATAAGTCATTCTTTGAGGTTTGAAGACCTTCATCAAAGTCCCTACCAAAGCTCTACAAGCAGGGTCATTGTAATTTGTACAGTCTACCCATTTGAACAATTTTTCTTGGTGACAAAAGAGACATCAATTCGGTCTTGCATGGGTTGGCTCAACATTATGAAGTTTGTCTCCATTTTAATGCCTCCTTGGGTCCAACATCATTCTCCAACACTTGTCTCTGATGAGTCTTTGTCCATGACCTTGGATTTACCCAAAGTTAGCTTAGCAATAGATACTTCATCTCCTTGATCTTGATACCCATGGGTCTAAAATATATTCCCAATTCTAGAAGAGGAAGGTCAAGTTGAATTTCTCTATCAATAGTCTTTGTACATCTATCTCTCAAAGGTTGGAGTGGTTTCTCAAGTTGAGGGAACTCTTCTTTGGTGTGTTCACCACCTTTGCTATGCCACTTGGTTCTCTACAAGCACTAGACACACACACAATTCCCAAAGACATCTACACTCTCTTCTTGAAATTGCACTCTTCTTTCTTGCTTTCTTAAATTCTTCAATGATTAATAAGGATGGAACTTCTTCAAGAGGAATCACTTCAACCCATAGCCTTTGTACCACCTCAATCATGAGTGCATTTAAATGGTCCTAATGGCTTATACATTCAATCTTCTCATTTCTAGCCATTCTTGATTTATAGCCTATCACCAAGTCATGCAAAATGATCTCCCATCTCAATCTCATGTGTGATTTTAATGACTATTAGTTTATGATGATGGTACTTGATTTCATCAAGAAAGTACATTCATCAAAAGCCACAATCTCAATGATTTGGAAGATTAATTGTGCTTGGTCTTTCCTCACTCCAAGTAAATATATTTGCTCCTCCAAGTAACCAAGATCCTTGGAGTGACACCCTTACTACAAATGACCAATACTCCTCTGCCTTAGAGTGAGACTCCATGTGTCACTTGTAGTGAAGCTTCCACTCATCACTCAAAGTGAGACTTCACTTGTTTCAAGAGAGGACTCCCTAACTTGAACTTCTTCTATTATAAGTAGGTGTTTCATCCAATAAACTTATTTTCTCCTTATTCTATTGGTTTCTTACCTTTCTACCCACCAAATAAAGGAAAAGAGATAGAAATTTTTTCCCAAAAACAAGGGTACTACATGCAATCAGCCCAAAAGTGACCAAGTCTATGTCCATGCTTTGGAGGAAGGGTCACAAGATAGAGAGAGAGAGAGACCATTAATAAGAGGAGGGTGAGTGACATAGAAACATGACTTGTTCTTAATTGTAACACTCACCATTATTTATAATACAAAGTCCCTAAGTGTTTTTATACATTTAGTGTTTCATTATGAGATTGTTGATTCTAGTAATGAATATATTTGTGTTTATGTCTTGAGGTTGGGAGTAGTTCCTATATCCGTCATTTGCAAGACCTTTTCTCCTATGATCCTTCTCAAGAATGTCCCATTCAGATGTCATGGAGTTTTCTTTCCAACTTCTAGAAGATTGATATCCTTGTTAAATAGGCTCAAATTATTTTGGATATAACTACTAGCTTGATCCAACTACTTGTAAGAACTTGTTTTTATTTCAAATAGTGAAATGCATTGGAATACCCATAGTACACTAATTTTATTAGATACCAAAGTATTTACATAGATATTTACAAAGTATAGCTCTCTTTGTAATTGTATGAAGAGCAATATCTTTAATCTCACTTCTTAACAACCTAAACTCCATCCTTAATATGCTCCTCAAAACCTCCTTTCCTACCTTGTTAATTATAAAGAATGGTTTCTATTGGAACCACTTTGGCTAAAAATCTCACCTAATCAATCATACTAATCTTGTCTCTCAAATCCTTCTCTTGACATTCGTAAAATCACAAATCCTTATGTAAATCAACCCCCTCCAATCAATTCAAATGATCTTCCACTCCCGTGCTACTCAATCTCAATCCGTAATCCCCAATCCTAAAAGCTTGATCATTACAATCAAAATATCCTCCTTTGTCAAAAATCTTATGAGACTTCAACAATTATATTGTACAATAATCCTCCTCAATAGTTGTGTTGCCTAATAACACCCACTTTCATAAGCTACACTACCAAAAAAAAATAGAAAATCCACAACCTAACCAAGTGTGCAAGTTGTGCTACTCCCAAAGTAATGAACCTCCAACACAAGTAGGCACATAGATGTCAAGTGGTATGCAAGTAGCCATGTAGATACCAAGTGACATGGAAGGAAAATTGGAATACTCCGAGGACAAGAGAAGAGAGAAAACACAGATTGCACACTCAAACATTCGATGCCCCAAAGGAGCACCTTCTCTTTATTATATAGACAAAGAGGATCTCCTCCAAGGAAGCTCCACCATAGGATTAGGGACACAAATAGGTGACATGTCAGCAAGCTCCACTCTTGGATTACTTACTTGGATGGGTGACATGTCTGGTCTAGGTCCTATCTGGTTGGTCAAACAAGCTTTGACTGGAGGGAATCTTTTAGGGAATCTTCATGTAAGAATCTCATAATCACGTAAGGTACCGTTGGAAAGCTCTTGACGAGACAAAGCAAGGGGGAGGAAAGGCCAACCTTTCCTCTGGTTTTGGGGGGGGAGGGGGGGGGGTTAGTACATTTTCGAGGCCTAGTTCATCCGTTTAGGCCTCCGAAATTGCCTTCAAAGATTTCAAGCATATTTCGGTTCCTACTCTATTAGTAGAAGTCCCTTTTTGGCGATACCTCTTTTTGATCTGTTAAGTCCATCCTTCCAGATGTTACCAAACCAATTCTCACCTTTAAATCATATGTCTAGCTATTGGTTCTAAGGTTCTCAAGTCTATTTTGGTTTCTGCCCTATTAGTAGAAGTACTCTTTTGGTGATACTTTTATCTTATCTATTTTGACCATCATGTATAACATCATTCTAGATGTTACCAAACCAAATTTCACATCTAGATCATATGGCTAGCTCTTGGTATTACAAAAATCCAAGTATGGGAATATCAAAAGTACAGGAATATCAAAAGTACATGAAAACCAATAGTATGGGAAATTAAAGTACAAGAATATCAAAAGTACATGAAAACCAATAGTATGGGAAATTAAAGTACAAGAACATCAAAATTACAAGAAACCAATAGTATAGGAATATCAAAGGTACAACAAAACCAATAATACATGAATAAAAGTATGGGAATATCAAAAGTATAGGAAAAACAACAATATGACAATTCAAAGCACAAGAAATCAAAAGTATAAGAAAGCTAATAGTATGGGGAAATCCAAGTATAGGAATATCAAAAGTATGGGGAAAGCAATAATATGGAAAAACCAATAATATGGGTATGATATGGGTACGGGAAAATCAAAGTTCAAGAATTGAGGAGAATCAATTTGTTGTCACTTCTTCTTGAGACCTCAATTTGCCACAACCTTGGTGTCTCTAGAAAGCCCTTGAGAATGCACTTCTAATGAAATAAAGCATGCACATTTAGATAAGTATTCATGGAGAAATCAGCCACAATATGAACTGCCTCTTTGCATCTTTATCTTCATAGCAATCTTCTTCAAGAAGAACTCTCCCATGCCAAAGATATCACTCCTAACATGCCAAAGATATCACTCCTAATCATAGAAATTAAGAGAAATTTATATCAAAATGTATTGAAATTAGTTTTTGAATGGTAAAAAGTTCACTTCATGACACCAAGTGTTGAGCAATTAGAGGATCTCCTCTCCTAGTTTTACCCTTTTGGAGATCCTTTAGGAGATAGGTTTGATAGGATGGATGAGGATTTTGCCCCAAAGGCTGACTTTAGAGATAAGAAGCATTTACTTAGTGAGAGTGTGTGCCCAAGAAATTCAAAATTGCTTAATTTGTTAGGTTTTTCATTATTTAGGATAGAAGCAGAGCATAATAGCTACCTTTAGAAGAAAAATCTTGCAGAATCAGATTTTGTGCAAAGATCCTATCTTTGAAGGATATGCTTTTCACTAGACTAGTGTCTTCATAAAAAATAATGGTCATAATTTTTTGTGAAGATGAGAACTCATCTTTGAATATGAGACTTTGGTCTTTGGAAGATTGGACAAGCTATCTTTGGAAAAGCTGGAGGACTCTTTGGTGAAGACAGATCAATGATACACAAATTTCAAGAACATGCAAAGATAACTTCTAAAATGGATCACATGAGTGGAGAGTGATGGGGGACTTAAGACCATTATGAGCAAGGAGTGCAAAACCCACTATAAATTAGAGATTTTTTTGAAGAGGTTTTCAAATTTCCTTAGTCTTCCATTTTTCATAAATTTTAGCTTCTTACATCCAAGAGAGTAGAAGAGCAATCAAGATTCAATTTGTCAAGAACATTAATGGTTAGCATAATAGTGAAGAGCACTTGTCATGACATTTGTAGCACCAAAGCTAGTTTGCTTGGATGTTAGAGTGGTAGTATTGGCAATCATAGTTATTTTGGTAGTTACTCATTGACTACTTGTTGGCGGTCCAATTTCATGTTAGGACTACTGATCACATGGTAGGACCCATTGTCACTTGTACTCTTTTCACTATTCAATGTGCTATCAATGGTGCCATTAGGGCTGGAGACCTAGGTTGAGCAAAGGGGTGTACTATCAAAGTGCAGCTCCAAAGAGCTCACTTCTTTGATGTTGAGCCTTCCTATTTTTGGTTATGATGGATAAAGGCCGATGAGCATCACCTGGAGTCCCTTAGCTAGAGTAGGTGTGGCTTAATTGTAATCAATGCCTAATTGTTGGTAGATTATTAAGGTGAAGGATTGAGTATAGATTTGATTTGAGTGTGATTGAGTAGAAGAAAAAACTGATTACATCAAAGAAGTGAGAGTTAAAGGAAAATTGAGTGTCAAAACTAAGTGCATTGGTGGTATCTCCAAGCATGGATGATGGTTAGTACATTTGATTTTGGTCTTAGATTTCCTTGAGAGTAATTGTGTGTGTAAGCTTTGTTCAAGTTGATGTAGATTTGGCAGTGGGGCAAAAGCATTAGCCAAATTTTTGTGAATTGAGTCAATTTGAGACCCATTGATTACATTAGAGAAGTGAGAGTCAAGGGGAAATCAACCTTAGGAACTGAGGACGTTGGTAGTATCTCCAAGATCAGCTCATCATTGGTACATTCAATCATGGTCCTAGATTCCTTGAGAGTGATTTTTTGTGGAAGCCTTGTTCAAGTTGATGCAGATTTGGCAAGTATGTAGAAGCATTGGCCAAATTTTTGAGAATTGAGTCAATTTGAGACAATGGGTGTTTGCCCAAAGAGGTGAAATCAAGGTTGATTTGGTGTGAATTGAGGCTAAGGTGGGAATGCGTAATACTTGTAGCTAGACATATTATCTAGAGGTGTAAATTGGCTTGGTAATATGCGGAAAGATTTTATATATGATGGAGTAAGTAGATCAAATAGAGGTGTCACCAAAAGAGTACTTCTACTAATAGTGCAAGAGTTGAAAACACTTGAAAACTTTAGAGCCAATTTTAGAGGCCTAAATGAATGAATTAGACCTTGAAAATAGAAACATTCTCTACCTTTTATGGAGAAAGGTTTGCCTTCTCCTTCCCATTATTTGTCTCATCAAGAGATTTCCAATAGTACCTCATCTATATAATTTTGAGCTACATATAGGATTATTCTCTAAAGATTCCCTCCAATTGAACTTGTTTGACCAACCAAATAGGAAAACAATCAACATGTCACCCATTCATGCAACTAATCTAAGGGTGGAGGTTGTTGATATGTTATCAGTCCATGTATTTGATCCAAGGGTGGAACTTCCTTTGAAGTGATCTTCTTTGCTATAAAATAAAGACAAGATGCTCCTTTGGGGTATCAGAGTGTTGAGTATTGAAGCTTTGTGTTATTTTTCATGGGGGTTCTCTTGTCCTTGGAATATTACAATGATATCAAAGCGGGTATTTTAATCTAAGAGAGTGGATCACCTCTCTTGGAGGATCACATACTATTGAAATTGAGTAATTTTGAGAGGAGAAAATGATGCAATTGAAAGACTAGGGTGTTTTGGAGAGAGAATGGTATGGAGGCACTTGGAAGACAATTTCCTACACTCCACTTTTTATTGAATCCATTCCACATCAAGATTATGTACATCCATTGTGAGCAAGTGAGAGTATCTTGTTTATCATTTTGGAGTAGAGTTCATGAACATAATGATAAATTCACCAAACCCAATGATCTACTTGTGATGATATATGATAGAGAGTGGGATTTGACAATCTAAATTTTGTTATGATGCAATAGATGTGAATGTGCCAAACCTTCTCCCTTTCAACATGCAAGTAGAAATATATTATGTGATTAAATTGAAAGTGATGTTTAAAGATTTCATAGTTTGCAATTTTGGTGAGGAATATTATTAACAAGTGATAGCCTTTGAGGTCCAAATGGCAATCCTAAAGTCTATGCTTCCTCTCAAGTAATCATATTAACCCTTTATTGAAGTAAGAAGTAGCAATTGAGTGTTTACCATATGTACAAATCATAGAGCAATAGTTGCAAGATTTTGATGCAAGGGACGTTGAACAAGTTTTGGGAGATCAAGATGACAATGGAGGCATTTCAAAGTCAAGTATGTAACTTCAAGAATGATCAAGTGATGCAATTAGGAGAACCATTCCAAACCCAACACTAATGGTCAAAGTACTTGGAAAATCACTCATGCCAATGGCATTGACTCCAGTCAACAATGAAGCTACATCGTTACTATGGATGAAGAAGACGTGAAACATCAAGCCTTACAAGGGATAACATTCCATGGGAATAGTCAAAATTTGGATGTCAATAATCAATTGATACTTTTGATTATTCACAAGTGAGATCACTTATTGTTCTACAAGCATATCCGCATATGGTACTTGATTAATAAAGCTCTCACATGGTATGATGCTTAGGAAAAATCATTATTGGTACAAAGAAGAGAGATCACTTGGACAAAAATGCAAGAAGTGTTGCTAAAGAATTTTTAATTTGTGGATTCCATGTAGATGGCTTGAACTCAACTTTAGGGGTTGAAGTAGAAAAATAGCATACAAGAGTACATGGAGGAATTTCTTGATCTATAGATTGCAATAACCAATATGAGTCCAATAATAGCTCTTGAAAAATTCAAATAGGAGTTAAAAGAGCAAATTTCTCCCAAAGGTAGTGGTACAAAATCCTTGCACTATTTTTGAAGCCATTACTTGAGCTCAAAGAATAGCAAGGGCACTTGGTAGAGGTGAAGGGTCATGATGCAAAATATTACGCTGAGACACCTCATTCTAGTTCTTATAGAATTTAGCAACATTCAATTTTGAGACCAAGGAGCATGGCTGTTACAAGAAGAATGGGGACAGGTCAAAGAAAGGAGAGATGGAATCCCATGAGGAGAAGCGGCTTGAGCAAAATAACAATGTTGTTACAATTGTGGTTGAGTTGGGTACATAGCTATGAATTGTCATGCTTCTATTTTGAGAGGCTTTTGGCCTCTATATATGCAACCTTTGAACAACATGGAGTGAAAAATTGAAGAGGAGGTGCTAAAATCACATCGGAAAACAAAAATTACTAGTAAATGTACCTCATAGCCTTATTGGCTAAATGGAGAAGAGTAAAAGTGGGAGGAGGAAGAGGAAAAGTGCACAAAGGTTGAGGAAGATAAATGCACAATTGATTGTCATAAATGGAGTACTAAAAGGAAATTAGGTGAGAGTATTGATAGATCCTTGAGCAATAGAGAATTTCTTGTCTCACTTGTTACAATAAGGTTGGGGATGGAACTAGAGAAGGACAATCATGAAGAAGTAGAGTTACCTAATGGTCAAATAGAGAGGATTGAGTTGTCACTTAGAAAGGTACCTCTTTATGTAAGAGAGTATCAAGAAGAAATTGAGTGGTGAGTGATACAATAAGCTCATTACGATGTGATATTAAGCATGTTGTGGATGGAACACTACAACCCTACAATTGATTGGAAAAAGAAAATAATGAGAACTAGCCAATGGAAGACCATTGGGGTTGAAGAAAAATCAGAAAGGCAAGAATTGCCTCTCTGGTTGATGTATGGGATGAGGAGGAGGAATTAGTTAGAGATAAAGCAGATTCCCCTTAATTCATGGATGCAAGTGCATCAAATCATCAATATGTGGAGGTTAGTGTTGGGATCATTACAAATATCAAAGAAGAAACAAGGCAAGTAGTTGTAAAAGCTTGCCTTGTATTAAACCAAGCACATGGATATTTGTGCAAGCCATATGAATGAACAAAGTTAAAATGTTTGCCCTAATTTTTTTGAAATATGGTTGATGCAATGGCTTTGCTCAATTCAAAATGGATTGTAATGCTCCGAGGACAAGAGAAGAGAGAAAACACAGATTGCACACTCAAAACCTTCGATGCCCCAAGGGAGCACCTTCTTTTTATTATATAGACAAAGAGGATCTCCTACAAGGAAGCTCCACCATAGGATTAGGGACACAGATAGGTGACATGTCAGCAAGCTCTACCCTTGGATTACTTACTTGGATGGGTGACCTGTCTGGTCTAGGTCCTATCTGGTTGGTCAAACGAGCTTTGATCGGAGGGAATCTTTTAGGGAATCTTCCTACAGAATCACATGAGTAAGGTACCGTTGGAAAGCTCTCGACGAGACAAACCAAGGGGGAGGGAAGGCCAGCCTTTCCTCCGTTGGGGGGGGGGGGAATCTGCACATTTTCGAGGCCTAATTCATCCATTTAGGCCTCCGAAATTGCCTTCAAAGATTTCAGGCATATTTCGGTTCCTACTCTATTAGTAGAAGTCCCCTTTTGGTGATACCTCTTTCTGATCTGTTTAGTCCATCATGTGTAACATCCTTCCAGATGTTACCAAACCAATTCTTACCTTTAAATCATATGTCTAGCTATTGGTTCTAAGGTTCTCAAGTCTATTTCGGTTTCTGCCCTATTAGTAGAAGTACTTTTTTTGGTGATACTTCTATCTAATCTATTTTGACCATCATGTATAACATCATTCTAGATGTTACCAAACCAAATTTCACATCTAGATCATATGGCTAACCCTTGGTATTACAGACCTCCCTCCTTTTAAGACACAACGTCCTCGTTGTGCAATTGTTGCTCAAATGCTTGCACCAACACCGGTGCATGCGCCAAATTGGCAGCGGGTTCCCAGGTTGCTTCATAGAGGGGGTAACCTTTCCATTGTACTAGATATTCCACCCGCGGATGGCGAGTACCACGCATGCACTTTTGGAGAATCCGCTCCACTTCATATTCCTCAGTGCCATCAATGACTGTCGGACAAGGTCGAATGTCCTGTGTAGAAGTACCTTGGCCTGATCGGGGAGCATATCTGCATAAGAGGGAGACATGGAACACTGGATGGATCTTCATGTGTGGTGGTAGCTCAAGGTGATAGGCCACAGCGCCGATGCGACGAAGAATCGAGAAAGGCCCAATAAAACGAGGTCTGAGCTTACGAGATCCAACTAATGTGAGGTTGGTTGTCGATAGCCACACTTGATCCCCAACATTGAACTCCATGTGCCTTCGGTGTGCATCAGCATACTGCTTTTGTCGATTTTGTGCAATCTGTAACCTGTGCTTGGCGCTCTCCACACCTTGTTGGATTCTAGAAACAAATGTGTTGACTGCATCAACCTTGGTAGTCACTGGACGGATCTTCATCAAGCTAGAAGGTGTGAAGGGATGCTCACCATACATGAGGAAGAACGGAGTGACCTGGGTGGAGGCATTCACTGAATTGTTGTAGGCAAATTCCACCAACGATAGTAGGGTGTCCCACCTCTCTTGCTCTGCTAAGGTAAAGCCGCGTAACATGTCTTCAATTGTGCGATTAGCCCGCTCTGTTTGGCCATCTGTTTGTGGGTGGTAAGCTGTAGACATGGCCAACTTGGTTTTGAAGAAACCAAAGAGTGTTTGCCAAAACAAACTGGTGAATTGGGTGCCTCTATCGGTGATGAGTACTCTAGACAAGCCATGGTGAGCAAAGACTGCATCTAAGTATAGTTGAGCTAGTTGTGGAGCGGTCACCT
Source organism: Lunularia cruciata (assembly GCA_948567375.1). NCBI lineage: Eukaryota > Viridiplantae > Streptophyta > Marchantiopsida > Lunulariales > Lunulariaceae > Lunularia > Lunularia cruciata. The sequence goes on along the minus strand of OX419759.1, from coordinate 60,164,054 downwards.
CCTTGGTGGTAGGGCGTACATGAATCATTTTGCTGAGCCGGTCCACAAAGACCACAATGGAGTCAAACCCTGAGGTGGTCTTGGGTAATTCACAGACGAGATCCATACTCACTTGTTCCCAACGTTGGGTAGGAGTGGGAAGAGGTTGAAGGAGCCCTACAGGAGCTTGATTAGAAGCTTTGTTCTGTTGACAAAGTAGGTAGCTACGCACATAATCCATCACGTCGTTGCTCATCTTGGGCCAATAGTAATGGCGCTTGACTGCCTCCAAGGTCTTGTCCACTCCGACATGAGCTGCAATGGCCGAATCATGACATTCCGCTAGAATGGTGGTGCGTAATTTTGGGACATTTGGGATCCACAATCGGCCCTCCCGAAAGGTGAGTCCTTGGGTGCTGGTGACACCTTGGGACGACTGCGCTTCTACAATCTGTGGATCAGTTTTTGTAGCAGCTAGAATCTCTTGCCAGAATTCAGGGTTAATCTTAACCTCTGCCGCCAAGTTGTTGGCCATTGGCATGCGGGTGAATGCATCTGCAAGTTGCTTCTTACCTTCCACGTAGGTGATTGTCATGTTGAAGCGTTGTCACCATTCTGCCCACCGAATTTGGCGACGAGATAGATCCTTCTGCGTCTCGAGGTAGACTAGAGGTTTGTGGTCTGTCTCTACTACAAATACCTTCTCGCCCAAGTAGTGCTTCCAATGCTTGGTTGCTAGAACGATGGCCAGCTCTTCTCGTTCTGTGGTGTGGTAATTACGCTCTGCCGGTAACAACTTTCGAGAGAAATATGCAATTGGATGCCATCCGTCATGCCACTCTTGTTGTAGGACTGCTCCTATTGCTACGCCTGATGCATCCGTAGCCAACTTGATTGGACGTTTTGGGTCATACCACTTCAAGATTGGTGCATGTAGCAAGGCGGCCTTCAATTCTTGAAAGGCCAACTCTTGTGCAGTTCCCCATGTCCACTTCTTCCCCTTGCCAAGTAGTGCCGTTAAAGGCTGTGCAACCTTGGAGAAGTCCTTGACAAATCTACGATAGAATCCCGTCAACCCCAAGAAGCTCTTAACTTGAGTCTGATCTTCTGGGGCACTCCATTTTTGAATGACCTCTATTTTATCTGTCAATACTTGAATGCCCTCAGCACTTACTCTATGCCCTAAGTAGTCTACTTCAGACTTGCCAAACTCACACTTTGAGATTTTGGCGTACAACTGATTCTGTCTTAGAATCTGGAGGACCTCTCGTAGATGTTGTTTGTGTTCTGTCATCGTGCTACTATATACTAAGATGTCATCCAAGAAGACAATAACAAACTTATCCAAGTATGGACGAAATATGTCATTCATTAGGCTCATGAAAGTGGCAGGCGCATTGGTGAGGCCAAAAGGCATCACAAGATACTCAAAGTGGCCATACCTGGTTCGAAAGGCAGTTTTGTACACATCCTCTTCTGCAATTCGGATTTGATTGTAACTGCTCCGCAAGTCTAGTTTGGTGAAGTATCTCGCTCCATGGAGTTGATCAAACAGGTCATCCATGCAAGGTAAGGGGTATTTGTTCTTCACTGTTTGTTGATTGAGACCTCAATAGTCAATGCACATGCGCATTGTACCATCCTTCTTCTTCACAAACAAGACAGGGGCCCCATATGGTGATACGCTAGGTTGGATGAACCCTTTCTGTAGCATCTCCTCAATTTGAGTCTTACACTCCTCCAACTCATGAGGTGATAGGCGATATGGGGCCTTACAAGGAGGTGTCTTTCCCGGGAGTGTCTCTATTTTGTGATCTACTCGCCTTTTAGGTGGTAATCCTGAGGGTAGATCATCGAGAAAGACATCTTGAAACTCATCCACCACATCCTTCAATTTCTCAGGAATTTGTCCAGCAAGTTGTGCACTCTGGACTTCTCTTATTAGACCTAGAAAACATCTATCGGTCTTACGGACTGTTGTCGTCCCTACGACATATAGAGGCAGTTTCTGCTTGTGTGATTTTTCTTTAACCCCAATGATTGACCATTGGTGGGTTCTCACTACTTTCTTCCTCCAATCCACCATTGGGTTGTACTGCTCCATCCATGGCATGCCTAAAATTGCATCATAACGAGCTAACTGTATCACTCGCCACTCAATTGCTTCCTGATATTCTCCTACAGAGAGTGTTACACGTCTAGGTAATGATTCAATCCTCTTTGTTTGCCCATTTGGTAACTCGACTTCTTCACTTCCATCTCTCTCTAGATCCATTCCCAAGCTTATTGCAACAGAGCGAGACAAGAAATTCTCTGTTGCTCCCGGATCTATTAATACTCTCACTTGATTACCTTCTAGGATTCCATTCACGACAATCAATTGTGAGGTTGCCTTTTGGGATCTTTGTGCATTATTCTTCTTCCTTCCCTCGCTTCTCTGCTTCCTTATTGAGCCAGTAAGGCCGCGAGGTACATTTACTGGCGATCTTCGTTTTTCGAAGTGGTTTCCACCTCCTCTCCTTCAATGTGCCTCTCCATGTGGTTCAAAGATCGCCTGTACGAAGGCCGAGGGCCTCTAGGGAAATGAGTGTGACAATTGGTAGATATGTGCCCAATACGGCCACAATTGTAACAACGGCGTTGTTCTCCTCGAGTCCCTTCTCCTCGTGGGACTCCATCTCTTCGTTCTTCTACCCGTCCCCGCTCTCCTTGAAGCGGCCGTGCTCCTCGATCCCGGAATCAAAGGTTGCCCAATTCCATCGGTACTGGTCCTCCCATGTGTGGCATTTCTGCCCGATAATGTTGAGGTGGAACTACTCCTTCACCTCCACCTAATGCTCCGGCTATTCTCTGCGCACAAGCAATAGCTTCAAATACTGTGTGAGGGTTTTGCACCATTACTTCTTGGCGAATCCACTCTTTCAACCCTCGCTTGAAATTGTCGAGAGCCTCTGCTGGACTCATGTCGGTAATTGCGACTTGTAGATCCAGAAATGCCTCCACATACTCTTGTACGCTATTCTTCTGTCTCAATCCCCATAGTCGGGTTCGAGCCATCTGCACAGAATCCACCGATTGGAAATTCTTGAGCAGTCCTTCTTGCATTGCTGTCCATGTGACCTCCCTTCTCTCTGCCAGCATGGATCGTTCCCAAGCATCATACCATGTGAGGGCTTTAAGGGTCAAGTACCCACATGCAAACACGCTTGCAGCATGCTCTGTGATCTCTGTTGAGAACAATCGAAAATATCAATTCATTCTCGAGATCCAATTCTCCACAACTCCCATCATACGCTGCCCCTTGTAAGGCTCGATGTGCAGGTCTTCTTCATCCGGAGTAGCAATGTGGCTTTGTCGTTGATAGGGTTCGTAGGCACGGGTGCCTCTCCAAGTACTTCAGTCGTAGGTATTGGGTTTTGAGACGGCTCTTCTTCTTGCATGGCTTGATCGTTCCTGAGGATCTGCACTTGACTTTGCAATGTCTCCATGGTCATCTTAATCTCTCGATATTCATTCAACATCCCTTGCATTCCTTGCACCAGCTCTTGCAACTGCGAATCCATGGTTCCTGCAACACCCAATTGCTAACGCCTACTTCAATACAGAGTCAATATAATCACTCTGGAAGGCGCACAAACTATCGGAACTACCATTGGGACCTCAGAAGCTATCACTCGTTGATAATACTCCTCGCCAAAATTCCTAACCACAAAATCTCTAAACATCAATTTCGGCCTCACTACATAACGGATTTCTACTTGAGTGTTGAAAGGGAGAGGATTTGGGACATTCATATCCATATTATCATAATAGAATGTAGATTGTCAAATCCCACTCTCTGTCATATATCACCACCGGGAGAATCACCGGGTTTGGTGAGTTCATCACTCTGTCCATGAATTCCGCACCAAAGTGATAAACTAGCGATACTCTCATCTGCTCACGCTAGATGTACATAACCTTGATGTGGAATGGGTTTGAGAATGGAAAGCTAGGTGCGAGAAATTGTCCCCCCGGTGCATCCATCCCATCCGCTCTCTAAAGTCCTTCCTAAGTCTAGCGATTACTCTATGTTCTCCACCTCAAATTACTCAGTTTCAGTAGTTTGTGCTATTCCAAGAGGGGTGATCCACTCTCTTGGACTAGAACACTCGCTCTGATACCATTGTAATGCTCAGAGGACAAGAGAAGAGAGAAAACACAGATTGCACACTCAAAACCTTCGATGCCCCAAGGGAGCACCTTCTTTTTATTATATAGACAAAGAGGATCTCCTACAAGGAAGCTCCACCATAGGATTAGGGACACAGATAGGTGACATGTCAGCAAGCTCTACCCTTGGATTACTTACTTGGATGGGTGACCTGTCTGGTCTAGGTCCTATCTGGTTGGTCAAACGAGCTTTGACCGGAGGGAATCTTTTAGGGAATCTTCCTACAGAATCACATGAGTAAGGTACCGTTGGAAAGCTCTCGACGAGACAAACCAGGGGGGAGGGAAGGCCAGCCTTTCCTCCGTTGGGGGGGGGGGGAATCTGCACATTTTCGAGGCCTAATTCATCCATTTAGGCCTCCGAAATTGCCTTCAAAGATTTCAGGCATATTTCGGTTCCTACTCTATTAGTAGAAGTCCCCTTTTGGTGATACCTCTTTCTGATCTGTTTAGTCCATCATGTGTAACATCCTTCCAGATGTTACCAAACCAATTCTTACCTTTAAATCATATGTCTAGCTATTGGTTCTAAGGTTCTCAAGTCTATTTCGGTTTCTGCCCTATTAGTAGAAGTACTTTTTTTGGTGATACTTCTATCTAATCTATTTTGACCATCATGTATAACATCATTCTAGATGTTACCAAACCAAATTTCACATCTAGATCATATGGCTAACCCTTGGTATTACATGGATCCACTCATTTTGCAATTTGTTTGCTTGTAGGATTTGTGTATTTGTCCAGAGGAGGGGTGGTATCACGTGTTGTAGGGATGGTTTGCCCGGGTTAAGGGTGGATTTGCTCGGGTTTGGGTTTAGGTTGCTCATTTAGTATACATGGTTGCTTGTTTCAATGTTGGAGTGATATGTTTGATGGATAGGACCGGTCGGGTTGATGCTTTGGGTTTGGTGATGGACTAAAGGTTTAGGTTAGTTTGCTTATTTTAGAGTGGGGTCGTTTAGGTCAAGAGGATGTCAAGAAGTTTGGGATCGATTTGAATTGCATGTGGGTATGTTGATGTTGGAAATTGGTGTATTCTCTAGGAAGGTTGTGCAACTTGTGCCAATAGAGGAGTTGAATTTGGGTTTGAACTTAAGAACACATATGAAAATTGAGCCAATAAAAGAGATGGTCCATTTGCAAGAAGCATGTGTGCACATTCTAAAAATTGGAGAGTTGATGTGCTTATTTTAGAAGGCAAATTGGTCTATAATGATCCAAAGTCAATTCCCACATAGGACCATACAGAAAACAAGAAAAATGCCTTTCTCAGAGAGGACCAAACAAAGATCAAGAAATCAGAAGAGAGGGCTTTCTTGTAGAGTACTGGACTGTAATACCCATTTGTGCATGTATGTGCTGTTGTGATATTTAGTTTGGTATTATAAATACTTGAGAGATATTATTTATATAAAGATAAAGAATGGTTCTACATTAGTCATAATTAGTTAAAGTTATTCATATCTAAGATAGAGTAAACCTTAATTTAGAGGAAGTGGAAAAGATGAGCACCACTATTTTGGATTCTAATGTGTTGACTTGGTATTATTCTAGGTGTTTGGCTTTGAGGAAAGAGTTGAGAACTCTTGGACCCATAAGCCTTTTTGTTTCAAATTCTTCTATAGTCCAAGGATAACACTCCCTTACTTAGTGGGTCAAGATAAGACCACATGCTTAGGAGAATATTCCCATGAGTATGGAGAGGCTCATCCTGAGTGAGAGACAAGGTGGATCACAAGATAGAGATCAAGAGTTTAGAGGGAAGTAGACTCTACAATAAGAATGGGTTCAAAAAATAAGGAGAAGCCATTCTTGCAAAGGACTAGAACTCAATTGGGAGTTTAGAGGGAAGGGAACTCTATGAAAAAAAAGTTACAGAAATAAAGAGAGACTTTATTCTTACAAAGGACGGGGTAATTTGCAAGAGAGAAGAGAAATTTATGAGAGTTTTGCAATTTTCAAGAGAGAAGGGAGATGCAACTTATAAGAAGGGAAAGTGCAATTCACAAGCCTTGAATTTGTAGTCTATCAAAAGTGTAGGGAAATTTCAAAGTTCAAAAGAATTGTATTGCAGTTTCAAAATAGGAGAACTACAATTTGAGAGGAACAAAGGCAAAACAGACCAATATCCCAGATTATGAGAAGTATTGGGACTCTCCAAACATGGAAGACATAAACAAAGGTCAACGGTTGATTAAGTTAAACATGGTGGTGGATGACATGACCAAAATTAAAAGGGCATGGCTTGATAAGACCCATGTTAGAGATGTAGTTGAATGTATTCACAAGGGAGACTTGGATACATTGGAGTTGAAGATATGTGTTCAGTTAGAATACCCCAGCACCAATTTTGAAGGTTAAAATTTCTCATGGTTTTGCAATTTTGTGGTTTTGTTACTTTCTTCAATTCTATCAAATTTTTGTCAAAGCATTGCAGAACCCCATCTATACAAGCAAATCTAGCCTACAAGAGTAGATTTGGCTACTTTCTTGATCAAATCCACCCCTTCTTGAGCAGATCTAGCCACTCAACCAAGCAAATCCAGCCCTTGCCAAGCAGATCCACTCTTTCTTGAGTAGACCTACCTCTTCCTGAGCAGACCATTCTAAGCATTTGAGTGGATCCACTAGCTCATCCAAGCACATCCACTATTGCTTGAGTGGATCTGCCCTATTGGCAATCAAATCCAACTCTTATGCAGGTAAATTCAACCTTGATGCCACCATACTCATATTTTTTAGCGCATCAAAACATTGTTTATGAGCATTGCATTTTCTTTGATTTGATATTATTTGCGATTTGTTTGTTTCTTTGCAAGTTTCTTTGTGTATAAAGTTTGTATGCAAATGGGACAAGGTCACCTACATGGGTTAGGAAGATAAAGGTGATATTGGACATTCCATTTCCATGTGACCACAAAAGTTATTATGTGCTAACAAGGATTATGATTGGGTAGAGCTTATGTTACCATCTATTGAGGATGAATTTGATACTTGAAGGAGTAGTTGAGGCATCCAAATAGTGGGCAATACAAGATGAGCTTTATGGGTTAGTTTTTGACACATTTTTTCTATGAGAGTGGTGAAGGTCACATGCAATGTAAAAAATCCAACAAACACCAAATTGTAGCATTTTGGTTAGTAATAATTTGTTCCACGAGTATACATGTCAAAAATAGTCAAATACAAAAGAAATATCACATAATCTAGTCTATCATTATTTCATCTTTAATATCTTGGGCACACCTAGATGGGATCAAGGCCACCAAGAAGGTACAATGTAGAAGAGAGAACAAAACAACTAGTCATACCAAGTTACTATCCTAAGTCTTGAAAGTGGGATGATAGTTCAAGTAAGGTGTCTCCTTCCCTTTAGAAGATCCTCCAAAGATATTGCTTGACCTCACTCCAAGTGATGTGTCACACCAAATATATCAATCACTCCAAAGAATGGGTTCCAATCTCCTTGCAAAGATCCATCCTACCCCTTGTATTTGGAGTGCATTCTCTTTGGGTCAGCTAGCTTTGATGCAAGGAGACCAAATCAGACCAGATAGTAGTAGAGTGGAATGCCAACACTACAAGACCTCCTTGTTTTTATCAAGGCATAGACATTGATTCTAGAAATTTTCTAGGGATCAAGCATACAAGGGAGTATTTCCATTGCTATAAGACAAACTACTAGCGGTCCAAAGATCAGATCACTTGCACAAGAAATATGAGAAATGACAAAGAGTGGGGCTCTTTCATTTATTCACCTTGTGAGAACTACACATACCACTTCAACCACCTGCTTAAATAACAAAGAGTGCTCAAGAGTCACAAAATCTAGCAATTAATGTCTAACTATCTAACATCAGAATCCAATACTAAGGCTTTAAAAGCCACTACCCTACTACTTCCACTACTGCATTCAAGTTCACTCCACTACAAAGGGGCAACAATAGCATCCATCACACTCTACTCTTTGGATTTTTGAGGTTCATGACTATTTGTTAACTCATCAAATTGTTGCTTAACATCTAATATTGTGAACTTGATCCTTTTCCTAATCTGATTTACCTTGTGATCTTATCAATTGTAACAATGTAGCTACCCATTCCAAAGCTTCATTTGATAGAGGTTTATGGAGCTTTTTTCAGAGGATTTTAATTTCTTGAATATCTCCTTGTAGTATTCACACCTTTGAAAACTCCTTGAGAACATACATCATTGTTGCATAGAGCTACCTCAACTTCCTTTCCTTTTTCTCCTTGGCCAATACCTTCACTAATAGTTGAATTACAATATCTACATCCTATTGACTTGGAGAGGCAGCTTCAGTTGGTGGGTTTGTCTTTGAACATGCAATAGCAAGCTCCACAAAAATTTGAGTCACTTCCTCTTTCAAATACATCATCTCCTTTGTCTGTTCCTTGAATTTGGTTTGCTTTTCCTTCAAACAAAGGCTAGTCGTCTATTGGTACTCCAAGAAAGAAGCTTTGCATGCTTCTTGCATTCATGCAATGGTTGACAAACTAAAATCTAAGCCCTTACCACTCATTAAAGCTTATAATGGTTTGCCTCTACTTTTATCTTGTCCTTGGCCAAAGACTTGTGTAGCATGGTAAGTCTTCATCCAACTCCTTAATCTTTAACTGGTCAGCCTCTTCAATCTTGGTACAAGTAAGGACTTCTTCCTTTAGTGCCAACTCCTTCTCTCCTTGCTAGTGTTCTTCATTCTTGAGATGTGCTACCTTGTTCTTGTAAGAGTCTACAAAAGCAAGTTGGTAATGAAGTTGCAAATGTAAACTCCTTACCAACAAGGCATAGTTTGTAGACCTCCACATTGTTCCACTTGTACACCTGTATGTATTCATCAAGGACTAACATGAGAGGTAACAACATATGTGCCACAAAGTTGTATTCAAGTTTGCCTCCGACCATTAGTTGCTCCAAAGCAGGTTCTATCAAGTTGGAACTTGCAAATGCGGTTGTCAAAGTGAAGAACAAACTTTGGTCTCCAGCCTCTTTCCTTGGGCTCTCTTGCTTTTGAGGCCTTCAGTTGCACTTCAGTAAGTGGAAAGTTCTCAAAGGTTGGCTCGAAGTTAGTAGGCTTCTCTAGAACCTCTTGCACATGGCACGTCTTCTCTTTGGTCATTCTCATCCCTGTCTCCTTCTTCTTCTTTTGATGATGTACCCATTTCATCTTTGTCTTGTAATTTGGTTTTAAAGACCTTTCTAAATCCCTCTTCTTCATCTTTGGATTTGGCCAATACTTTGTTTTTTGCCTCTTCAAATCAAATTCTATGACAGTGATCAACCTTTGCTTCTTAGTTGCTAGTCTTGAAGGTGTCTTCTTGGAAGGCAAGCAAGATTGCATTTTTCTCTTCCTATTGACCTATTTGGTGCCTTGTATTCAGCACTCTTTGCAAATAGAGCATCCCCATGTTGTATTTTTTCATCTTCTTCATACACTTTGCATCCAACAAGTAGGTGCTTGGATAATAGTGACCTAGAAACATGCCCTTCTCTTTGTTGGTCAATAAGTTCTTACCAATATAAAAGTGAATCATGAATTGTATCACATAATGGGATCTAGATCTGTCAAAGGTTGTGATCAATTGGGCAAGATATCAAGTGAAGATCTTTGCCTAGCTGATAGGAGTCCCAAATAAAACATATTAAAAAAATTTGCCCTAGCATTCAAAAGATAAGTCATTCTTTGAGGTTTGAAGACCTTCATCAAAGTCCCTACCAAAGCTCTACAAGTAGAGTCATTGTAATTTGTACAGTCTACCCATTTGAACAATTTTTCTTGGTAACAAAAGAGACATCAATCCGGTCTTGCAGGGGTTGGCTCAACATTATGAAGTTTGTCTCCATTTTGATGCCTCCTTGGCTCCAACATCATTCTCCAACACCTGTCTCTAATGAGTCTTTTTCCATTACCTTGGATTTGCCCAAAGTTAGCTTAGCAATATATACTTCATCTCCTTGATCTTGATACCCATGGGTCTAAAATATATTCCCAATTCTAGAAGAGGAAGGTCAAGTTGAATTTCTCTATCAATAGTCTTTGTACATCTATCTCTCAAAGGTTGGAGTGGTTTCTCAAGTTGAGGGAACTCTTCTTTGGTGTGTTCACCACCTTTTCTATGCCACTTGGTTCTCTACAAGCACTAGACACACACTCAATTCCCAAAGACATCTACACTCTCTTCTTGAAATTTCACTCTTCTTTCTTGCTTTCCTAAATCCTTCAATGATTAATAAGGATGGAACTTCTTCAAGAGGAATCACTTCAACCCATAGCCTTTGCACCACCTCAATTATGAGTGCATTTAAATGGTCCTAATGGCTAATACATTCAATCTTCCCATTTCTTGATTTATAGCCTATCACCAAGTCATGCAAAATGACCTCCCATCTCAATCTCATGTGTGATTTTAATGACTATTAGTTTATGATAATGGTACTTGATTTCATCAAGAAAGTCCATTCATCAAAAGCCACAATCTCAATGATTTGGAAGATTAATTGTGCTTGGTCTTTCCTCACTCCAAGTAAATATATTTGCTCCTCCAAGTTACCAAGATCTTTGGAGTGACACCCTTACTACAAATGACCAATACTCCTCTGCCTTAGAGTGAGACTCCATGTGTCACTTGTAGTGAAGCTTCCACTCATCACTCGAAGTGAGACTTCACTTGTTTCAAGAGAGGACTCCCTAACTTGAACTTCTTCTATTATAAGTAGGTGTTTCATCCAATAAACTTATTTTCTCCTTATTCTATTGGTTTCTTACCTTTCTACCCACCAAATAAAGGAAAAAAGATAGAATTTTTTTCCCAAAAACAAGGGTACCACATGCAATCAGCCCAAAAGTGAGCAAGTCTATGTCCATGCTTTGGAGGAAGGGTCACAAGGTGGAGAGAGAGACCATTAATAAGAGGAGGGTGAGTGACATAGAAACATGACGTGTACTTAATTGTAACACTCACCATTATTTATAATACAAAGGCCCTAAATGTTTTTATACATTCAGTGTTTCATTATGAGATTGTTGATTCTAGTAATGAATATATTTGTGTTTATGTCTTGAGGTTGGGAGTAGTTCCTATACCCGTCATTTGCAAGACCTTTTCTCCTATGATCCTTCTCAAGAATGTCCCATTCAGATGTCATGGAGTTTTCTTTCCAACTTCTAGAAGATTGATATCCTTGTTAAATAGGCTCAAATTATTTGGATATAACTACTAGCTTGATCCAACTATTTGTAAGAACTTTTTTTTATTTCAAATAGTGAAATGCATTGGAATACCCATAGTACACTAATTTTATTAGATACCAAAGTATTTACATAGATATTTACAAAGTATAGCTCTCTTTGTAATTGTATGAAGAGCAATATCTTTAATCTCACTTCTTAACAACCTAAACTCCATCCTAAATATGCTCCTCAAAACCTCCTTTCCTACCTTGTTAATTATAAAGAATGGTTTCTATTGGAACCACTTTGGCTAAAAATCTCACCTTATCAATCATACTAATCTTGTCTCTCAAATCCTTCTCTTGACATTCATAAAATCACAAATCCTTATGTCAATCAACCCCTTCCAGTCAATTCAAATGATCTTCCACTCCCGTGCTACTCAATCTCAATCCGTAATCCCCAATCCTAAAAGCTTGATCATTACAATCAAAACATCCTCCGTTGTCAAAAATCTTATGAGACTTCAACAAGTATATTGTACAATAATCCTCCTCAATAGTTGTGTTGCCTAATAACACCCACTTTCATAAGCTACACTACCCAAAAAAAAGATCCACAACCTAACCAAGTGTGCAAGTTGTGCTACTCCCAAAGTAATGAACCTCCAACACAACACAAGTGGACAAGCCACACCACTTGAAATCAAGAACTGCCAATCCCTCACAAGTAGGCACATAGATGTCAAGTGATATGCAAGTAGCCATGTAGATACCAAGTGACATGGAAGAAAAATCCAAGTATGGGAATATCAAAAGTACAAGAATATCAAAAGTACATGAAAACCAATAATATGGGAACTTAAAGTACAAGAATATCAAAAGTACATGAAAACCAATATTATGGGAAATTAAAGTACAAGAACATCAAAATTACAAGAAACCAATAGTATAGGAATATCAAAGGTACAACAAAACCAATAATACATGAATAAAAGTATGGGAATATCAAAAGTATAGGAAAAACAACAATATGACAATTCAAAGCACAAGAAATCAAAAGTATAAGAAAGCTAATAGTAAGGGGAAATCCAAGTATAAGAATATCAAAAGTATGGGGAAAGCAATAATATGGAAAAACCAATAATATGGGTATGATATGGGTACGGGAAAATCAAAGTTCAAGAATTGAGGAGAATCAATTCGTTGTCACTTCTTCTTGAGACCTCAATTTGCCACAACCTTGGTGTCTCTAAAAAGCCCTTGAGAAGGCACTCCTAATGAAATAAAGCATGCACATTTAGATAAGTATTCATGGAGAAATCAGCCCCAATATGAACTGCCTCTTTGCTTCTCTATCTTCATAGCAATCTTCTTCAAGAAGAACTCTCCCATGCCAAAGATATCACGCCTAACATGAACCATAGAAATTAAGAGAAATTTATATCAAAATGTATTGAAATTATTTTTTTAATGATAAAAAGTTCACTTCATGACACCAAGTGTTGAGCAATTAGAGGATCTTATCTCCTAGTTTTACCCTTTTGGAGATCCTTTAGGAGATAGGTTGGATAGGATGGATGAGGATTTTGCCCCAAAGGCTGACTTTAGAGATAAGAGGCATCTACTTAGTGAGAGTGTGTGCCCAAGAAATTCAAAATTGCTTAATTTGTTAGGTTTTTCACTATTTAGGATAGAAGCAGAGCATAATAGCTACCTTTAGAAGAAAAATCTTGCAGAATCAGATTTTGTGCAAAGATCTTATCTTTGAAAGATATGCTTTTTCACTAGACTAGTGTCTTCATAAAAAATAATGGTCATAATATTTTGTGAAGATGAGAACTCGTCTTTGAATATGAGACTTTGGTCTTTGGAAGATTGGACAAGCTATCTTTGGAAAAGCTGGAGGACTCTTTGGTGAAGACAGATCAATGATACACAAATTTCAGGAACATGCAAAGATAACTTCTAAAATAGCTTACATGAGTGGAGAGTGATGGGGGACGTATGACCATTATGAGCAAGGAGTGCAAAACCCACTATAAACTAGAGATTTTTTTGAAGAGGTTTTCAAATTTCCTTAGTCTTCCATATTTCATAAATTTTAGCTTCTTACATCCAAGAGAGTAGAAGAGAAATCAAGAGTCAATTTGTCAATAACATTAATGGTTAGCATAATAGTGAGGAGCACTTGTCATGACATTTGTATCACCAAAGCTAGTTTGCTTGGATGTTGGAGTGGTTGTATTGGCAATGATCGTTATTTTGGTAGTTACTCATTGACTACTTGTTGGCGGTCCAATTTCATATTAGGACTGCTGATCACATGGTAGGACCCATTGTCACTTGTACTATTTTCACTATTGGATGTGCTATCAATGGTGCCATTAGGGCTGGAGACCTAGGTTGAGCAAAGGGGTGTACTATCAAAGTGCAGCTCCAAAGAGCTCACTTCTTTGATGTTGAGCCTTCCAATTTTTGGTTATGATGGATAAAGGCCGATGAGCATCACTTGGAGTCCCTTAGCTAGAGTAGGTGTAGCTTAATTGAAATTAATGCGCAATTGTTGGTAGATTATTAAGGTGAAGGATTGAGTATAGATTTGATTTGAGTGTGATTGAGTAGAAGAAAAAACTGATTACATCAAAGAAGTGAGAGTTAAGGGTAAATTGAGTGTCAAAACTAAGGGCGTTGGTGGTATCTCCAAGCATGGATGATTGTTAGTACATTTGATTTTGGTCTTAGATTTCCTTGAGAGTAATTGTGTGTGTAATCTTTGTTCAAGTTGATGTAGATTTGGCAATGGGGCAAAAGCATTAGCCAAATTTTTGTGAATTGAGTCAATTTGAGACCAATTGATTACATTAGAGAAGTGAGAGTCAAGGAGAAATCAACCTTAGGAACTGAGGACATTGGTGGTATCTCCAAGATTGGCTCATCATTGGTACATCCAATCATGGTCCTAGATTCCTTGAGAGTGATTTTTTGTGGAAGCCTTGTTCAAGTTGATGCAGATTTGGCAAGTATGTAGAAGCATTGGCCAAATTTTTGAATATTGAGTCAATTTGAGACAATGGGTGTTTGCCCAAAGAGGTGAAATCAAGGTTAATTTGGTGTGAATTGAAGCCAAAGTGGATATGCGTAATACTTGTAATACATATTATCTAGAGGTGTAAATTGGCTTGGTAATATGCGGAAAGATTTTATATATGATGGAGTAAGTAGATCAAATAGAGGTGTCACCAAAAGAGTACTTCCACTAATAGTGCAAGAGCTGAAAACACTTGAAAAATTTAGAGCCAATTTTAGAGGCCTAAATGAATGAATTAGACCTTGAAAATAGAAACATTCTCTCCCTTTTATGGAGAAAGGTTTGCCTTCTCCTTCCTTTTTTTTGTCTCATCAAGAGAATTCCAATGGTACCTCACATATATAATTTTGAGCTACATATAGGAATATTCTCTAAAGATTCTATGGTGCCCACAATTTTTTTTCAAAATAGAGAAGAAGAAATTTATAGAGAAGTTGGATTGTGCCTGTATGGCCAAAGAAGGCAAAGAAAAGAGTCTTCAGGATGAAACCCGAGGTAAAGTGACTTTAGGTCATAAGGCAAAGTACTCAAAAATGCCCTATCAGCATACAACCCGAAGTAAGGAATCTTCGTATCGGGGAGAGCTCAACCTGAGGCAAAGATAGTGTAACAACCTTTTGTCGGGGCGAGAAATTCAAGAAGGGACTATTCAAAACCGGCGGCCCATACGCGTGAAGTATAATTGATAGTGACATGCACATGTAAGAGGTATGATTTCTTGGTAGAAACTCAAATTGAAAAGCGACAAAGAAAGTGTGACTCTATAAAAATCGGGCTAACGACAAAGCAATGTCGAGCAATTTTCCTTTGCCGTTGAGAAGCCGTCCTGCAGGTGATTGTGGGAAGGGAAATAGAGTTGAAGACGTGCTAGTATGTAGCGGAGAATTTGAGAGAGTGAAACTGAGAGACAATGAGAAAGCAAGAGAGATGGGAGGAGGAAAGAAGAACTCCAAATTTGTAGTGAGGAATCATGCGATTTGGAGGTTAGATGTGATTGCAAGAATTGAAGTTTTGAGCCGACTTTGGATTCTTGGCATGGAACTGGAATGTCAGTTTTCCAGGTTTCATGACGGAGATAATCGAGAGTAAGTATCTTGATGGCCCCAAGGAAGAGGGGAAGAGAGGAAATCTGGCTTGCTGGACAAAGTTGGATTGGAGATTAGTGCTCGGGAGAGAGGCAAGCACGGAGTAGGGTGCCACATTCTTGGGATAGGGAGAAGTAGTAGAAGAAACTCAAGAAGTGAGAGATGCTTTCTCTTTGAAGAGTTTGAAGAATAGGTATAAGGTTGAGAGTTACAAGGATCCAATGAAGAAAGGGATAGTGAGTGCTCTCATGGCAATCCTGAAGCTGGAGAGAACGAATTATGTGATGAAACACCAAGCAGTGTTCTTCTATAAGCTATTTGTAGGAGAACCTATTAATTGGGCGAGGTGCTTCCATGGGAGGACGAGACAGATGGTGTGGAATTTGCGGGATAAGTCGCCTCCACACTACATCGTGCCATTTGCAACACATTTCTACCTCGGGTTGAATTTGCTCAATTTGGCGGAGCAAAGCAGAATGGTGTTTCACTTCCATCCCAACTTGAGAAGAGAAGTCAACGTGGAGGAACAACAGTACATTCTTCAAATCCGGAGCATAGATGAGTACACGAAGACGGATAAGAGTGTGGAGATAGAAGTGAGTACTCCAAAGTCAGAGAAGCGCATTCGGCAAGGAGAAGCCAAAGATAAGACAAGACCTCGGAAGACCAGGAGAAGAAACCCAAGGAGAGGCATGGTGGTAATTGCGTCAGAAGATGAAGACTCGCAAGGCAAAGCCGAGTGCAAGTCCAAAGACTCGGAATGCAAGGAAGAACGAGTGGAGATACAAGGAGCGATAGTGATGAAGGTGGAGAGATGAAGTCGGTACCAGCAACTGCTACTGAAGAAGAAGAAGAAGTCCGGGTGGAGCTCAAAGAAGAAGATAATGTGAAGTTGGAGGATGAGATACTTGTGCACGAGGAGAAGAAGTTCACAATTCAAAGAGGAATTTTTTCAAGACGCAAGGCAAAGTGTGAAGCGGGTCCGAGTAAGGCAAAGGAAGAAGCAAACACTAGCTCAAGAAGTGAGGCATCGATTCCGATACAAAGACTATAGAGAAGAAGGTGAGTATTGGGTGAAGAAGAAGTAAGGAAGGAGATTGCTATGCAAGAGGAAGTAGTTGCGAGCAATGGAGTGGAGTACCTACGGGAGATTGTGTGTCCGTTGTTGGTGAAGTTGGAGCATAAGAAGAAGGAGATGTAGTCGACATGTCCAGAGGTGAAGACTGTCTTGCAGGTATTAGCGAGATTAGAAGAAGAGAACTCGGAGTTGAAGAAGAGTATAACCCAAGGTGAGGAGGAAAAGGAAGTACTGCGAGGGGAGGCAGTACAGCAGAATCAAGTGATTGAAGACTTGAGGAGAGAAGCAAGGTATCGAGAAGAACTTGTTAAGAAGAGTGATAGAGCAAGGGAAAGACAAGTAGTAGAATATGAAATCTTGAAGTAGCAGTTTGCTGATTCAAGACTAGAAATTATCCATGATATGGCGAGGGTAGCAGCAAAGGAACAAGAACTCGATAGAGTGATGGAGAGTGTAGAAGAGAAGAAGCAACTGTGGCAAAGGGAGTTAGCAGTAAGATATCAAGAAGAAGAGAGATTATGAGAGTTACTTCGTAATCAAGAGAAGAAGATTGAGCAGAAGGAGAAGGAGAAAGAAACGGTGAAAGCCGAGTTCAAGGTGAAATTGGCGATGTACAGAGAAGATTGGCTTGCAGATCGAGAACGTGAAAGGAAGATGAGATTAGAGCTATTGAAGGAGATTGTCATCAGAATGAATCTAATGTTAAGTACAGAGGCCAGTATTCAGATTGAAGAGACGAGGCTGCACGAGTTGAAGTTGTTGGTGCAGGAGATGAGGAGGAGACAGGTGAAAGACATAGATTTGAATGCGCTGTTGATTAGTCTCAGGACTCGTGTAGATAGGAAGATATTAGAAGTAGAAGACAATTTTGTGATTAGACTAGACTTAGTGAAATTAGAGATAGATAAACTTAGGAAAGACGTTAGAGCCAAACCCAAAGTAGATGAAGTAGGAGTACAGATGTCTTTGGAGTTACCATTGGAGACAATAAAGAAGATAAGGAGTTAGATAGATTACCCACTAATGAAATTGGATTGTGTTCTTAGTCATTTTGGTGCACTAGTTAAGGTTTTGATTGATCAAGGTATAGAGTTCTTGGGGGAGTTTCAGGTCTTGTGTGACAAGGGCTTGATTGATCATCATACCACCTCCCAAGATCACCTTGAGATAGACTATTTAGCAAAGAGAATGGTTCAGATGGTGAAGAGAAGGTTGCATAAGTATGGTTTGCAGGGATGCCACATGGAAGATTGTGATCTCTACTTCCCTTGGTTGGCCATGAGTTATTGGTTCAGCCAACAAGCCTCCTTGACATCCTTCTCTCTTGTTTTCTACTCTATGGACAAGATCTAGATTACCTATAGCCATTGATTATGATGCTATTGTAGTTTTGGACTTGGACGACCTTGATAAATGGGTAACCGCATCTCCCAATAGGCAAAGATCTTTTGGAGAGTGATGTCAATGGCCTTTGAGAACTAAGTGATTGCTTAGCATAACAATACCTTACGTTATGCCACTATTTGACAAGGAGGTAATAGATCCTCAATCCATTGATTTCATCTAGGTTATTATGTTTATCTATAACAGACTTCACACACAACACTTGATGTTACTACAAGCCATACTATCTTGAGAGTGTGAGGTTTTGCCTTCTAGAGTCCTCATGTTGGAAGGACATGATGATTTTTTTTGGAAGGATCATGAGCACAATAGTGTGCCATGCCACCTCCCAAATATTGATGGCATGATAAACCCAAGCTTAGCACTTGTCCACGCAGGCTTATGGTGTATGTTATGTGGCTCTTTTGCTGGAGCTGCTATTATGTTGGTGTGTGAACTATTTGAGAGGATGGCATGTGTTTATTTGACTCCTCTCTTCATGATAGTTCTTTAAGGACAATGGTTATATCCTAGATGTACTTGACTTATAGCTAGTTCATCCTTTATGTGGTATAGATTGCAGACATACAACTAATGATGGGGCTTGATAGCACTTGGCCTCCTAATCTTTGCCCACCATAGGACATATCACATACTTAGAATAGATGGCTATCTAGAGTTAGAAGGACCTAATCACTAGTTAGGAAGGAAATTGTGGCACCTTAGAGTTCATGTATGACTTATGTGTGAGTTTTCCTTCTTTGTGTATGATATTGATAAAAATATATATTGTGTAGCAATGTATATATGCGTGACAACTATCACCACATTTGTTGTACCAAACTAGTTTGCTTGGACGCTAGAGTGGTAGTGTTGGCAGTCATAGTTATTTTGGTAGTCATTACTTATTGGTTGTCTAATTTCATGTTAAGGCTATTGATCACATGGTGAGACCCACCATCACTTACACCATTTGCATTTTCAAATGTGCCATTAGCTACACAATTAGGGCTAGAGATCTAGTTCAAGCTAAGGGGTATACTTTCAAAGTGCAGCTCTAAAGAGCTCACTTCTTTGGCATTGAGCCTTTGAGTTCCTAGCTATGGTGGACAAAGGCCGGTGAGTGTCACTTGGAATATTTTAGCTAGAGTGGGTGTGGCTTGATTATAATGAGTGCTTGATTATTGGCAGATTGTTGAATGAAGGATTGAGTATAAATCTGATTTGAGTGTGATTTGAAAGGAACAAAAAATTGATTATTATGGCACTTTAGAAGCATATGACTTATGTGTGAGTTGCACTTCTATATTATATGATGTTGACAATGATGTATGTCATGTAGTGATGTATATACACACAACACACTACTCCTTGGGTTACTAGGAACACTCTAAACTTGAAGACTCCAAATGGTGATCCATGAGAAATGGTTGCATAGAGAGTGACATTGTAGAGGTTGAGAATAAGCTTTCTTTTGTGAAATTGGGAGTATACTTTGGGTGCTATGGCTCTAGAGTTTTGTGGGATGAATAGAGTAGTAATGGGAGAGTTGAGAGCAAATCTGATAAGATGGACACCTTCCATTAGAGAAATGCTTGACCGTGATACAAAGTTCTTTGCAAGAACATGAAGATGAGAACCATTTGGTGAAGAGTCAATTTAAGACTCTTTGAGAGACATAAGTTGATCTTTGGAAGTGGCAACTAAATAAAAGGTGAAATCTATGGTGTATTCTAGAATTCAAAGTGCAAGTGAGGTAATTAATGATTGACCAAGCATTGGTGGCCATCTAGAAGGCAAGATATGAAGAATCAAGCACCACCTATCAAATGTAGAGGATTTTTTGCATCATTGAGTACCAAGAAATGGTGAAGAATATATAGGGAAAATTGAAGGTGGTGCATCAAGAGCTGATCATCATGACAATTCATTTGAACAAGGAGAAGTGCAAGAAGCTCTAGCTCTTGGCTACCACCAAGAGCTAGAGAAGGCATTTATAAACCTTAGTTGACACCAACTGAGGATCTTCAAGATAGTGAAGGTGCAATTACTAATGAAGCGTCACAGGAGAAACAACACCAATATATAGTAAGATGGGTATGCAACACCATGGATGAATTGATGGTGGAGTTCACAAAGAACAATATCATCATAGATGAAGTACATGAGCTCAGATTTGCATGTCAAAAACTCATGCAGCCACGTGAAGACCAAACCTTGGATTGAATTGCCTTAGGACTTAGGATTAGGATAGAAAGGAAGTTCAAGGAGTTGAGAGAAAGCTTGAAGATGACTTTACTATCCATTAAAGCTTCGTTCAACAAGGTAATGGATGTTAAGAATTAGGAGAGAAGGTCAAGGAAGCATTGGAGCCCTTACAACCAGTTGTGGAGGTAGTGGTGTAGCATAATGTTCCTACTGTACCATCTTTGTGCCCTACTTGAGCTGCATTTCTTATAGTAGCCATCATGGACCATTAGGTGATGGTCATTTTTAGTATTGTAGTTCTTAGTTCCAAGTATTTATAGCTATCAAAGTGCAACACACAAAGTGCTATATTGTCTAATAATGATTGGTGAATAAATTGGAAGAGCTTCTCTACTCTTAGTCACTCTTCTCAAACTCTCTCATGAAAATTTGTTGACTTGAGTTTGCACTTTGGTGAAGATAAACAAAAATTGCAGGACTCTTGGTATGTGTGATCACTAGCATTAGTGCAATTTCTTGATAAAATTCCTTGATGGCCTTAGCTATGGTGTTTTTAGTAACCAAAGTGTGAAGGCCAAATAGATAGATTTTACAAAGATCCTATAGTGTCTCAAAGCTCATGCTTTTTGAAGGATAAAAAATTAGGTTTTTGGTGAAGACTGTACCTTGTGAAGGGTAGAACATTATTTTAGGAAGATAATGCCTTCCAAAGAGTAGGAAATTGGGTTTCAAGCAAGGGAAATGCCTTGCGGAGGGGTAGAACATTGGTCTTTGGAGAAGATGGTGCACTCCAAAGGGTAGAACATTGCGGTTTGTTGAGGATGGTTCCTTCAAAAAGGCAATACATTATCTTTAGTGAAGATAGTGCCTTGCAAGGGAGTACATTGACTTCAAAGAGCATGGTGCCTTTGGAAGGAGATGCGCATAATCTTTGGAAGACCTAAGATCTTAGTCTTTTGAACCATCACTTCTTAGAATTCATTGGAATTGTATTCCTTCATGCAAGTGATTATTCTTTGTTGTTTTTATACTGTGCCTTCTTAGTGTCATTGTCCTTTTTTGGGAGTTTTTTGTGCCCAAGAGTTTAAATTATAAATAGTAAAGGACTCCAATGTGACACTTTCCTTCATATTCAATCATTTCCAACCTTGTGGGATTGACGTGTTACTTAAAAACATACTTCAATTGTGTGTTGATTGGGTTGTCACAAAAAAAGCCTATACTCTAGAGCATGAAACATCACAGAGACATCTACCTAGTAATAGGGAGTATGTAGAAGGATCAGATCTATTGTGTTTTTTCCTTGTATCATCTACACAAGGAAACAACAACGGAAGATTCTAGTTTTTGGTGTGGGTTATTTGGCAATTGTTATGAGGTCCAATAGTGCCATTTTTTTATAGGTGGCATGTTGGAGTTATAGAATATGGTTCCTTAAGGAGGGAAAAAGGAAGATACTATGCACTAGGTACCATAGTTAGAAATCAACAATTTCTAACATTTTGTTTGTTATACTTTGAGGTTATCATATGGTCTGATTATAAAAAAGCAATTTAGGGATCCTACTTTGGTCTATAAGGACATTTGGCTTCTTGCTAGAGAAGGTACACAAAATTGTGTGATTCTAGGTTTTTTTTGTGATATTGAAAACTATGCTGATGGGTTTAGAGACTTTAAGGTAAGACCTTATGGCACACTTACTTCATATGGTTATCCATTTGGGATATTTTGATGGTGGATAGTGCAGCTCTACCATATGGAGAGAACCATCTCCATGGTGTTATTCACTCTTGTGGCTTTGCACCATGGTATACACATTAGTGAGCACATATTCCTATTGTCAACAATTTGGAGATCCATTATGTAGATTTAGAAATGACAACCGCTTGGCTGTTATATCTTTGGAAGATGAGTGGACTTTAGGATATATTTGAGAGTATAATGCCAACCTATATGTGAAATTAGTAGGACTTTTTGGGTCCTTCCTTGACAAAAAAAAAGGGGAGATATATGTGGGCATATACTCTACTTGATATCCCACAATGTGTATAGAAAATGCTTTGAGGATGCATTGTAACACCCATTTGTGCATGTATGTGCTATTGTGATATTTAGTTTGGTATTACAAGTATTTGAGAGATGTTATTTATATAGAAATAAAGGATGGTTCTACATTAGTCATGATTAGCTAAAGTTAGTCATAGTTAAGATAGAGGGGACTTTACTTTAGAAGAAGTGGAAAAGATGAGCACCATTATTTTGGATTCTATGTATTGACTTGGTATTATTCTTAGGTGTTTGGATTTGAGAAAAGCATTGAGAACACTTGGACTCAATGCTTTAGATTCTTCTATAGTCCAAGAATAGCCAATGTGAAGGAATCTTTGACTTAGTCGTTGGGTCAAGAGAAGACCACATGCTTAGGGGAATATTCTCATGAGTATGAATATTCCTTTAGACTTTTAACTTTATTAGAATTTTAGCCTAGAACTTGAGTTACTCAAATGATTAGTAACTTTGGTGCATAATTATTTCACAAGTATATGAACTAGGGGTGAAGGGGTACTCAACATTCTTTCAATTGCAACTATCTCTCTCTCATTGAGTTCTCTAGTGAACAATGGTTTAAGTCTTGGAGGAATATGGAGTTCGGGTTCCTTGCCTTCTTAGTCCATGGTGCACTACCATAATAGCCATTGGAAGTTCATCTTGAGTGAAAGATATGCAAACTCACATTTTTGGTTCCTTTGCCAAGATCTCTCTAGAAGGCAAGATAATGTTTTGCATTCAATTCTACATTAGATAAAAGGAGGCTATGAGAGCTCACTTGGAGACAACATTATGGGAGGAGAGGGCTGATCTTATCTTAGAGAACCAAGACCTATTTTTGTACCTCGTAGTTCATTATGATGTCTTTGTGGTGATATTGTACACCTTGTACACATGAGAGGATTTGGAGAGATTGTGGGAGGTAGATTGTAGAATTTTGGAAATTATGGTCAATTTGGGAAAACTTCAAGGTTATAATCTAGACTCGGAATTTATACACATGATAGTTTGGTTATTCTTCATTTAACACACTTGAAATTATTGTGAGCTAGTACATGCACTGAGCAAGACTTTTTGGAAGTTGATAGGGTATATAAGTTTTGGAAGTTGATAGAAATTTATATAGAGTTTTCCTTTTTTATGTCTTG
The DNA here is from genome assembly GCA_948567375.1 of Lunularia cruciata. Classification (NCBI taxonomy): domain Eukaryota; kingdom Viridiplantae; phylum Streptophyta; class Marchantiopsida; order Lunulariales; family Lunulariaceae; genus Lunularia; species Lunularia cruciata. The sequence continues at coordinate 60,140,630 of OX419759.1, read as the reverse complement.
CATTGGATTGCCATGAAACTTTCCAAGAAATCTGAGTGGTAGATAGGCTAACTTTTGGCTTAAAAGTCAGAGAGAGATCATTCATTTAGAGAGAGTTGTGAAGTTTTGAAGTGAGGAGGGTGGTTTTTATACCAAATCTAGAAGATATGTGCTGAATAGAAAGATGCCTTGGGCAAATGACTCAATGAAAAGATCTAAAATTTTGTAAGGGATAACAACCTGGAGTGTTGATCAAATATGAAAAATCTCAAAGGATCATAACATACCAATTGAGAGAATTTATTGACATTGTGAAGAGGGGTTAATTTTGGAGAGTTGAGATCTCATGCATGAGGAGAGTGAGAAAAACCAAAAGCATGTTTGAGTGTTTAGGCTCTTGGGAGCATGGAGGGTCACCAAGAGTGAAATTTGAGGTTATGAAAGGTTCCCCAAGAGTTTGAAATGATTGTGGGGGTTGATTTGAGAAAAAAGAGAGAGAGAGTTCAGAATAGAATTAAAAGAGAGCATTAAGAGGATCCAAAAACATACACTACTTGGAGGAAAGAGTGTTTCTAAGTGCTTTTTATGTAGATAGAATGGACATAAGGCAAGTTCATGTCCATTGACCTTTGAGGGCAAAAGATTTAGGGAATGGAGAGGCTTACTTGACTTGGGATTGCATTTTGGACCTTCTTCACCAAGATTAGGAGGGAAGATATCTAAAGCCAAGGAGCTATGTGAGGTTTGTGGAGTAGAAGGACTTCCAAAAAGACATGAGTGTAGTGGATTAACAACAATTTTGGAGATCTTAGTTGATGAGTGGAACAAGAGCATGAAGAATGAGTAGGTCTCATTATTACCGGATTTCTTTGAGGAGGCAACCCTTACATGGTATGAGTCAAAATACCAAAAGAGAGAAAGGAGAGATGAGCAAGAAGAGTCTTGAAAGACTTTGACTATAGCATTCATTGAGAACTTTCTTTCTAATGAAAGTTATGAAGAATGATGAGTGAAGTTACCTTCCTTAAGCAAGGAGATGGGGAGAAAGTGAGAGTTTATGCAAAAAGAGTGGAGAAGTTAGAGTCCAAATTTTGCATAGTGTTGAGGAAGAGTGACTATAGCACTCATTGAGAACTTTCTTTCCAATGAGAGTTATGAAAAATGATGAGTGAAGTTACCTTCCTTAAGCAAGGAGATGGAGAGAAAGTGAGAATCTATGCAAAAAGAGTGGAGAAGTTAGAGTCCAGATTTTGCATAGTGTTGAGGAAGAGTGGGAATGATATGGAGACTACTATGGTTGGTATAGGAACTATGCTCACTAAGAATTTTGTGGGAGTGTTGAAACCACAAATTAGAAGCAAGGTGAGATATGAGAAACCTTCTTCTATGGTTGAAGCTATCAAGATTGCAATACATGTGGAGGAGAGTTTGGAAGGTGATGAGGATGATTTGATGGTGAAGGAGGTTGTTCATTCTAATCAAGGCTACAAGTGGAATTCTGATAATTTGGTGGCAAGGGTTACACCACAAGTAGAAGTTGCTGTGGTTCTTGTAGCTCTACCAAAAGATCCACTTCAAACCATCATAAAACAACTTACAGATCTCAAGATTAATGTAGTGCAACTATGGAAGAAGAGAAAGATGGATCAAAATGTAGAGAGAGGGCCTAGGAGTTATGGAAGCTTTCCATATAGAGAAGGCCAACCAACCAACAATTTCATTGAAATAAAGTTTTTGGTTGTGGAAGAAGAGGTCACATCCAAAAGAAATACCCAAATTCTACTTACCATGGAGGAAGGGATTATGAGAGAGCCAATAGAGAGAAAAAGGGAGGTAGTTTGTAAAAGACCAAAACCGAGAAGAGAAATAGGAGAATGGAAACTCACATTGGGACACTTGAATGAGGGAAAACTCCAAATGCCTAGCATGAGCTTTGGCCTTGGTATTTATAGGTAGCATACAAGACTCTTGAAGCTTCTCACGAAGCTTCCTTCAAGAAGCCGCCTACTTGGCGTGCAAGCTAAGCTAGTTAGAAGCTTTTAGAAGCTTCCTTCTAGAAGCTACTTGCTTAAGGTGCAAGTTAACTAATTGGGAAGCTTCCCAAGAAGCTTCTTAGATGCTTCTAGAATATTCTAGGCTATTTTGTCTTATTCTCTACTTCATAAGCCCGACTAACTTTGTCTCTAAACTCCATATTGTCACATATTCCCCCGCCGCTAGTTGGTGACGCCCTCGTTGCCAATAAAGCTTCAAAGTCCTTGATGGCCATATGTGCATTCTGGAGGTGAGAAAGAGGTTCCCATGTGGCATCATGAAGGGGATACCCTTTCCAAAGGACCTTGTACTCCATATGTTGGCGACGGCCTCGTTGAATATGGTGACGCGCAAGGATACGATCAACTTTGTACTCCTCATGATCATCGATAGGGGTAGGAAGAGAGGGAGGTTGGACTCAAGAGGAAAAGGAAGAAGGGTTAGGAACAAAGGGTTTTAACTTGGAAACATGAAAGATAGGATGGATACGCATGTGACAAGGTAAGGCAAGTCGATAAGCAACAGGAGAGATAATGTGGGTGATATCAAAGGGTCCTATCCAATTAGGAGCCAGTTTACAAACTTGGGTATCAAGTGGGAGAGGGAGGTTACTAGAGGATAGAATGACTTTATCACCAACTTCAAAGGTGAGATCACGATGATGATGGTCCGCATATTGTTTTTGGCAATTCTGAGCAACAAGGAGGTGAGATTTGGCTTGTTGGAGAGATTGGAATATAGTGGTCAAGAATGTAGAAGTATGAGGAACCTGAGAGGGTGGTTGAGCAAGAAGAGAATTTGGAACAAGCAGATCTTGGCCAAAATTGAGAAAGAAGGGAGAAAATCCGGTGCTTGCCTATTTGGAATTGTTGTAGGCAAATTTTGCAGCTACAAGACATTCATCCCAGTTGGTATGGTGGACATTGACAAAGGCCCGCAACATATCCTCCAATGTACGATTGGCACATTCGGTTTGTCCATCAGTTTGAGGATGATAGGCCGTGGATAAAGCAAGCTTGGTGCCGAGTATCTGGAAGAGTGCTTGCCAAAACTTCCCGATAAATTGAGGATCTCGGTCGGAGATGAGTACATGTGGCATCCCATGATGCTTGAAGACATTGTTGAAGTAGATTTGCGCTAAGGTTGGAGCATCCACGGTATCACAGGTTGGTACCAAGTGGATTTGCTTACTAAGCTTATCCACAAACACCACATTACGGTGTGTCCTTGTTTTGTCTTTGGCAAGGATGTGATGAGATCCAAGCTCACATGCTCCTAACGAGCGGATGGAATGGCGAGTGGTTGAAGGAGTCCACTCGGCTTTTGGTTGTTGGCCTTGTTCCGGTGGCAACTTTCACATGATCAAACAAAGTCTCAAACATCTTGTGTCATGTTGGGCCACCACCATTGGCGTTGGAGGGTGCCCAAGGTCTTTTCCACTCCCATGTGACCAGCTATTGGTAAATCATGGGCTTCTTGAAGGCGCACAAGTCAAAGATCACCTTTGGTTGGAACATAGATCTGGTCTACATGGAATAAAAGGCCCTCCTTGAAAGAGAAGGTGTTGTACTCCTTGTCGCGTGTTGTCAGACGACCGTGTACCATTTGGAAGAAGGGATCTTGTTGTAGAGCTGATTGAAACTCATTATGGACCTTAGGGTCAATGGACACTGTTGTAACTGCCACCGTGATGAGAGGAAGATCCTTCAAATCAGGTCGTCGTGATAGAGCATCGGGGATGACATGGAACCAACCTGGTTTGTACTCAAGTTTGATGTCAAACAATTGGAGTTGCTCTTCCCATCGATGGTGCCGACTCTTCATGTGCTCCAAGTGTAAGGTCTGCAACAATGGTTTGTGATCAGTTTGCATGATCACTTGTTTCCCTAAGAGATAATGCCTCCATACCTTGGTGGCATATACCATTGCAAGTTGTTCCTGATCTCAAGTAGAGTAATTTCTTTCAGCTGTATTTAGTCGGTGAGACACAAAGGCAATAGGATGTAGTCCATCTGGAAATTCATGTTGCAACACAACTCCAATTGCAAAGTTAGAAGCATCAAAATCAACCACACAAGGTAGTTGAGGATCATATGGTTGAAGAATGGGTCTTGAAGACACCATATGCTTTAACTTCTGGAATGCTTCTTCATGTTTGGTGGTCCACTGGAAGCTCAAGTTCTTTCCCAAGAGGTCAGTCAATGGTGTAGCCACGTGAGCATAATAGTGGATGAACCGTCAGTAAAAACTGGCCAATCCATTGAATGCTTGTACTTCTATAGCATCCTTCCAGGTAGGCCAATCAATAATGGCCTTGATCTTCTCTTCTTCCATCTTGATCCCCTCTGATGAGATCTTATGACCCAAGAAGGTAACCTCCTTTTGCCAAAAAGCACACTTTGACTTCTTGTAGTAAAATTTCCACTGTCGTAGTCATCTTAGGACTTCTCGCACATGATTCTTGTGTTCTGCCTCTGTCCTATTATAGATTAAGATATCATCCAAGAACACTACCACAGACTGATCCAATAGTCCCTCCAACACCTGATGCATCTGATCCATGAAGACTGCTGGAGCATTAGTGAGTCTGAATGGTAGAACTCTTCACTCAAAATGTCCATATCTTGTGCGAAAGGCAGTCTTTTGCACGTCCTCTCCTTCAATAGGAATTTGCCAATAGCCGCTACAAAGATCCAGCTTGGAAAAGTAGCGTGCTCCACTTAATTGGTCAAGTAGGTCATCGATCCGAGGCAAGGGATATGTATTCTTCATGGTTTGCTTATTAAGCCCACGGTAATCAATACAGAAATGAAGTCCTCCATCCTTCTTTGGAACAAATAGTACCGGTGCTCCCCACAGAGAGGTACTATGTTGTATGAAATCCTTTTCCAACAACTCTATAAGTGTTGTTCGCAACTCCTCCAACTCCTTTGGTGAGAGCCGATAGATTGGTCTACTCATTGGAGTACTCTCTGGCAATAACTCAATCTTGAAGGGCATACCTTGATCAGAGGGTAATCCCTTTGGCAGATCATCCGGAAACACATCTGCAAACTCTTGAACTATCTGATCAACCGTTGCTTGATGTGGCACCTGGCCCTCCTTAGATTGTTCTTGTGCAATCGGCTTGATCCACACTACGAATACAGACTTATCTTCCTCCAAAGCTTGCTCTATGGCTACTTCATTAACAAACTTCCCTTCTAGGGACTCATCTCTCTTCCAAGCTTGCTCCATGGTTGCCTTCTTGGCAAACTTCCCATCTTGGGACTCATCTCCCTTCCAGATTTGCTCTATGGCTACCTTCTCAACAAACTTCCCATCTTGGGACTGACTATTCTTAGGTGTCTTACTCAAAGGTGCCAGACAACCTAATCGGAAATTCCTACCTTGGTGTTGTACTTGAATTTGACATCGGGTCCAATCGAATTGAACCTTATGACGTTCAAGCCAAGGTAGACCCAAAATGATAGCATAGTGTAGAGGTGCCACTACAAACCTCATACACTCCAAATACTCCTTCCCAATCTTGAAGGTAACAGGATGCAAGGTACGGAATGCAGAACCTTTTCTACCATCCGCCATCATCAAACTACTTCCAATCACTGGCTTGATAGGAATACCCAATTCCTTTGCTACTTGCATAGATATGCAATTTTCTGAACTTTCAGAATCAACCAAAATCCGGCAGATTAGATATCAACCTTGCAAGTGAAGCAAACTTGCATAGGTCGAGCCTTCAATCCCATTGGAACTAATCAAGCTCCCAGTAGGTGGCTCAAAATCTCCTACTGGGATTCTTTGTTTCCTTGATCATTTTGTTCCACAAACTCCATATGGGCAACTTGTCAAGGTCGCCCATTCCTAAGTGGACATTTAGCAATGCAATGTCCAACTTGGCGACAATAAAAGCAACCTCCATTTTGTCGTAATCTTTCTCTATCTGCTGTGCCAAGTGGTCTTCGTTGGATAACATCAATCTCCATTGGTACCGGTTCTTTCACTCGTGGTAATGGTAGGTTTTGTGTAGGTCAAGGTCGAGACCAAGTTGTCGCAACTAAAGAATCAAAACGCTCAGCCAATTGCATGGCTTCTTCTACGTTCTGTGCCTCTTGCATGGTCACCTCCAATCTGGTATGTGACTTCAATCCTCACACAAATCAATCCAAAACTTCACCTTCTTGGATATTTGGAATTTGCATGATGATATTCTAAAATTGTGTGATGTAGCTTCTCACTGAGCCAATCTGCCTCAACTCCGCCAATTTATCTTGTGCAGCTCGGGTGGCACTTATAATCTGAAATCGACCAAGTATTGCATCCTTGAATTCTGCCCATGTCAAAATTGGTGTAACAATTTGTTGTTCAGCTCTTTCTACTCGGAATCGCCACCAAAGTTTTGCCACGCCATCCAATTGGCTAGAAGCCAAGAGAATTTGTTTCCGCTTGTCTTGAAGTTGGTGGCTTCAAAGTAATGTTCACAGTCAAACACAAAATTCTCCACTGTGCCTGGAAGATTCTTGCCTTCAAACACCTTGGGTTTCGGAAATCGAATGCGCTCTTCTCCATCTTGAACTGGCGCTCTGTCTATCTGTTCTCGTCGTTGCTGGTCTTGTTCATCCAACAATCGAGTAAGATGCTCGATTTGTTGTTGCATTGCAAGGATAACATCCGGTATTGCCGCCATTGCTACTACTCTATTCCACTTCCCTCAATTTATCTAGTTGATTAACACATAGATACAACACGTCCACCGTTCTCCATAAGTTACAATTGGAAGTATCAAGGGTTCCTTTGACATGGTGATCATATGTAGAAAATCATGCCCAAAGCGTGAAGTGATGAATTGTGTGAAATGATACTTTGGTAATATCTGGGCATGAAAGTCCCAATGGTTTGGCAAAAGTGGATTTGGTGGTCCATAAATTCCATCCATCCCATTCCTGCTCTGATACCAATGTAAAAGACCGAAACTGAGGAGAGAAATAGGAGAATGGAAACTCACATTGGGACACTTGAATGAGGGAAAACTCCGAATGCCTAGCATGAGCTTTGGCCTTGGTATTTATAGGTAGCATACAAGACTCTTGAAGCTTCTCAAGAAGTTTCCTTGAGCCACTTTCTTGGAGTGCAAGCCAAGTTAACTAGGAAGCTTCTCAAGAAGCTTCCTTCTAGAAGCCACCTACTTGGCGTGCAAGCTAAGCTAGTTAGAAGCTTCTAGAAGCTTCCTTCTAGAAGCTACCTGCTTAGGGCGCAAGTTAACTAGTTGGGAAGCTTCCCAAGAAGCTTCTTAGATGTTTCTAGAATATTCTAGGCTATTTTGTCTTATTCTCTACTTCGTAAGCCCAACTAACTTCATCTCTAAACTCTATATTGTTACATAGTTGAATCCAAGTGGCTCCTAATCCAAATAAGTAAAGAGATAGCATCCATAGATGTGGTTGAGAGCAAGTATGAGAAGAGGGAGTGCTTAAACTCCAAAGGTCTTAATTTGGATCTTTTGGCACAAGAGAAGAAGAGAGTTCATTTTGTAGAGGATTTACACTCTTCCCAAGGATTTACTCCTCTCAAGGATACTCCTATGCCTACTAGGAGCACTTGCACTAGCACCTCAACACCATCAATAATAAAGATTCCAACCCTAAACTTAGGGATAGAGGGCTTTTTTATCTCAACCTAGTATTGGAACTACAATGTGTTGGAGGATGTTAATAGTCATAAAGCTAACATCATAATGGGCCAATTGATTGCTTTGAATCCAAGGTACAAGAATTCATTGCATAACTCCAACAAGGGACCCCTTGTTGGAGTCTTGCAGTGAATTCCCACTTGGGGACTCATTGTGAAAATCAAGTCTAAGAAGACATGGATCTTCAAATGGTTATAACTTCTCTTCTAGACCTTTTCTTGCCATGATTTTGGTGCCCATAGAAAGCTCTTGAGAAGATGTTTCTAATAATGAAGCATAAATGTTTTTGGACTAGTAGTCATAGGGAAAGCAACCTAATATGAATTGTGGGATTCCTTACAAGATGCCATGTGGGATTCACCTTGCGAGGTGCCTTGTAGGATGTTCACTACGAGATGCCTTGAGGGATTTATCTACAAGGATCAAGTTCAAGAAGAGACTAAAATTCAACTGATTATAACTTCTTCTTAGACCTCCATTTACCATGATTTTGGTGTATTCAAAAGCTATTGACAAGATGCTTCCAATGGTATGAAACATGCCTTGGTTGACCCATAACCATGGAAAAAATTGCCCCAATGCAAGATTCCTTATGGGATCTCTTGTGAGAATCTCACTATGGGGTGCCTTATAGGACCCAATTGTGGGAATAAAGTTTGGGAAGATGAGGACAATAAAGTGGTCATAACTTCTCTAGATTTTTCTTTGCCATAATCTTGAAGTCTACAAAAAGCTCTTGAGGAAATGCATCCAACTAAATACAACATGCTCTATTTGGGTCAATATTATGAGAATTAGCCTGACATGAATTGCCCCTACCTTTGCCAATAGTTGAACCCATACTCCTGACCATAGTAGATCAGTCCATGGTTAGCTAGCCCGTAGCCCAACCCATAGTAAGCTCATCGGTCATCCCATAGTAGATCAGCCCGTAGTAAGCTCATGGGTCAACCGAGAGAGTTATCCTGAACATAACACACGATATAGAACTTGAGAGAAATTATATTGAAACATATTGAAATTGGTTTTCTAATGAGAAAGAATCTACTTCAAGATAATACTTCCAATGTTTTTTGCACAATTTACAAGCCTTCCTTTGTACAAGTGTTTGTATAAGAGTGCTTAGATGTTTTTTACTTAGGTAATACACAATTTCATAATTGCCCAATGAATTCTCTCTAAGCAAGATCTTTGTACACTCCTACCAACCAGCAATTTTAGGTCTTATCATCTTTGAACAAGACCTTAAACCTTGCTTCCATGCTTGTCCAACATGATCATTGCATATCTACGGTCATAGCGTTTGGTGGTGAGTTCTTAGGTCCCAACATATCTTACAGATGATGTTCCATCTAGGCAAAGAGATTTCCAAATATATTCCTTGTCCTTTGACCTCTATTATCCCAAATTGTGTAGATCATCACATGATCACTCAATTCATAACTCCACATCAAGAATTCAAGTTTCTTGTTTTGGAGAAATTCTCCTCTATAATGGAGTGGCTTCTTGGTTAGTCCAAATTACTTCAATATAATCTTGGGCACTTGCGTAAGTCATTTTGGTACTCTATTCACTAGAGCTACAACTATTTATTTGCACAAGTGAAGGGAAATCTATAGTGTAACTTTCAAAATTACCCACTTACTTTATGGCTCTAACTCTCAACAATTCCTCCTTAAAGGTAAGTGGGACAACCCAATGTTGATGTATTAATAGAAAAATGATAAGACCAGGTCATTCTCACGAGGATACAATTTGGAATTGATAAGGTTAAGAAGGAAAGGTGTCACAATGTCATAGTTCATTTATTGTGATATATTTAACCTCTTGGGCAAGAACCATTCCTAAAAGAGTGCAAAGTCACCCAAAATGGTACTCCATAGAAAAGACAAATTAAAACCACTCTCCAAAAAGATCCAACCCAAATTCACTCCTAAAGATTATAGTTACATTTTCATTGAGCATAATTGTACCTTGAGGTTAGGTACCACACAAATTGCTATCCCAAAGGTTACAATGTCTCCAAAGTTATTGATGTTTGTGATATTGCAATACTTGTGGTGTCCTTCCTCCTACAGGTGACACTTCTTAATATTGTAGGTTTGTGATCTATTAGAACTTTGTTATACATGGTATTTCATGATACTCCATGCACTTTATGACCCTTTGACATACCACTCCAAGCCTTCATAAACTAGGAATCTAACACCTAACCAAGCACAAATGGACTCCCACATCCTTGTACTTGTGTCCCTACTTCAAGTTCCTCACCAATACTTGATCAAGGAATCACAAATCATACAAAAATGCTAACACAATATAGTGAGGATCTTAGAGGCCCCCACACATCTACTTGAGATACAAAATTCAATACTTGCACACCAACAACATACACCAGTCAAACATAGAGGTGAAGAAGAAGAAGAAGTGAACAAGAAGTCTAATTCTAAACTTGTATTACTTTAGGACTAAGCACTTTATGCTTTCTACTAAGCAACAATGGGGCAAATCCAATGGCCACATACCATTTAAATTTTGTGATTAATTTTATTCCTATCAACACCATCCCAAACTTAATTGCCTTATTTTCCTAATTAAATGTTGTGATAGTGTAGTTTGCATGGCATCACTCTTAGTGTATGTTTTGCTTGTCATTTTGTTCCACCTCAACATCAAGAAAATGGTATTCATGACTTGTCTCATAAAAAATTGTGTCTATTATAAATGGGTTACCATACCAAAGGTCTATACAAATGACCAAAACAAAGGTGTTATGTGGTACCCAATATTTTGGATTTTGATGAGTTCTAAAGAAGAAATTTATTGTTGAAGCCGCATTGATGGTTAATAAAGAAGAAAAGAGAAGAATATGTGTTTGGCATGGACTTGAAGTTGACCTTGGGTCAAAGTCAAAAGGACTCGAGTTAGACTTACGGAAGTATGGACCTAAAGTAAGAGGACTTTTGTAATACCAAGGGTTAGCCATATGATCTAGATGTGAAATTTGGTTTGGTAACATCTAGAATGATGTTATACATTATGGTCAAAATAGATCAGATAGAAGTATCACCAAAAGAGTACTTCTACTAATAGGGCAGAAACCAAAATAGACTTGAGAACCTTAGAACCAATAGCTAAACATATGATTTAAAGGTGAGAATTGGTTTGGTAACATCTGGAAGGATGTTACACATGATGGACTAAACAGATCAGAAAGAGGTATCACCAAAAGGGGACTTCTACTAATAGAGTAGGAACCGAAATATGCTTGAAATCTTTGAAGGCAATTTCGGAGGCCTAAACGGATGAATTAGGCCTCGAAAATGTGCAGATTCCCCCCCATCAAAGGAAAGGCTGGCCTTCCCTCCCCCTGGTTTGTCTTGTCAAGAGCTTTCCAATGGTACCTTACTCATGTGATTCTAAGATTCCTACAGGAAGATTCCCTAAAAGATTCCCTCCGGTCAAAGCTCGTTTGACCAACCAGATAGGACCTAGACCAGACAGGTCACCCATCCAAGTCAGTAATCCAAGGGTGGAGCTTGCTGACATGTCACCTATCTAGGTCCCTAATCCTATGGTGGAGCTTCCTTGGAGGAGACCCTCTTTGTCTATATAATAAAGAGAAGGTGCTCCCTTGGGGCATCAAATGTTTGAGTGTGCAATCTGTGTTTTCTCTCTTCTCTTGTCCTCGGAGTATTACAATGGTATCAGAGCGAGTGTTCTAGTCCAAGAGAGTGGATCACCCCTCTTGGAATAGCACGAACTACTGAAACTGAGTAATTTGAGGTGGAGAACATAGAGTAATCGCTAGACTTAGGAAGGACTTTAGAGAACGGATGGGATGGATGCACCGGGGGGACAATTTCACGCACCTAGCTTTCCATTCTGAAACCCATTCCACATCAAGGTTATGTACATCCAGCGTGATCAGATGAAAGTATCGCTAGTTTATCACTTCGGTGCTGAATTCATGGCAGAGTGATGAACTCACCAAACCCGGTGATTCTACCTGTGGTGATATATGACAGAGAGTGGGATTTGACGATCTACATTCTATTATGATAATATGGATATGAATGTCCCAAATCCTCTCCCTTTCAACACTCAAGTAGAAATCCGTTATGTAGTGAGGCCGAAATTGATGTTTAGAGATTTTGTGGTTAGGAATTTTGGTGAGGAGTATTATCAACGAGTGATAGCTTCTGAGGTCCCAATGGTAGTTCCGATAGTTCGTGCGCCTTCCAGAGTGATTATATTGACTCTGTATTGACGTAGACGTTAGCAATTGGGTGTTGCAGGCACCATGGATCCGTAGTTGCAAGAGCTGGTGCAAGGAATGCAAGGGATGTTGAATGAATTTCGAGAGATTAAGATGACCATGGAGACATTGCAAAGTCAAGTGCAGATCCTCAGGAACGATCAAGCCATGCAAGAAGAAGAGCCGTCTCAAAACCCAATACCTGCGACTGAAGTACTTGGAGAGGCACCCGTGCCTACGAACCCTATCAACGATGAAGCCACATTGCTACTCCGGATGAAGAAGACCTGCAACATCAAGCCTTACAAGGGGCAGCGTACGATGGGAGTAGTGGAGAATTGGATCTCGAGAATGAATCGATATTTTTGATTGTTCTCAACAGAGATCACAGAGCATGCTGCAGGCGTGTTTGCATGTGGGTACTTGATCGATAAAGCCCTCGCATGGTATGATGCTTGGGAACGATCCATGCTGGCAGAGAGAAGGGAGGTCACATGGACAGCAATGCAAGAAGGACTGCTCAAGAATTTCCAATCGGTGGATTCTGTGCAGATGGCTCGAACCGGACTATGGGGGTTGAGACAGAAGAATAGCGTACAAGAGTATGTGGAGGCATTTTTGAATCTACAAGTCACAATTACCGACATGAGTCCAGCAGAGGCTCTCGACAATTTCAAACAAGGGTTGAAAGAGCGGATTCGCCAAGAAGTCATGGTGCAAAATCCTCGCACGGTATTTGAAGCCATTGCTTGTGCGTAGAGAATAGCCGGAGCATTAGGTGGAGGTGAAGGAGTAGTTCCACCTCAACATTATTGGGCAGAAATGCCACACATGGGTGGACCAATACCGATGGAATTGGGCAACCTTCAATTCCGAGATCAAGGAGCACGGCCACTTCAAGGAGAGCGAGGACGGGTAGAAGAACGAAGAGATGGAGTCCCACGAGGAGAAGGGACTCGAGGAGAACAACGCTGTTGTTACAATTGTGGCCGTATTGGGCACATATCTACCAATTGTCCTACTCGTTTCCCTAGAGGCCCTCGGCCTTCGTACAGGCGATCTTTGAACAACATGGAGAGGCACATTGAAGAGGAGGAGGTAGAAACCACTTCGGAAAACAAAGATCGCCAGTAAATGTACCTCGCGGCCTTACTGGCTCAATAAGGAAGCAAAGAAGCGAGGGAAGGAAGAAGAATAATGTGCAAAGATCCCGAAAGGCAACCTCACAATTGATTGTTGTGAATGGAATCCTAGAAGGTAATCAAGTGAGAGTATTAATAGATCCGGGAGCAACAGAGAATTTCTTGTCTCGCTCTGTTGCAATCAGATTGGGATGGATCTAGAGAGAGATGGAAGTGAAGAAGTAGAGTTACCAAATGGGCAAACAGAGAGGATTGAATCATTACCTAAATGGGTAACCCTCTCTGTAGGAGAATATCAAGAAGCAATTGAGTGGCGAGTGATACAGTTAGCCCGTTATGATGCAATTTTAGGCATGCCATGGATGGAGCAATACAACCCAATGGTGGATTGGAGGAAGAAAGTAGTGAGAACCCACCAATGGTCAATCATTGGGGTTAAAGAAAAATCACACAAGCAGAAACTGCCTCTATATGTCGTAGGGACGACAACTGTCTGTAAGACCGATAGATGTTTTCTGGGTCTAATAAGAGAAGTCTAGAGTGCACAACTCGCTGGACAAATTCCTGAGAAATTGAAGGATGTGGTGGATGAGTTTCAAGATGTATTTCCCGATGATCTACCCTCAGGATTACCACCTAAAAGGCGAGTAGATCACAAAATAGAGACACTCCCGGGGAAGACACCTCCTTGTAAGGCCCCATATCGCCTATCACCTCATGAGTTGGAGGAGTGTAAGACTCAAATTGAGGAGATGCTACAGAAAGGGTTCATCCAACCTAGCGTATCACCATATGGGGCCCCTGTCTTGTTTGTGAAGAAGAAGGATGGTACAATGCGCATGTGCATTGACTATCGGGGTCTCAATCAGCAAACAGTGAAGAACAAATACCGCTTACCTCGCATGGATGACCTGTTTGATCAACTCCATGGAGCGAGATACTTCACCAAACTGGACTTGCGGAGCGGTTACAATCAAATCCGAATTGCAGAGGAAGATGTGTACAAAACTGCCTTTCGAACCAGGTATGGCCACTTTGAGTATCTTGTGATGCCTTTTGGCCTCACCAATGCGCCTGCCACTTTCATGAGCCTAATGAATGACATATTTTGTCCCTACTTGGATAAGTCTGTTATCGTCTTCTTGGATGATATCTTAGTATATAGTAGCACAATGACAGAACACAAACAACATCTACAAGAGGTCCTCCAGATTCTAAGACAGAATCAGTTGTACGCCAAAATCTCAAAGTGTGAGTTTGGCAAGTCTGAAGTAGACTACTTAGGGCATAGAGTAAGTGCTGAGGGCATTCAAGTATTGACAGATAAAATAGAGGTCATTCAAAAATGGAGTGCCCCAGAAGATCAGACTCAACTTAAGAGCTTCTTGGGGTTGACGGGATTCTATCGTAGATTTGTCAAGGACTTCTCCAAGGTTGCACAGCCTTTAACGGCACTACTTGGCAAGGGGAAGAAGTGGACATGGGGAACTACACAAGAGTTGGCCTTTCAAGAATTGAAGGCCGCCTTGCTACATGCACCAATCTTGAAGTGGTATGACCCAAAACGTCCAATCAAGTTGGCTACGGATGCATCAGGCGTAGCAACAAGAGCAGTCCTACAACAAGAGTGGCATGACGGATGGCATCCAATTGCATATTTCTCTTGAAAGTTGTTACCGTCAGAGTGCAACTACCACACCACAGAACGAGAAGAGCTGGCCATTGTTCTAGCAACCAAGCATTGGAAGCACTACCTGGGCAAGAAGGCATTTGTAGTAGAGACAGACCACAAACCTCTAGTCTACCTCGAGACGCAGAAGGATCTATCTCGTCGCCAAATTTGGTGGGCAGAGTGGCGACAACGCTTCAACATGACAATCACCTACGTGGAAGGTAAGAAGCAACTTGCAAATGCGTTCACCCTCATGCCAATGGCCAACAACTTGGCGGTAGAGGTTAAGATTAACCTTGAATTCTGGCAAGAGATTCTAGCTGCTACAAAAACTGACTCACAGATTGTAGAAGCGCAAGCGTCCAAAGGTGTCACCAGCACCCAAGGACTCACCTTTCGAGAGGGCCGATTGTGGATCCCAAATGTCCCAAAATTACGCACCACCATTCTAGCGGAATGTCATGATTCGGCCATTGCAGCTCATGTCGGAGTGGACAAGACCTTGGAGGCAGTCAAGCGCCATTACTATTGGCCCAAGATGAGCAACAACGTGATGGACTATGTGCGTAGCTGCCTACTTTTTCAACAAAACAAAGCTTCTAATCAAGCTCCTGCAGGGCTCCTTCAACCTCTTCCCACTCCTACCCAACGTTGGGAACAAGTGAGTATGGATCTCGTCCTTGAATTACCCAAGACCACCTCAGGGTTTGACTCCATTGTGGTCTTTGTGGACCGGCTCAGCAAAATGATTCATGTACGCCCTACCACCAAGGAGGTGACCGCTCCACAACGAGCTCAACTATACTTAGATGCAATCTTTGCTCACCAGGGCTTGTCTAGAGTACTCATCACCGATAGAGGCACCCAATTCACCAATTTGTTTTGGCGAACACTCTTTGGTTTCTTCAAAACCAAGTTGGCCATGTCTACAGCTTACCACCCACAAACAGATGGCCAAACAGAGCGGGCTAATCGCACGATTGAAGACATGTTACGCGGCTTCACCTTAGAAGAGCAAGAGAGGTGGGACACCCTACTACCGTTGGTGGAATTCGCTTACAACAATTCAGTGAATGCCTCCACCCAGGTCACTTTGTTCTTCCTCATGTATGGTGAGCATCCCTTCACACCTTCTAGCTTGATGAAGATCCGTCCAGTGACTACCAAGGTTGATGTAGTCAACACATTTGTTTCTAGAATCCAACAAGGTGTGGAGAGCGCCAAGCATAGGTTACAGATTGCGCAAAATCGACAAAAGCAGTATGCTGATGCACACCGTAGGCATATGGAGTTCAATGTTGGGGATCAAGTGTGGCTATCGACAACCAACCTCACATTAGTTGGATCTCGTAAGCTCAGACCTCGTTTTATTGGGCCTTTCTCGATTCTTCGTCGCATTGGCGCTGTGGCCTATCACCTTGAGCTACCACCACACATGAAGATCCATCTAGTGTTCCATATCTCCCTATTACGCAGATATGCTCCCCGATCAGGCCAAGGTACTTCTACACAGGACATTCGACCTTGTCCGACAGTCATTGATGGCACAGAGGAATATGAAGTAGAGCGGATTCTCCAAAAGCGCATGCGTGGTACTCGCCATCCGCGGGTGGAATATCTAGTACAATGGAAAGGTTACCCTCTCTATGAAGCAACCTGGGAACCCGCTGCCAATTTGGCACATGCACCGGTGTTGGTGCAAGCATTTGAGCAACAATTGCACAACGAGAACGTTGCGTCTTAAAAGGATGGAGGTCTGTAATACCAAGGGTTAGCCATATGATCTAGATGTGAAATTTGGTTTGGTAACATCTAGAATGATGTTATACATTATGGTCAAAATAGATCAGATAGAAGTATCACCAAAAGAGTACTTCTACTAATAGGGCAGAAACCAAAATAGACTTGAGAACCTTAGAACCAATAGCTAAACATATGATTTAAAGGTGAGAATTGGTTTGGTAACATCTGGAAGGATGTTACACATGGTGGACTAAACAGATCAGAAAGAGGTATCACCAAAAGGGGACTTCTACTAATAGAGTAGGAACCGAAATATGCCTGAAATCTTTGAAGGCAATTTCGGAGGCCTAAACGGATGAATTAGGCCTCGAAAATGTGTGGATTCCCCCCCCCCCAACAGAGGAAAGGCTGGCCTTCCCTCCCCCTGGTTTGTCTCGTCGAGAGCTTTCCAACGGTACCTTACTCATGTGATTCTGAGATTCCTACAGGAAGATTCCCTAAAAGATTCCCTCCGGTCAAAGCTCATTTGACCAACCAGATAGGACCTAGACCAGACAGGTCACCCATCCAAGTCAGTAATCCAAGGGTGGAGCTTGCTGACATGTCACCTATCTAGGTTCCTAATCCTATGGTGGAGCTTCCTTGGAGGAGACCCTCTTTGTCTATATAATAAAGAGAAGGTGCTCCCTTGGGGCATCAAATGTTTGAGTGTGCAATCTGTGTTTTCTCTCTTCTCTTGTCCTCAGAGTATTACAACTTTGTATTAAGATGTGTAACCTAATCCAAAGAACATGTAACAATTTTTCCTTTGGTTGAGGCAATCAAGAAAGTATGTGTAAAGAAAGTGACTACCTCGGGATCAAGATGACATTGAGAGTGACAAAATAAACATGCAAAATTGGTGTGTCAATTAAAGATTGATTGAAGAATGATTGATCCAAAAAACACTATAAGATTGAGACTTCATCAAGGGAGTTCTAAAATGTCACAATGATATCTCATGCATCTCAATAGTGTCACAAAGGAGTTAGGATCTTGGGTTTTGGAGAAGGTTTGATCTTTTAGAGACTGAGAGTGAGGAAGCACACGATGCCACCAAAGGGAAGTAAGCAGAATGTGGTGAGAGGTCTTGCAATTTGTTGATTGGATGTAGTGGCAAGGATCAAAGTCTTGAGCAGGCTCCACATCACCTTTTTGGCATGGAATTGGAATTTGAGCTTTCTACGGTTCATGGCAAAAATTGCTGCCAACAATTGCAAAGATGGTCCCAAGATAGAGGGAAAGAGGGAAATTGGCTTGATGGATTGAGTCAAATTGGAGATTAGTCTTGGGGAGAGAAGTAGAGGAAGTAGGATGAGTTACCTTCTATCAAAAGTGTGATTCTTTCAGTGTGCCTCATACCAAGAATAGGTACAAGGTGGATAGCTATAGAGATCTGATATGAAGGAGGATAGTTAGTGCAATGATGGCCATGTTTAAGCCAAAGCAAACCACTTAAGTAACAATGCAACAAGCAATGTTCTTTCACTAGATGTTTGCAAGAGAGGTGGGGAATTGGGCAAAGTGCTTATACCAATGAGTAGGTCAAATGATTAATAGTTAGAGAATGGACCTTCCACACTATTACTTCATACCCTTCATAGCCAATTCTTACTTTGGATTAAATCTACTCAACTTGGAGGAGAGAGGAAGGATAGTGTCCAACTTTCACCCTAATTTACAAAGAGTCACGGATGGAAACGAGCAATACTACATTAAGCGAGTCTGGGAGGGTGATGACCACTACATCAAGAGTGGGAAGGATAAGATAGTGTTGGTGGACATCCCAAGGCAAAGAAAGAGAAGTAGACCTGAAGGAAGAATATTGCCACTATAGCCATAGAAGACAAGAAGGTTGAATTCAAAGGTAGCGGTAGTGGTGGTGAAGGACCAGCTTTGGAGGAAGGATCAGAAGAAGAAGAGTTCACTTTGCAAAGTGGGGAATCCAACAGCAAGAGTGAAGGAGAACCTAAATTTTAACAATTGGTGGACGATGTAATTGTAGAAGAAGAATGGGAGTTCCATGATATGATCAATTGCATGGAAAGAAGAGACGAGCATTGTCTGGAGTTACATGCAATAGAGTTAGAAGATGAAGAAGCAAGAGAGATTGCTTTGGAATTCCCAAGGGCAGAAAGTTCAAAGAGAAATGTGCAATTCAAAGCTACAAGGACAAGCAAGTTTGAAGAGGGGAGAGAAAGCTTGGACAAAGTAACTTTGAAGGTACAAAGATTGCATCTTTGGGATAAAGCACTAGCCAAAGAAGTGTTGATCAAAGATGAAGATAGAGAAGATGATGAACAAGGATATGTTGGAGTCAAATATCTATCAAAGATCATCTATCCTTTGTTGGTGCAACTACATAAAAAGAAAGAGGAGTTGAAGAAAGACCATCCTGAATTGAAGAATGAACTGCAAGTAGTGAGGTACTTGAGTGAAGAGACCCCAAAGTTGAGGAGTAAGTTAACTTGAGGAGAGAAGGAAGCAGAAGAACTTTGGGTTGGGGCAGTTCTTTGGAAGAGGAGTTTTGATAACCTATTGGAGAATTTCTTGAAGCACAATAAAGAGTTGAGGAGCAAAAGGTGTTGTTTGAGAAGATGAAGGGTGAATTTGCTGATGTGAGGTTAGAAATTATACACTCAAAGGCGATTGGTATTGTGATAGAGCAAGAGTTGGAGAGTCTGAGAAAGAATGCAGCGGAGAAGGATCAAGCCTAGAGAGCAACAAGAGCTGACTATTAGACATCAAGAGGAAGAAAGATTGTGAGGTCTTATCAAAAGTGTAGAAGCTCAACTAGTCCAATATGTGGAGGAGAAGGAAGCATTAAAGGTGGAATTTAAGGATGAGTTGAAGATTGACCGGAACAAGTTAGAAGTAGAGAGAAGTAAGGAGAAGATAATTTTGAGGAGTGAGCTTGACTCAATAGGAGCAATCATTATGGAGTTGAAGGCAATGTTGAGTACTGACATTGAAGTTAAGTTGGAAGAGTTGAGACAACACAAATTGAAGTTATTGGTGCAGGAGACTAGAAAGAGGAAGGCAAAGGATGTCAACTTGAGTAATCTTTTGATTTGCTCAAGAGATTATGTAGATAGGAAGATGTTAGAAGTAGGAGATAATATGAGTCTCAAACTAGATTTACTCAGATCAGATTTAGACAAAAAAAAATTAGTGAGGTGAAAGTAAATGCTAAGTGCAAAGTCATAGAAGTAGGAGTGCAGTGTCTTCAAGTGAGTTACTTGAGACGTTAGAAGAGATTGGGTTCAAGAATGAGAATGTAAATAGATTGGCCATGATTTCAATTTCAGTTCAAATTGAAGAAATAATAAAAAAGCAAAGGAGTTAGTAGTAGTAGATAGAGCCAAAGTAGGAGAAGTGATTGTAGGAACCTTGGGTTTAGAAGCCAAATTTGAGGTAGACATCAAATTAGTTTAGTTACAATTTTGAGATATGAAGAGTCAGATATGAAGAGGTGATTTGTAGTTTTGGATCTACAGGTTGGTAAAGTTGTTGTAGAATGGTCTGTTGTTAGATAACTACAAGAGCTCTGCCTACTTAAAGGAGGCATTCACAATGAAGATTTTTATTTAGTTCAATTCAGTAATTTTATTTTGAAGTTGAGTAAAGCAAAGTGTTGTAACTCGGTGCTTGTTGTTTAGCTTAATTTTGAGTATCAATCTTGTGTGTGTGTGTTTGTGAGTGTTTGGAAAGTTTGATGTGCAAGTTAGTGAGCTTGTTGGATATTGGATATTGGATATTGGATTCCATAGTGTTGATTTCACTTTGTGTGTTTAATCTTGAGTGATAGTAATCTAAGCAATGCCTTGACAGATCTGAGAGGAATTGTAGTGTTGGTAGTATTCTGGATTTGTGAGTGCAACACTATATTGAGGAAGTTTTGCCTTCAATAGAGGGGTGGAACACAATTCCAAGGTAAAGGCATTTTGTAGTGAAGTAGCCTTCTTCGAGAGAATTGAATCATCACAATCAATGTCAATTTGGAAAGGATTTGAAGAATTGTGATTATGGGTATAATTGACTTGTGACAAGAATAAAATATAGTGGTTATTACTCTCTTATAGATGTGGTTTCTACTTGAGAGATTAAAGGCGCAATCAAGAAGAACTAATTGTGACATTTTACTTTGTATTTGATCATTTTTGAATTGTATCTCTATGGTAACAAATTGTTACTTGCTGATTACCACAAAAGTGACACTTGATGGGTTGTCACATGTTACATATAATATCTTTATACATCATACAATATACGACAATGCTTAATGAGTTGAGCTACTTTGCCTCTATATATTTGGATTAGCCTTTCTATCTAATTTGCAACATCCATGAGTTCCTTATGCATGAAGGCTAACAAGTCTTGGAATTTGGCATTATATGCTTCCTAAGTTCATCCACTAGCTTGTCTAATTTTTTTTGGAGGATATTTTTGCCTCCGATGCATAGATATAGGACTTCAACTCCCTTATTTTTGTTTGGTGAGTCAAAGTTAGGACATACGTGAAGGTCTACCACATTGTCTCTTCAATTATCATGAGGATCCACAAGCTCTCCACTTCCAAGGCTTCTTGGATATACTTCATTGTATCTTGACCTTGTGTTGCACTTGTACATGAAGGATTTCTTCTTAATCCTCTTACTCCTCAACCACCCTAGTTGACTCCACAATTCAACATTCAGCCATCTCCTTGAATGTTTGATGGGCCAACTCTACTTGTGAGCCCAAATTTACACTAAAATCACTTAATTCTCATTAAGGCAATTTCCTCATTTCAAATGCACATATGTGCTTCTTATGCTTTCTTGAAGTACACAAATTCTTGCTTACATTGGTCAGTTGTTATCTTCATCATACTAATTTTGGCTTTTGCCATCTGAAACTAAGTGTTGTGCCTCTGCCAATGTTCCTTCTTGTCTTTCTTCCACTGGCTACTAATAGTAGAGTAGTGGAAACACTCTTCCTTCTTTTGCTATGATTTCTTCTCCAACTCGTGGAACTTCTTTGTTGTGGCCATCATCATCTATTCCTTTAGTATTGCCATCTCTTCATGAGCTTGAATTGTCTCCTCATGGGCTTGTGATAGTTTTTTATTGGCCTCCACCTTCTCTTGTTTAGCACTTGGTACCATTCAGTACAAAAAATCCACCATAGTCTTTTGATCCTTCATGTTGGGGTGAAGTTCATTGTACAATGGAAGAATCTCCTCCATCACTTTGAGAGTGGGTACCAACTTGTGCATGACCCACCATGACATAAGTACTCTCTCTCTTGGTGGTGTGGAGCCTCTTCCTCTTTGCATGTTGGTGGTGGTGGTATTAAAGGTCTCTCTTCATTTTGTTTGATGTCTTCAACATCAACTTTGAGTGTAGTTCGCTCTTCCATGTGGGGAACTATTGGGATCCTCCTCTCTTTTGGCACCTCTTTGGAGTAGGATGCTACTTCTCCTCCATGATCTGCTTGCTCTTCCACCCTTGCCTAGATAGAGTCTTCATGCTTTGTCTATAGTTCTTTTACCAACAAGGGTGTTCCTTCATGCCTAAATTTACCCTTCTCTTTCCTTGTGAGCTTCTTCACATATTGGACTTCATCTTTTGGTTTCATAGTTGTGTGTCTTCCTTCCTCAAATTACATTGGTGTTGGGCTAGCTCTGGTCCTAACTTCCCAAAGTACCCAATCTTTGCTTCATGGTCACCATAATCATTTCTTCGTCATCATCTTCATCAAAGCTATTGTCCTCCAATGAATCTTCTACCACCTACAGGTCGGGTTTGTGCCTCTTGGCAATTTGCACACTTGCTTGTACCACTAGTATCTTTCCATTTTCTACTGTTCAAGTTTGGGCCAACAAGGTTGAGAATCTTAGCGCACTTGCCTATTTCTCTAAACTTTAGCATTGCATCTTTTTATTTCTTGGTCTCCTCCACATATTTGGTCATTGATTGATACTCCATTGGATAGTGTTGAGCAACTAAAATCTTTTTCTCTTCCTTCCTCAGTAATTCATCTTGATATAGAAATGAATTGCAAATAGAGAGAAGAAGGTGGTACTTCCATATGCTTGCAAACTCTTTGTAAACTCCTTGATTCATTGGTAAAACATCTTCACCCAATCCATAAGGTGTCCTTCATGCAACAACTGGAAAAAAATGGCTTTCTTGTTGTTGATGTATGTTGTTTGTGATGAATGAAATAACTTCATGATTGACATTGTAACAATGTGCCTCAATGGATCATTGTAGCACTTCACCTTCTAGCAATTGTTGGTCAATGAGGCTAGAAACTTGTTTGTCATTGCTTCATTTGGTCTAGGCCACTCCTGATCCAAGTACATGGCACTTGGGTTGGAAATTGCATCCCCAATAACCTTTTGCTAATGTGCAACTATCCAAGCAAACACATTGCTCCATAGGTCTATACAATTTCTTTCATTCCCATATCTCCTACACTATCATGAAATTTTTAAGCTCCCAAACTCACATGAAAAACTGCAGTTGCTTTGTGATGACATCCTCCACATTGCAGGAGGTTCCTCACTTCTCTACTCCAAAGGACCTCAATGTCAAGGTGAGCATAGTCTTACACTTTTGAGCAATATTGCATTCCTAATCTTTCATGATGTGATTGAATTCTATTTTTCTCTCTCTCCTTTACACTCAAGTCTTGATCACCAACTTACCCAATCCCTTGTTTTACTCTCCTGAATTGTAAATTTGTCTCAAAGAATTGTGGTGTATTCTGAGTTGATTTACTCTATGTCTACTAGCAATTAGTTGCACATGTCTTGATGAATAAACCTCACTTCCTTGCCAAGTCTTGGATTTATATCTCAAGTTTGGACAACTTAGCAATTTGGTTGGTAATTGAGGTGAGATTTTGTTGTTCCCACATGTAAGAAGTGCATGAAGACAAATGATTACCCTTTAGGCCAAATGCCTACATGGTACAGAGTGATTGTGGCCTAAGGTGTACAAGGCCAAAGGTTGGACAAAGCTGAAGGTATTGGGACTGAGGGTGTTTGTAGCCAAAGGTGTAGAAAACGAAATTTTGGACAAAGCCAAAGGTATCAACATAAACTCCCATGGGAAGAAAATTCTAACCCAAAGGTCCACTTCAGAGAAGTACACAAATACAAAATGCCTATCCAAGATACTGACTGCAACAAAGGCCTTTGTCTGGTTGTACCTTCGGACAGAACTTGCTGGGCCGATTGTTTCAGACTCTTCTTCCTACCACATTGTCCTTCCTTGCTTTTGACTTTCCTTTTGAACAATCATAATACCTTCTCATCCTCTCAGCTAACTCTAATCTTCACTAAATACTATCAAACTGCAAATGAAGAAAAAAAAGTTATGATCAAAAAGAGGTAATGTGAGCTACTATAAGAGGGAAGCTCGTGCTCAAAGGCTTGCACTTGTCAAGCTTTGCAAAAGTGAAAAATGACTGACCTGGTCCGGATTTTAAGGTTTTAGCTTGGTTGATACCAGATTTTGGCAGGTGCACCTCTAGTGAGCAGTTGTGACACACCCATGTAAACGTTCTTGTACAATCAACCAGTTATTAATTATAGTTCTTTGTGTAGCAACTAGATTTTGGCAGGTGCACCTTGGGTGAGCAATAGACAGTTATTAATTATAGTTCTTTGTGTAGCAACTAGATTTGGGCAGGTGCACCTTGGGTGAGCAATAGCGGCACACGCATGTAAACGTTCTAGTATAATCATTTGATCATAATTATGGTTCTTTCTCTGGCAATCAGATTTTGGCAGGTGTGTCTTGGGTAAGCAGTAGCTACACACACATGTAAACGTTCTAGTACAGTCAACCAGTTATTAATTATGGTTCTTTGTGTGGCAGGTGCATGTTCAAGTTATAAATATTCTAAACTAGTTGACTTTCAGGCCAAAGGTGTCCAATGCTAAATGGTTCTCAAGCCAAAGGCCTCCCCCGCCACTCACTTTTCCTTGTACTGCTTGATGGGTTCTTCCCATCTTCTTGCTATCACACGCTGTCTCATTCTCTCACTCGCCCAAGGTTTTCGTTGTTGAAATTCTTCCCTTTAGGCTTTCCTCGTCTCTCTAGTTGCAGTTCATTCCTTCTGCACTCTTCTTCTTTATTCATCTTCCTTGAGCATGGTGAGATTTCCTTCTCTGCCAAAGGTAGACGGAAAACAACACTCCTCCAACGTTGGCAAACAGTTGATTTATTGTATTTCCAAACAAACTAAGAATAAATTGTATATTTCGTGAAAAGGTGATGGCGCCACAAGGATTAAGAATAAAGACTCAAAAGTACTAAAATATATCTTCCACCCTTGGCAAATTGCTAATTTGTAATATTTCCGCTAAAATCTTTCTTCAAATTGTTCATTTGTCATATATCCCCAAAAAATTAAGAGAAAAATTTATATTTCTGTTTAGATCCCAGCATTCTTTGAATCAGATGATTTCACTGAATTCTTTTGGTGCAGATTTGAAAATGAAGGTCTCTAATGTCCTCAAGCCCTAAGTACTGCTCCCCGGAGAAGACCACATTGTCTGTAGCTAAAAGGATCCTTGACTTCAACAACGGAAACTTCACCATCATCGATAGCGCAGGCAATAGCCTTTTCAAGTTGGACCAGAAGAAGGTCCATTTCCGCGAGCGGACAGTGTTGCGTGATGCCGGTGACTCCCCTGTCGTCAGCATTCAGGTAAAGTGTGAAGACCGTGTAATCCCTGGTCAACGTTTCCTCTGAATAGTTTAATTAGCGATTTTGTTCCTCTGATTCCATGAAATTCTGCTATATGAGTTCATTTTGCCACGACTTGAACGTTAATTGATCCTATCTATGTTTGTGATTGTGTGACCTTCTGATGGTTTTTGATGCTCATAGTAACGATTGGTTTGGATACAGAAAATTTCTCTTCACGACATATACCAAGTGTATCAAGGTGAGAGCAACGAAGAGCTATTCACAATCAAGGACAAGCACACTAAGGATGGTAACGAGGAGACCTTTTGTGTTCCTCTGACCGGCGCTTCCGAGCCAGACTTCGAAGTCAAGGGTGACTTTGTTCGTCGTAACTATCAAATCCTCTACCATGATTCATTGGTTGTTGCAGAGGTGTGAACATTCTGTCTCTATCTTAAGATGTGTTGCCAAATTAATCGCGCACACTCGAGCCCGCACCTGTTTTTCTGCATCTAGATTTGAAAATACGTGCATTGGATGATTGCAAGAGCAGAACACATGATCACTTCCAAATTTGTCAGGCGACAATTTTGCTCCGTACCTAAAAAATATGGATGTCTGTAGACTAGATGGCTTCATAAGCTTAAGTCTAACAACCATGTAGATTAATTATATGAATAGTGTACTCTACCTAGAACATGGTCGCTATCTTGAGAAGAATTGTAATGAATCGGCATTTCTATAGAAGAACTCTGAAGCGAATATTATATATTTGGTCTCGAGCAACCACTTGAGATAGTTTGCAGTAGGCGCAACTATAAGGCAGTATTGTCGTTCATAGTTTCATTTCTTATATGGAATTGTGCCTTGACGTTCCAGGTTGCCAAGAAGCACTTCTCAATTTCATCTATGATCACCGGAAAGAACAAGTATGGTGTGCACGTCAGCCCTAGTGTCGACCAGGCGTTGTTGCTACTGTGGTTACTGTCATGGAGGCCATCCACGTGGGGGCAAAGAGAAGAACGGTTACAAGAGCTCCTCTGCAGCGACTAGATTCTGTACACTGTGCATGTGGAGCAGAAAGATCACGGAGTTCTCACACCGCAACGAAATAGTGTGAACTCAAATCATCGAAATCGATCAAGATTCATCAGCGAGAATACCAGAAAGGATCGAATAGAAAGAACTGCGAGCTCTTCCGATAGCTCATAGCAACCGCTTGTAGTGCAATGCAAGTGGTCACTAATTTGCCAAACAATTTTGAACTCTTGCGAATTTCCTTCTAACCTTCACGGCTTTGAACAAGAAAGAGTTTTGCCTGGGGAACTAAGAGTAGCTAGTCCAGTCTCCGAACCGATATGTTGGTTCTTTCCTGATCACTGTGGCTCTCTCTGCGATTGTTATGTTTCCTGTTCTGGTCGGATGGTCTGTTGGCTCATTCGTTGTTAATGCAACTAGCTGTCTGCTTAATTAGACCCTGTATTTACTGCCTTCCGATCTGCATAAAAGACATATCCGGACACAAGATTTCTATCGTTCACTCCTTACGGGCCGGGGATGCCGGGGATGAGAGAATTATATTCTAGATCTGCAAGCTCAGTCACGAGTACAGAGTGTCAACTACCGGCAGTAGCCTTTCTCAAACTTCAGGGTGAAGGGATGCAGACCATATTACAAATGTTTACGTGGCTTCTCATCATTGACGTCAACTGATTCACATTATATTTCAAAATATAATATGGCTCACCATTATGACACCCGATGGCATAGGATTTCAGTTTTGAAGCAATTTCAAAACCCTAGCTGTGGAGATTGTCAAACCTTACAGCCTTGGCACTTTTTGACAAATATAATCCTTGTCCTAAATTTGCTGACAATCTGTCAAGGATATTCTGATAGTTCAACTCTTGCTTACAGTACGCAGTTCTCCTCCAAGATATCATTCTGCCAGGGTTAAAGTACAGGGAGGCAGGAAGTCTACTGCCTCATTGAGTGCCTTAGGAACACTCACTTCAGCGGCCCGATCTTAGCAGGGAAAACGGATGTAGTGCAAAGAGCATTAAGATCGTTGGAGCAGACTGGTATTTGACTTTGGGCTGTCGAGAGGATCGATGTCACGAGGGCCGCAGTAGAGATTGATAAGTTTCTACGGACGTAATAACCTGTTTACAGCTTCCAGCTCGGAAGTTGTAACCAGGTTACAACTTCCGAAACAATTGAGCAATTGCAACATCGGTTGCTTTTGCCATCTCATTCCATTATGTGGAAGCTTCGGCCGTTGTTGTGCGGAGCATGTCATGCCATTTGAAACTTCCTATCTAAATTGCTCATACTCCGGTGTAGTAGCATCGGTAGTTAAGGAGTATTAGGCAATTATTCATAAATTATTTATTTGCAGTAAGATGTCATATTCGTGTATTGATTACATGGTGGGGTCCATAGTTGCTTGCCCCGATCGCACCGTCGGATGTGCTGTGCAATCTGAGGGTCACTTGCCCAGACCGCACCGTCGGATGTGCAATCAGAGGGTTGGGAAGCCAGGTTGAGATTAGGGGGTATATTTTCAAACTGCAGTTCTAGAGAATTCAATTTTTTGATGTTGAGCTTTCGAGTTCGAGGCTATGGTGAACAGAGATCGACAAATGTCATCTGGATTTTCTTCGCTAGAGTGGGTGTGATTTGATTATAATCAATATATATTTGTTGGTAGATCATTGAGTGATAGATCAAATATCGATATGATTGAATGTGATTCAAGTTGTGAACAAATTGATTATGGTGGCACTTTAGAGTCCATGTATGATTTATGTGTGAGTTGTGCTTCTATAGTGTGGGATGTTGACAACAATGTATGTTGTGTAATGATGTATACACGCACGACAAACATCCAGATAAGTTGCAAAGATTAAGACAAGAGGGATAGTCATCATAATGCATTGCTCTGGACAAGGAAGTCAATGGTATAATGATTCCTCAACGAATCTCTTTTTTATTTGAATAGTCCTAAGGTTTCAAAATTAGTTTTGAGGGACGTTTATAGATAAATAACAAACTTCATAATATTTTGACGATATGGTATATACAATAGAACTTTGTATGTTTTCAAACATTGAAAACATAGAAAAAATATGCTAAAACTCAAATCTAATCAATCACTTATTTTCCTCATCCTCCCCATCATTAGCACACTCATCCTCATCCTCACTCTTTGCATCCTCATGATCATTATGATCATCATCCTCTTCATCGCGTACAATCAACTCCTCTCCATCACTCAAGTACATCACTTACTCCTCAAGAATGAAACCTCACTCCATGAAGAGGTGAGTAAGTATATGCACAAGGAGGTGATTCTGAACCTACGTCCCTTAGATCTCCTCAATTTGCTTTGCAAACTCCCCACCTATGCAATGATAACTCGAAATACTAACTCTCCCTAATCATAATACTCCACACCAAATCTACTCAACTTTGTCTTGGTGTTGAGAACCAAATGCCCATGTAAAATCTTGGACCAAATAGTTGGTGCCACAATGCATCCATCAATTGAAAGAAGAATTTGCCTTGCCAAATACCTCTTTGCAACCTTGTCTCTTTGTGGAAACCAATCTAAAACAACTATGTAAAGGATGGTCCTCCTTCTTGGTGTCCTCCCCTTTGGCATAGCAAGTGCATCTCTAACTATATCTATTATCAATTGAAATTGCCTTCCTTTGGCCAAACGTGTGCAAGAATTCTTGTCCCAAGAACTCAGAAACTCAATACATGGAAGAACATGCAAAAACCACCAACCAAAAAAACTTAAACCTCCTTCCTCATACACAAAGACACTCATTGCTGCCTGACGGTGCTCCCGTATAGCAAAAAAGTGTTTGGATGTCATGGGATGTTGCTTGTGACTGCTTTAGGATAAGGTATTCAAGGAGATTGTGGCAGGGCAATGCCCGTCGGAGTTGGCATACAAGTTCTACGGCATTGGGCGCAGAGTGGGGCATCATGGGGCATGGGATGATGCCCAATGATGCAGTGGTTGCTAGTGTTGTTGGGTAGCCGCTGCAGTGCTGGGCACCACTTCGGGACAAGGAAAAATTCAAGAACTAAGGATTTGGCATTGGGAGACACTCATCGGGCTACGGGACATATTAGGGTTTAGGGTTTTAAGTGTAGTCAATGCTCAACAATGCATGGAGGCATGGGGAGGCACTGCAAGACAGATCTAGTCAACATTGGGTGACACCTGTAGGTGCTAATAACTTTTGAGACTCCTAAAAAGTGAAAGAAAAACTGAAATAGAGACTAAACTTTTGAAAACTAGAAAAAGAGAGGAGAAAAATAACTGAGGAAAGAAAGAAAAGTACCTCTAGACGTGGGTAATGCAGGCTAAGGGTAGTTTTGAGGCCAATTACATTGAGATTGGCCTCCTTGATGCCAGCTACAGTAATTTGAATTTGATGTTTATCCATCCAACACCATTTGATTACGTTTATTGGGTGTCGAATGGTGTGGAATCCAATTAGCCAATCTCCTTCTTGAGTATTCTTCCTATATTCACCATCAACAATCTTCTCATAACCCCAGATTTTTGCCATGTTGACTATTGGAAATGCTAGAACTTGAAGGAAATTTGATTGAGAGAATTCTTGGGCTCCTTGCTCCTTGCTCTCTTATCACCTCTCACTTTTGTTCAAGAACTACTTTTTCTCTATTGAAACATCTCCTAAACCCTCTCCTCTCCTTCTGCTTGGTTTGAAATCCTAGTCCCAAAAGGAAATCATGAAATCTTATCTCAAAATGAAAATCTCTCTCAAAGCACACCATTCAAACTCCATGTTTTGCCCAGGAACTCAAACAACACTCAAAACAAAGAACGTACCCTCTTTGCAAATGGCAAATTGCTAAATTCCTTTGCAAAACACCCTCCTTCTTCAAAAACCACTTAGCTTGTGTGAATAACTTCTCTCTCAAAAACTCCCTGAAATGGCTCAATTAGAGAAATGTGAAACACCTCTACAAGAGAAGGGTTTATATAGCCCCCCACATGACAAAATATATCTATATCTTGCACTCACTAAATTTTTATTTCAGTAGAAAGAACCCAAATTGGGGAGAAAAATTTAAAATCATGAGCAGCAACCAACGACAACATGAGACACGCCACATTGCCAACCAACACAACAGACCATTGCTTTAGAGAAGGTGTGCCTCTAAGCACCATCTTGCAGCAATGAGATGTGCATTGTTGAGTGCCAATGAGCAAAATCCAAATTTAAACATTGTGGTGTGCGGCTCCCAACACCCACCAGCACCACCCTTACCAACCAGTGGTGAGCGTTGGCCAGTGCCACCCTTACCAACCAGTATACAAATGGTCACACATTATCTTCCAAAGCACATTGGGCCTCACCCAATGCTAACCAGCAAATTTGAGTTTACACTAGGCGTCACTAAGTGCCTACAAGTGTACATCAAGCATCCTCGAGTGCATTCTTACATAAGATCTATCAAGGGAGCAACATACATTTTTATATACTTGTTGTTTGTCCAACCAATAACATATGAATTAATTTTTAAAGCTTGGTGTTTATGAGGAGCTATGGAAAAAATACTCGAAACATTACAAGATATGAAGAATATGAAGAATGATATTTTATTATAAAGGGAAAGTGTACTCATTCAAGTATATCATCAAGATGATGAGCAATGCATTATTGCATCACCCTTGACCTAATTTCTTCTCTATCAAGCTCTATTCCATTGAAAGACATTTTTGAATCTATTTGAGTTTCCTCTCTAAATCTGCCATTGTATTCTTAACCAAAAGTCTAACCTATTCATTAAAAAGTTATGTAAAATAATACAAACTAAAACCCAATTAATCAAATATGCATTTCAACTATTTTTGTTAAGTTGTAGTCTTAGCTCAAAAAGAGAATGCCATCCAGTTTTCAATACTCCTATACAATGCTCATTTATCACCTTTGCCTTTTCCAAATATTTCTTGAATTCTTGCTTGTCCTCTATTTGGGTAGGCTTGAAAGCAAGGACTAGGTGATGCATGGGTACATAACCAAAATCACCTAAAAGTTACTTGGCCCCAAAATTATAACATCTACCTCTTTGGTTCAAATCATTCCACAATGATGATTTTTTCAAACAAGTCATGTCGTAGCATGACCTTGGCATTCTTGCAAATAAAAAATCAAATCTAACCTTTTATAGTCATGCAAATTTACAAAGAGGAGCACCAATGCTAATGAACTGAAGGAAAGAACAAAAAAAATTATAAAAAACAAAATATAGTACACTTACCTCTTGTAAAATGTATAATTCTCCTTTTTTCATCACAAATCACTTGGCTATTTATGGAATATGAGCCATTTTGGCTGAAATAGATTTTTCCATCCATCGTGGGTTCAGCGGTAAGAGGAAATAATGTTCCATCTACCAAACCAACACAACCAAGGAAACATTTCCATGCAAGAACAACAAATATCCTCCTCCTCTCCTTGTGCTCAGGCCATGCAACTTGACTACTCATCAAATCTAATATGGTGGTCATTCTATGTCAGTAGAATTAATTGTTGAACCTGCCCTAATTCTCTAAATGTTTAACCTCCTTGCAACCACAAGCTCCATTACCATCATGCCCAAATCTATTGAGAGCTAGAGCTACTTGGATCCACACTTGGGTTTGCTCCTGTCGGAATTTTTTTCAAAAACAATGTGCATTTCTATCAAATCTACTAATGTTGAAAATGAATCAACATCAATTATAGTAAGTTGGCAAAAGACCTTCACATCTAGATTTCTAAAATATTTTATCAAAAAGTCTCAAGTACAAGGATAAGTAACTTAGGGTTCTAGGTATCTATGCTTATGTGCATACTCCCACCCATTAATCAACAATTCTAGCCTATCTAAATCTCCTTCTCCTTCTTCATCTTCATCTTCTAGTCGTTGCAATGAGATCTCTAGTCGTTGCAATGAGAACTCCAAATCTAATTCATAATCCATTGTATACATTTTCTAATATTTTTAGTTAGTTCTCCATGAGTGCTCACTCTTGGCATGTTATACTTGACTCAATTGTCCTCGATTCTTGAATCACCAAAGGTAACACCTACTTGGCATGCTCTACTCTTCTCACTTCAATGCTCTATTCTCTGCACAATGAACAAGAGAGAAAGTTAAGAAATTCATTTGGTAACTTGCACTAATTGAACAAGGAACTTTTAAATAATGAAATTGAGGATTTTGGATTGCACTTCAAATGAATTCACTCCCACTTCCAACCTTCATACAACACGCACACTAATCTTCCCACTTTGTGATCAATTTTCTTGTTCTTGTCCTCCTCATTCATCTTGCTATCTCACAGACTTCATTTGTGTTCTTGTACATTACCCATGTTCATTGCCCCCTTTGGTGGCCACCCTATTTATGCTAACCTAAACCAGGTACTTTATTAACCCTAAAGTGTAATTATTGCATTATGGTGTGACAATAGAAAACTCCATATCCCTTATTTCCTCTTATAGAGTTTGCTAATAATAAGAAACTTGACCAGAACTCCATAGCAAGACTCTTTCTTCCTTTGGTCCGCACCCCGTACCACTTTAGTCAACGCTTCATAATAACCTACATGATAATATACAAAGCTTTAACTATTTCTGAAACTCCCTATTATAACTTGCCAGTGAGCTAACATAAGGTCATTTCCCCTACTGGAAAATTAGTGTAACTTATGTCCACTTCTAAAAGTCAGATTCACACTTATGAATGTTTGGGTGTACCTTAATGAAATAAATATTAGACCAAATAGATGACATGGATGACAAATTGGACTAGCACCATACTTGCATGAGTATATTTGAAAATTCAGCACCAATCCGCACAAACTAGTATCAACCGGTGGCAACGAGCACCTACCTCATTGAAATGAAAGGCCGGGCGCACTCATGTACTTTTGTGCACCTCCTAACACCTTCCAATATGTTTTTGAGACTTTTCCTTGGATTCTCTATCAAACCATTCATACAAAATTCAAATCAGATGATCTATTATTAACCTTTAATTACAATTAATTTAATTAATACTTTATTGAGTTCCGGTGTAAACTCCATATATTTTATTTCTTACAAACCATCTATTATGGAATTTTTTAAAAAGAACTTGGATGGATCTCCATAATCTAGCTGAATGTGCTTTTGAAACTGTCCCAAGCAAATTTTTTATATACTTAGTAAATACAATACAGTTTATAAATTATACAAGACATCGGACGGGTTCATTATGAAACCGCTAATATCCTATAGCTGGCCTACTATTGCCATCCTAAGGGTACAAGCTAGTAAACGAGGACATGGGACGTCCTCCATGACAAGTCTTGCTAAGTTGATAGGTTGGACTTCAAATCGGTTGGTAGCCGAACCACGACCTAACTTAATTGCTCAATCCAGCCAGCCATATGCACAACAAGCAAAATTACTGAAATCTACAATTTCAATTAAGCAGATCTACAACTTCACTTCAGTTAGTAGTTGTTGGTTCCTATATTCCAGGTAAGATGTATCGTACAAGAGTGAGTTGGATGTGGTTACAAATCTGCAATTTGCAAGGTTGTAACCGATCTAGACCTCAGTTGAGTACACTCTCTTTGTATTCTATTTTGTATTCTGTTAGCTTATATTTTATGGCCAATGCTGTCTATCTATGTTGTTCCTAAGTTACTAATCTATATTCTTATCATTTAAACAAGAAAATGATAATATACTTTAAGAAATTTTACAAAAAGGAAATAGTTTTTGGAAAAAATCTCATTTATTAACATTGCAAGACATTTCACATTGGAAAATATGATCAGATATCCTTTTCAATTCCTTAAGCATTCTTCTTATCTTCCTCCTCTCTTACCTCCCTTTGCATGCATTGTTGTTTAATAAGCAGTTCCATATTTGAACCTGCATTCTCTACCAATTTCTTGATTATAACATGTAAACTAGGCAACAACTTTTTGTTAGACATTGGTGTTCTGTCTTCCTCCTTGTCCATGCCATTTTTCTCATCATCATTTTCAGCATCCTTAATCATTCCAATCAAGGCACCATTAGTGAATTCTTCATGTACAATTGCCTCTTCATCCAAATTAGGGAGATGAGTGATGCTCATAGAATTATGAACACAAAGCATTCAAATTTGCTGCCTATGCTGCTCATCAAGAGCCTCCTATGTGCCATTTGCTTCACTTTCTTCAATATCCTAAGAAGGTCCTTCCCTTTCCACCAGCCACCCATTCTTGTTTCTCTCACTAAGAAACTCACAATGTTACAAGCAGTTTTTTAAGGTTTGCACATTGATTCCCACCCATGCCTCAATTGACCACCACATTCCTTGCTTTTGGTTCATCTTGTAGATGTCATGTTCATCAGCTTCATCACAATGTAATGCCTCCTCAAGCTAAAGACTCCTATAATGTTGCTTAAAGGCTGAAATAATCCCAATATCCATTGTCTAGATTTTTTACATCATATTTGGTGACAAGAATTCAATTGTAAGGTGCTTGAGAACCAAGTTCTCAATGCCGTGCAATGATGCATTGTCAAGAATCAATAGTATGTGACAATCGTGCTACTTCATTTTTGCATCTAGTTTACAAGCCACTCTTGAAAATGCAATCCTATCATCTAGGCTTTCCCGTTATAACTATAATAGAGCCCAAATTCTTCTCTAGATTATTTTCCAAAAGCACAAGGCATCTTTGGCCTTCCAATGAACAAGATTGGTAGCCTTTCACTACCATTTGCATAACAAGTAAATGCATTTGTTATTTGGACCTTATCCTTTTTTAGCCCTTCCAATTGTTTTATTTGGTGCCATTGCATATAAGAGGTCTATTGCATCCATATTAAAAATGACACAAAGGAGAAATTTGTCCATAATTTGCTAGAGTCACATATGGTCTATTTCCATGCCCAGTACCTCCCTTGACTTTCTTCCACCATGGGAGCAAAAGTACCAAAATTTATGTCTTTTCTAAAACTTGTCTAGCTATCTAATTGAGAATTAGGGTTGCTCAGCTTCTGGGATCTATAAGTTATTTGCCAATTGGTTTGCTTAGGTCTGAATAAGATGGCCATTTATAGCTACCTTGTGAATTGGCATTGAAGTACCCAATTTGGTAATGTAGTGTTGATCCCAAGATAACATAGCCAAGCTTGACATTTCATTGCAAACTCCTCAAGAGCAAGCATAACAAAGAACTCTGACTTTTGCTTGAGGATGTTATGAATTGTTGGCTATGTCAGCACCTTTGAACAATTTAGATGAAGCTTGGCCCATTTTGTTAATGCCTTATGAGTTCTTTTAGGGTCTCGGATAGATTCTTCATATATTCTCTTATTTGCAACACCATCCAACATGCTAATCATTTTGTAAGTGCTTTCACTATGATTGTTGAAATGGTAGCCTAACTAACTTGCACACCGAACCTATTCTTCACCCATTCAAGAATCTAATCATGCTTCATGTGTGGGTGGAGCCTCATCTTTATCACAATCTCCTCTCTTTGCTCCTTCCTTAACTTAGTAGTTCATTTCCTAGGCGGCTCATCTTCCATACATGATTCCTCCTTCTTTGTTTCCTCTTTCCTAAACATGCCTTTTTGTAAAGATTATGAGTTAAATTCATAAACCTATCAATGACTTCGAGGATCACCTTTGCCATTGTAGATAGGGTAGATGCAACATTGTTATACTTTGCTTTTCTCTTCTTGGGAACGCACAAGGTGCCTATCTATGGAGCCTATAGATCAAAGGTTGGAGGTAAATCTATCCCTTCTATTTTGAGCTTACATAGATCCCAAACAGTTGAATCCTTCACTTTAGGTTTTGGTATTCTTGCTATTGGGTAAAGTAGTAACGGACGACCTAACCTATCATCAAATCATGCACTCTTGGTCTGCTGGTTATCACTTCCAACTTTAACAAGAAGAAATACAAAACACTCCTAGAAGGGAAAAATCTAAGCACAATGCCCGCACACCAATCCAAACCAACTGGACGTACAAACAAGCATGCAATCACACAGAGGATCCAATCACAAGAATCCAACAACAACTCTCCATGCTTTTTGTCAAAATTGAGCTTCAAAGCCCTCTTTCTCTGTCATCAAACCAATTTCAACTTTTATTCCAAGCCTTCTCCAATATATACTTCAGCCTTCACCCAATTTGTACTCCAAGTGGAGTGATCCTATGTCTTATTGATGAGGAAAATCCTATGTAACTCAGATAGACATAACTTCCTCTATATAACTTATATCACAATGTTCTAGGATTCAATGGAAAGCCTATGAGATAAGCTTCCCAATGATATAAAATAATTCACAATCTGATTATTACAGCTCCCATGACAAGCTCTCAGACTTGGCCAATTTTTTGTAATTTTTACCCTAATTTCAAAATCCCTAATTTAGGGTTTGCTCCTTGTTCTGGGTAATTTTCCCTACATTTCTGGATCAAAGGTGCACCTAATCCTCAAAAACACTCTAGAAACCTAAAATCCTTAGTCATAAACACAAAAATAGGAGAATAGACACTCAACCATCACAAAAGATTGAAATGCTCTCCCAAGCTTACGATAGTATTTTCAATAGAGTTTGTTGCATCAGCTCTCACTCTCCATGGACCCAAAGTCAACCAAATTGTCACAAGAGCTTTTTGTATCCTGGTCTAAACCTTTGTAAATTTTAGTATCCTAATCTTACACCAAACCCTAGATATTGATCAATTCATAAGATGGGCTAACTTGTGAGCTTTACAGACCCAAGCATGCTTGATCCAAGACCTTGAATTTTTTATTTAAGAAATTCAAAGTCTACTCACCAAAAATATTGGAAATTTTCACAAGGTGATTTGGACCAAAACTTTAGGAATGACCAAATCTTCAAACCTAATCAAAATGTCATCTCCAACTCCTCACTTTCCAAAGCTCCAAAACCTTTAGTTTGCCAGATCTGATTCTAGATTGATTAAAATCTAAAATTTCTTGAGCTCATCATTTCAAGCAATTTGTCAACTAACAAACCCAATTGGAAGATCATTAAGATGTCTGATGAAGCCAGCTAAATAACCTATTTTGAAATAAATAAATCATATGTCCAAGGTAATTGACTCAAATCACTCAATTCTAGTCTCCAAATTATAGCCTGTCAGCTCCTCTCTCCAACCATTGTTCTTTCTCTTTGAATGCACCTCCTCAAACTCCCTTTATGGATAAAAAAACTCCTAGCTTTTTCTTGGAATCCAATCTTTTGCAATTTTGTCATTTAGCCTCTTCACTTTTTGACAAGTGGACCCTACAACAACTCCATCTTGAAGCTCATGAGAAAAATTAAGTCATTCTCCAACTACAAGAGCACATAGATTGTCAAGTCCCATACTTGCTCATAATAAGCACCGAAAAGGTAATAAAATCTGGGTTTTCCATCATCGACCTTGCGAATATTGCCTTGAAACGTGCCATCATCCAATCCCGTAAGCCATCATGGTGTAGAATCCAAATCCTGATGAGAAAAGGATTCAAGAGTGGCAGATTGGGAGCATGGGACATCTACTAATCAATTGCTCTCTTTGATGCCCAACCTCCATGCTCTGTTACAACTCATACTCTCAACGTCCTCCTCCCGCTTGAGATTCTTCCAACTAAAACACACCTTTCACACAACTCTCCACCATCTATATACATAAGAAAACTCAAAGAAGACAAGACCATAATCCATGTGACCAATTGTATACATGTATATAGATTGCTCACATAGCAATATTTCAATCATGGGATCCGTCATACAACCTATTCCATCTTTACGAAGATAAACCACATCAGTTTATTTTTTCAAGAGCTACACAAACCACAACATGACAACATGCATGGAATTAACCATAACACTACTTCAATGTGAAATCATAGAGGCCAAATTTTGGCCAAATAATCTCTTATATCTTATAAAAACACTATCCATAGCAAATATAAAATATAAGAGATTTTATTGTATTTGGTTGGAGAATGAGGCAATATGGGCAATTGGAGAGGTGAGTAAAGAAGATTTTAGATTTTGGAGAGTTCACTCACATAAATCTTATGAGAAAATAGTCAATTCAGTTCATTTTTCAATTTTGATTCCATTGGTACATAGATTAGAAGCTATGGAGAATTGAGTAGAAAATTATGAATAATTTTAGACTTTTTAGGGGTTAGAGTGATTACTTCACATTGAGAGTAATGGATCAAGAATTTCTGATTCTAATTTCTTGGTATTCATGCTCTAGTTCCATTTGAATTTAGATTGAAATGTTTTGAGATAGGAATTGAAAATTACAAGAGTTTATAATTTTTTAGGGTTTGGAGAGATGGCATTTACTCATGTGAGTTTGTATGTGAGGGGTTGTGGTTTTGCAAATATGGGGGAGATACAAAGAGTAGCATCATGTAATTCTATCTTTATTTTTGTACTAACTATGGCTACACTTCCCCATGTGAGGCTGCCAAGAGTGGGTTAAGATACATTATATCCGGTGTGTCATTGATGTTTTACCATTGATGCTTTACCATTGATGCTTGACCATGTGGGAAGGATGCACAAGGGTTATGATTGGACCACTTGGGATGCTCTCATGAGGAGAGCAACCACATTGACGATAGTGTCACTTGAGATTATGCACGCTTACTCTATTTTTTTGTTAACCATTCAAAGGATACACATTGAGTTGTGGGAGTGGTTAGCATCTCAAGCAAGTTGTATTTTAGGGTTATTTGAGACTCATTCTCCATGCCCATATCCATTACATAGGCTACCCTATACACTCCATGGAATAGACTACCCCATACACTCCATGATGGTAGGCTTTTTGCCTACCACTTGATTGTTTGACAAGTGAACACTTGGATGAGTTAGCATGGTTCTTATTTCTCTTACTTCCTTGATGGTGTCTTTGTTATGCAAGTGGAAGATGTGCAGGGCATAGAGGGTTGGCTACTAGATTCTGAGTTGGAAATTGAGCTGCCCTACAAGAGGAGTCTGTTGAGGCTGCACGTATAGGAGATGAATTCTGCCACAAGATACCATAGAGTCCACTCAATTAAAATAGTGTAGGACATTGGGTCAAGAGGCAAAGTTTAATAGAGTAGCACAAGTGCTCCACCCTTTGACTATGGTTGTATAACTTAAGATACTATCTCTTCCCTATGCTTGCTACATCTTATGGCAAGAGAGGGAGTACCATTAGAGGTCTTAGATTGTTAGCTTGAGCAACTTTCATGTCTTGATAGGTCACTTTTTGCATAAACATTGTGCACTACCCCTTGCCTCTCCTCATGAGATTTATCAAGGATGGTATATGAGCATCTTAGAGATTGCTTTCAAGTAGATGATACTTCTAGTGGATTTACCAAGCTATTGCAAGTAATTGCAATAGTAACATGGGAAGATATTCCTACATCAATTAGTTGGGTCCTAGTCAACTTCTTGTGATGGAGAAGGACATAAGGAGCTTAGACAATTGCTATTGGAGAGATATTTTTATGCTTGGTAAGCCACACCATTGTCTTTAGCATCATTCTCACCTCCAAAAACACCTTAGTCTACATCAGTTTGGAGAAGCTATACTTGGAGATTGTGAGGCTATATCTCTAGGCATGAGTGCACGCCTAGATATCTATCCACAATGGGTCATTGTACAAGTAGATGTTGAGAATGTTTTTAATAGTGTCTCTTACGGATCCATCTGTAGAGAGCTTAGAGAGGTTGGTGGATCCTTGGCAAGTCTTATTTTGTTTGTCCGGTCATTCTATGGCTCTCTTGCTTCCCTTTACTACCGACATGGTTGGTCATAGTAAGGAGATCCTCTAAGGGGATCTTTGTTTTCCATGGCTCACTTTAGAGCTCTCTTTCTACTACTTTGGCCATGTTAAGTTGTGTATTTTCCTCCTTGGCAAACAATACACACATTGTAGGTGATATAGATCATATTAGGCAGGCCTTTGGTCACTTGACCATTAAGTACCATCTTGTAGGCTTAAGAGTCAAGGTCTCAAAGTGCAGAGCTTGGTCTCCTTCAAGTATTCCTCTCCACTTTGAGCTTCCATAGGGGTGTATCACATCTATAGATGGGCTACCTATCCTTGGAGAGCAAGTAGGATCTCAGGATTTTGTCACACACTTCTTAGATGTTGCCCTTACCAAAGATATTATCCATATAGATGATTTTCCTCTACTAGGAGATCTGTGTGTGGCATTTGGTATACTCTCCTCTAGCATTTCCTATTGACCAACTTACCTTCTCCACATAGTTCATCGTTCTTTGACCTTCCTATTCATTTGAGAGCTTTTGATAAGAGGATTATGGGAATCTTGGTTATATGATTGGACTAGGGACATTCAAGTGTGTGATAAGATACTAGGCATGTAGATAGACATCTCTATCAATTTCTTGAAGAGGGTTAGAACTACTAACTATGGAGGAAATTGCACCTATAGTGTTGTGGTTGTTGTACCTTTCCTCCTATTTTGTGGTTGTTGATATGCCAATTTTGGAGACATATGTGAACAAGGTGGAGGAAGGATTACTTTCTCTCCAAATGTTATTTCAATAGACAAGTGAGAGTCTATCCCCATTGTTGGGGATCTCTTCTGATTTATTTGTTCCTCTTATGACAGTCTTCAACTATTGAGATCAACCTTGTGCAGGAAGGAAAGACATATCGAAAGAAAAGAGAAAGGTAAAGTCAATAGATGCACAAGAATTAACATGGTTCAAAGTCACTTGCAGAAATTTTACTCACTTTCAATATAAGTTATAGATATCAATGGGAAGCTTTGTCTTGATGAAATCTTTCTCTATCCAATCTATTCTTGAATCTATCTTGATTTGCCCTTCTCCTAATTATCTCCTTCTTGTCTGATTAGATGAGATCTCTCCTAGCCAGCTTCATGCAAGTCAAAGTTATCTAGAGTTCCCCTTGATCCTTTTTCATAGATACACATATATTGATTCATTGCAAAAGTTCTCTGTAGGTGGAAAGGTTACCTTCTTCTATAGCACCAAAGAAGAACAAACACCTTCAATGTGCCACCCTGATTTCCTATATTGTCAAATACTTGTCTTGACTGTGGATAATATATCACATGGATGATCTGAGCCACAGATCCAAACATCACAGATGAGACAAATTGGACAGATCAAGCTCTACATCCTAACAACTCTCTCACTTGGAGATTGATACTTCTTAACTATACACCTTTCAAAAAAGATAATAAACTTCATGTGGTTGATCTACATACTCTATACACCATTACTATCTAGTTATCCTTGCAGGCCCATTGATGTTATACATAGCCTTAACTTCTTGGAAGTGACAATCTTTGTCAACATATCAATGGAGTTCTTGGCACCTTGAATCCTTTCAAGTGACAAACTGCCAGCTTCAAATCACTTCTGGACAAAATGACATCTCAACTATATATTTTATGTTCTAGCATGGAACATTGGATTCTTTGCTTACTAAATGGCACTTTGATTGTCCAAGAATAAACACTACAATTTTTCTCTCTACCTAGTTCCTTTAGAAGGTTCTATAACCAAATCATCTCCTCATTAGCTTTTGCAATTGCAATATATTTTGCCTCAATTGTTGAC
Source organism: Lunularia cruciata (assembly GCA_948567375.1). Classification (NCBI taxonomy): domain Eukaryota; kingdom Viridiplantae; phylum Streptophyta; class Marchantiopsida; order Lunulariales; family Lunulariaceae; genus Lunularia; species Lunularia cruciata. The sequence goes on along the minus strand of OX419759.1, from coordinate 60,098,696 downwards.
AAATTTTTTGCAATTGTGAGAACCAACTCATTATTGTCCCACCTATGGTTTAAATATACCATAGGGTGCTTCTTCTAGTATCCATATCACCTCCTAGGTCTGCATCCATAAAACCTTATAGTGCATGGCTGCCTCTATTGTAACACAAACCTATATCTTTGTTACCTTTCAGATCTCTAAAAATCCATTTGACAACCTTCCAATGTTGTCTTCCTGGATTGGCCATGTACTTGCTCAAAAATCCTATGGCATGTGCAATATCTGGTCTAGTGCATGTCATTGCATACATAAGGCTACCTATAGCTAAGGCATATGGTACCTTTGACATACCCTTTAGCTCTTCATCATCCTTGGGGACTATTCTTTTGATAGCTTAAAGTGAGTTGCCAAAGGCATTTTCCCAAAACTTACATCCATCATGTTGAACCTTTCCAACATCTTTCCAGTGTAGCTACCTTGTGAGAGTTTCAATATTCCCACTTTCCAATCTTTAGCCCAAGTATCTACTTTGTTACACCCACATCTTTCATTGCAAACTCTCTTGATAATTCTTTCTTCCATCTCTCAACCTCTAGTATGTTTGGTCCATCTATCAAAAAATCAACATGTCATCAACACACAAAAGTAAAATGATTAAGTTATTATCAAGAGCCTTGAGATAACAAAAATGATCCTCTTGACATCTTGTGAATCATTTATTGATCATGAACTTGTCAAATTTCTTGTACCATATTCTTGGTGCATGTTTCAAACCATATAGGCTTTTCTGCAACTTGCATACCAAGCTCTCCTTGCCAGGGATTGCAAAGCCAATAGGTTGTTGCATGTAGATGTCTTTGTCAATATCACCACATAGAAATGCAATAGTGACATCCATATGCTCCAAATGTAGGTCTTCTACCTCCACTACTCTAAGAACCACTCTAATTGTTGAGTGCTTGACTATTGGTGAAAAGATATTAGTGTAATCAATCCCCTCCTTTAGTTGGAAGCCTTCCACAACTAACCTTACCTTGTATGATTTGCTACCACTATGCTCCTCTTTTACTTTGTAGACCCACTTGTTATGTAATGCCTTCTTGCCTTTTGGTAGTAAGTTAAACGTTTGAGTTTTATCCAAGGACCTCATCTTGTCCTTTATAGCAAGCTCCCACTTCATCTAGTCTTCACTTTGCATGGATTCTGCCTAACATTTAGGTTCATCTCTATCTATCAATAGAAGGTAATGTAGAGAGAGAGAATACTTTATTGCTGTTCTTGTGATTCTTGTAGATCTCTTCAACTATAGTGCATATGGTTGATGTTGTGGTGAAGTAGTTTTTGAGCTTTCAAGGTTTCCCTAAACCCTTATGATATCATCTTCTTTTTCTATCTCTTGCAACTCACCTTGATTTTTTTCTTTGCTCTGCTCATCAACACTATCAAAATCTAGTGTGTTTCTATCCTTGTAAAGAAGACACTCATTGAATTTCACATCTTTGCTTTTGATGATTTTCTTGCTCTATACATCCCAAAACTTGTACCCAAAGCAATTTGGACCATATCTAATAAAGAAATACTTCCAAAACTTTGCATCTAACTTGTCTCTTTTTTCTACATTGACATGCACGTAAAAGACACACTGAAAGACTCTCAAGTGTGACAAACTTACCAATTTTCTTATCCACTCCTCTTTGGGCAACTTATGGTCTAAGGGAATTGATGGACCCTTGTTTATCAAGTATGCTGCAATGTTGATTGCTTCAACTCAAAACACCTTGGGCAGACCAGCATGGATCCTCATGTTATTAGCTCTTTCATTCACAGTTTAATTCATGCATTAAGCCACTCCATTTTGCTATGGAGTGTTTGGCAAGGTCTTCTCCATTTTGATTTCATGTATTGCACAAAATTCCTTGAACTCACTATTGGCATACTCACCACCATTAGCAGATCTTAGTCTCTTTAGCTTTGCACCACACTCATTTTGACCAAGCTTTTCCACTTCTTAAAAGTGGCAAATACCCTTCATTTGCATTTCAAGATATATACCAAAACCTTCTTGGTTGAGTCATCTATACAAGTGACGTAATATTGTGAACCCCCAAGAGATGCATCTAGAAAAGGGCCCCATACATTTATGTGTAAAAGCTCTAGCTTCCCTATCCTAGGTGCTCTTCCACCCTTTAAGAAACTAACCTTCTTCTACTTCCAAACATGTGCTCTTCCACCCTTCAAGAAACTAACCCTTTTCTACTTCCCAAATATGCAATCTTCATTGAAACCTTTATCAAAGGTTTTCAAATCTGGTAGCTTGTCCTTTTCATCATCATCATCATGCCTTTTTCATTTATGCCCAAGCCTGCAATGCCAAAGATTACCATTTGATATTGTATCTGCAAGCGCCATTGTGTCCTTGGTGTTGTTGGTCATATAGAGAGTTCCCAACTTTTTCCCCCTGCAACTGTCATACTCCTTTGGTGATTTCCATGAACCACCTACAAAGGTTGTGACATACCCTTCATTTTCAAGTTGCCCAATTGAGATTAGATTCCTCTTCAAGCTTGGAAAATGCCTAACATTCTTGAGTTTCCACTTAGACTGATTTGGCATTTTAATATAAACGTCACCTCTCCCCATAATATCCAAAGGCTCATCATCCACAAGATAAAATTTTCCAAAATCACCAGCAATGTAATTCAACATACACTTTTTTTGTGAGGTAGAGTGAAAAGAAGCTCTTGAATCAAGAATCCATACCTCCATAGAACAGTGTGCACTAAGGATCAAAATATCATTGACTTCCTTTGCAACTACATTTACTGAATCCTCATTTTACCCCTTGCTTGGATTCTTCTTTATGTGCCAACAATTATTTCTTGGGTCCAATTTCTTACCACAATGCCAACATCCATCACCTTTGATCTAGACTTGCTTCTCCTCTTGGACTTGGATCTACTTTGATTATCACTATGTTCCATAGTTTTTCCACTATTTTCAAATTTATCTAGGGCCAATCCAGAGTTATGCTTGATTCTCTCCTTCTAATATTTTCATTGAGTATCAGATTTTGGACCTCCTCAAACATTGAATTTGTTTGAGCCACAAGAACTGCTTATTGCTATCATAATTGCACTCCAACCTTCAAGTAAAGAAGATAGGAGAAATGAAGCACACACTTCATCATCAAAACTGATTTCCATTGAAATTAATTGGCTTATGATCAGGTTGAACTCATTAATATGATCTGTGATAGAGTGACCTTCATTCAGCTTCAAGTTGAAAAGATGATGCATCAAATATACCTTGTTTGAAGCTGATGGTTTTTCATACATGTTAGAAAAAGCATTCAAAAGACATGCAATAGTCTTCTCCTCTAGAACATTGAATGCCACATTTCTAGCTAATGTTAGGCAAACAACTCCCAAAACTTGTCGATCCATCAAATCCCAATCTTCCTATAACATGAGCACTAGTTTCAAACCTCCAAGAGCTACATGAAGCTTTTATTGATACAAGTAGTTCTCTAATGATGAGGTTTTGCTTAGGGTTGGTCCACCCATCTTCATCTTCATAACTCACTTGTGAGTGTGGTTTTACACTAAATGCAACATTCCATATAATCGGTATCTTTTTGGAGGACAAAGGATAGCTACCCATGATGCCATTAGGGATATCTTGTTTGCTATGGCATGAGAAAGTCGATACCTTGCTTGGAAGGAGAGCTTGTATGCTTTTTATTGACACATGTAAGAGCAAATTTATATTTGATCCAAGATGATCAAGTGACTGTGGCAAATGTTGTGGTTACAAACCCTATGCATGATGTAATTTTGGAAGGAGTGATCATTTATCCCCTTGGAAAGGTGGTAAGCAAAGAAGCAACGTGCAAGGTCTCCAAGTATATGGGTATGCAGTGAGGTCACCTCTTTGTTCCTCTAGCCTTGGAGTTATATGGAGCAATGGACATGGCATTTGACACATTTGTTAAGGAGTGCATAAGAGCTTATCATATTAGACGTCAAGGGGAACCACTCTCATTCTCATACTTTGTAGCATAATTTAGACAATGTGTGTCTATTTCTCTATAGAGAGCATTTGTCTAGTGCAATTGTGGTGCTTGCATTTCTTCAAATTTTTCTTTTGTTGACCATATCAAGCTTAAGTACTAAGAGAACCACGTGAAAAATATAATTATTGTGAGATGTGCCTCAATTGGAGAGATACTCAAAGGAGTAACCCTAGCAAGCTAGAATGGGAGAAACACTTTGAGGTATGTAGGATAATCCCAAGTACTTGCAGGTTGGCCTACTTGTAATATGTTCAACACTTGGAGTGATGTAAGATAATCCCAAATGTTGAGAGGAAGAGTGAGTATGGAGACCACATGAGATATAGGGTCAAGTATCAAGGTAACAAGCAAAGTTGTGTCATGAAGGAAATGAGGAGCAATCAAAGAGGTGTGGAATGACCTCAAGTGCTTGAAGATGGAATAACACCTGGAGTGTTGAGGGATCATTTGGAGTGCTTGTAGGATGTGCAACACTTGGAGTGCCGGTAGGTGAGGCATACAGGCCCAAGTGCCAAGTGCCGCTGCAAATTGAACTTGCTGCCAATGAGACTTACCTCTAATGCCACTCATTGCCAAGGACCATTACCTACACAACATTTGGCACTCTATGTGCAAGTGAGGTGTAGGAGAAAGTGGTTGGCAAATGGATTTCTAGCACATGGGAGAGTGACTTTGTGTGTGAGGACAATATGCGGAGGCCTTTGCTTGCATAACGGCAAGTGCCTACTTGCCCTATAACTACCAGAGTGTTGAGAATGACCAGACTTTGGGTGTATAAATTGGAATGCCTAGCCTATAGTTGCGCTTTTTGCAAATCAATATATCTACTTAGCGGATTGAGTAGCATCTTGCAAATTTCTATGAAATAGTGAGTACTCAAAGTTTTTTTTGAGAGTGACACTTGGCATGATCTTAGGTACTAGGTGTGAAGTGAGGCAGTTGGCATAGTACATCAGTAGCTTATAGTATCCATTTGTGTGCAAGAATCATAGTAGTCACTCTCAAGACTTATGATAAGGTTCAAAAGGCCATCCTTAGATGCCCTATTGTGAACAAATGGGTAGTGTATTGTAGGATGGATGTAATTAGAGGTAAGCACTTAGGATTCCTACTTTGGAATTGGGAGTTATCAGAGTTTCATATGATCTACTGGATGAGAGGCAAAAGAGAGAGAGGACTTTGAGGGGAATACAGGGTAATCCATTAAATTGGACTAAGGACCATTGGCAAATGGTATAAGGTCAAAATGTTGGGGTTGCATGAGCAATGACAATAGACACAAAATTTGTAGACAAGGAGCTGACTCCCAAAGTCAAGAGCCACTTTAATAGTAAGCTTCTCCAAGAACAATAGATGGAGTGTAGCTAGTTACAAGGACCCTACCCAAAAATCCATTGTAGAAGCAGTTATGAAACTTTTCAAATAGATAAAAACTACCTACTTAACCTATGACCAAGCAATGTTCTTTGATTATATTTATGCAAGAGAGCTTATAAATTGCGCCAAAATGTTTAACAAGCAGTGCAAGCCTTGCTCAAGGCTCCAAAGAGGAAGAATACCACCCCAAAGAAGAAACCACTTCCTCTAGCCAAGAAGTCAAAGGCAAGTGTCCAGATTCTTGAAGTGTCCTCTTTGGAATATGAAGCCAAGGACATTGAGGTCAATGAGGTTGAAGATAAGGAGGAGCAAGGGTCCTTCATCTGCAAGGATCAACCTCTACCTTAGGAGACAAAAAAAAGGAGAAGAAACTTGGGGGCAAGACTTGGAAACAAGAGCAAGAGCAAGAGCAAGACCAAAATATGGATGAGTGCCTTACAAAAGAAGAAGAACACATGGTGGAAGAAGTGACAATGCCTGAGTAGGCACTCTTGAGTCCAAACGTGCAAGAAGTAGTATTCAATTCAAGTGCAATAGAAGTGCAAAATCGGGCTGAGTGCTCAAGGGACCAAGAACTTTGGCAAAGAGAAGAAGAAGAGGTCAAGATTGTGACAGGTCCTCCGAAGGCTGCACCTGAAGTGTAGATCAAAGTGCAAGAGGCACCTATAACATCCAAGTGGGTGCAAGTGCAGGAGGGCTTAAATTTCATGATTCACTCAATGTGCAATGCACTGTAATTAATGGAGGTGTTACTACCACAATACCAAGCCAAGTGCCCTGATGTGGTGGACTACACCATGTTGATAAAGGCCATGCACAAGTAGGTCTACACTTATAAGGCCAAAGAGGACCTGGTGAAGGATGAGGTGGCACAGGCCCAAGATCTATCCAAGGTAGAGGCTTGAAAGGGAAGTGCCTTGTTGTAGGAGAACCATGAATTGAAGAGGAGAAGTGCCACAATTGAGATCATCAGGCAAGACCAAGAGGTTCTAAGGAGATTAGAAGGCACTCCACCTTGAGTTTGATCTGTTCAAGAAGGAAGCCAAAGACCAACTTTGCAGCAAGTGCCTAGTGATGGACAACACTTGGAGTGCTTTGAAGGAGAAGTATGACCAAGTAGTAATGCAGGAGCTACCAATGCAAAAATACCAAAAGGAAGTGGCAGCTCAACTAGAATGTCTCACCAAGGAGGCAGAGGCAGAAAGAATCAAGCATGCGGAAAGCTTCCAAGTGTCGGAAGAACAGAAGTCCGAATGGTGTAGGAAATTGAAGCAAAGAGAAGAAGATCAATTGAAGGCACTGCACCGACTATAAGAGACCCAGACCCTACTCATGGAGATGCTAAAGGAAGAAGTGCGGGACTTGAGGACCAAATGCCACAAATTGAAGATGCAGGTCTAGCGCTTGCAAATTCAAGAGGAATGCATGAATAGCTTATTCTTGCACTTGAAGGAGCATTTGGATAAGAAGTTCAATGAAGTATGCTAGATCTTCTTGCTGGAGATAGCTAGGTATCAAGCCCAGATAGATCAACTCATTAGACACCTAAGAGGTGAATGAAGTCCTTCACTCCCATGAATTCCAGTCCAAGGCACTCCCCCAAAAGGAGTCCTTCAATAAGACATGCACTCTTTAGTAAGGACTAGGTCAGAGTTGTGCAATAGGCTAGCACTCTGAGTAGGCCAGTTCTTCCTACACTCAACATTGTATGTATTTGAGTGGAGTGCCCTTTGAATTAAGCGGCACTCAAAGTTGTAAGGAGTTGAAGAGGAGTGCCCTCGGGTTTGTACACGTTCTGAAGGTTGTACACTAAAAATAGAATAGATGAGATCTAATATCTCCTTTGACACTTGTAGGAGCCAAATCATTATGTAGACAATTAGGATAAGATAGGATTAGGATAGTAAAATCAACGATGGATAGTTTAGATCAAGATTTTGTAGTATTCACTTGGGATTTTGATCCCTTCGGGCTCGGAGCCAGACTTGTATATAAGGCTGAGTGCCACTAGCACTCTTGTTCATTCTTTTGTGTAATGCAGACTTTGATTAAGAGTGTAATTAAGAGTGAGCCTACTTCTTTGCAAATTCTATATCCTGCATTTCGTATGCTATTTCAATGTCTAGTCAAGAGAAGAGGTGAGGAATTTCACAATAGGTCCTCCAGTAGAGATTGTTCAATGAGCGTTTATATTCCTGGGCAAATTTGGCGGATTAACTCCAGATGACTTGTCTCAGGGGAGGCCGGAGATGATTTTTGCGAAGCTTTCGATGGCTGAGCAGATTTCTTCACCCCGAATGCTAATGTATGAAGCACGATTTCGAAATATCTGTATGGCGAAGAGGTCGCCGTACAGGTCGCATCTGACTAGAAACTATCGTTGGATAATGGTAATTCGTGTTAACGTGCTGTGAAACCCTGTTCCGCGTGAGTTTGTTCCATTTTCAGTTCAGTACAGAAATATGTGAACATGAAATTGATTCGGAGATTTTTGGGTTTAGAATTTTTTGGGTCGTTATATTTCATCAACTTTGTCCCGAACGGTGACAAACATCCAGATTATTTGACCGGGGTTGACCCGTTTCTCTTTCGGAAGAAAAAAAGGGGTAAAGCTCGAAGATTTTAAAGAGCCCCTGCCTAGTACAAACGCTCATGTATATACAGTTAGATCATTCATGATTTTTTCTTTCATACGAAAAAAAAGGCGGAGCACGAGGGACTTAAAGATTCACTGTTTTGTGCACTGCGAAACCACAATAGGTGAAAGTTTTTTGCTGAGGTGAAAGAGGTGAAAGAGATGAAAGCTTTTTGCTGAGCATAGTGCCCTTTGAAATATCGATTCCTTTTCTCCACACCACTGGTCATTGCAGTCAAGAACCACATATAAAGTCAACTTACACAATCTGGAGATTGACGGTATACAGCCTCTCTGGGACCAAACCTTGGGATGATTACAGATCTAATAAATAAACGAAGAACTGATTCCAGGACGACTTTGAAACAACAAACCCAGTTGTCCACTACTACTTACTGACACTGTCCACTTCGGCGAGAATACGAATTTGAAAATGAGGAGAAGATGCAAGCGAAGCACGAACGAGCTAGAGGAGGACGAGCGAGAGAACAATATGAGGATGCCCTGTCAACAGTTTCCATGTGAGTGTCGTCCACCCAATCGACAATGTAATGTTCACTCCTGGTTTTGTTTTTGAAGGAATGGACGTTATACAAAAACTGCGGAACTGACTAGCTATTGGAACCGGTGCGTTCTACGGGCCTGAATCAAAGTATGTGCTTTCCGAAGTCAGGGACTCTTAGGAACTACTGGCAGTTTCTTTTTATGATCTAGAAATACTTAGCTTGCAGATATATTTTGATTTGTCAATACTACTCCAGAGAGCATACTTCGGTTCAACGTCCGCCGCCCGCTTGAGTTAGCTGCGTCTGGGATTTACGAACTCCTTGACTTGATCTGGTACATCTCGTACTCGTGAAGGTTGGTAACCTTGGGACTACTTACATGTATGACACAACACTTCCAAGGTGAAATGGGACTCTGTGGGACTTAGCCGGTTGTCAAGCAAATCATAAAGACACCTAATGCGCTTTTTTCCCTGGGCATGTCCAAGCTCGAGCGATAGTTGCCTCACATGGGATCTAATGGGGGAGATGTGTTACAGTATAGGAAGAACTGAAGGACCCGAGCATGTCCCAGCTCGAGCATCGAATCCCTGATACCAAATCCGCTGAGCAGGCTGTGGTGAAGTGGAAGAAGCGACAAACTTGTCCCCGCTCGAGCGGTGACTCCGTTATAGATAATCTGTTCTGGAGATATCCTGTGCACGGAAGAAGAATCCGGACATGTGTCTTGTGCTTGGAGCTTTGTGTCATAAGAGTGATCTTCTCTTGGTAGGACGATTGACCTGTGCAGTGCCTTGGGGTTCATTGCAAAGACCATTAAAGGAAGTCCCATCCATGTGAGTCGAGTAGTGAGATCCCCATTACCTGCCCCCAAATTCTCCCACTGGTTGTTAAAAGCTCCCACCGAGAAGCCCCGTCCTTATATATAATTGAACCAGGCTGGGCTATGATACCCAACTTTCGCAAACAAAAGGTTTGACTGGATCTTCCATACTCAGCCATGGCCTCAAGCAATAGCGAATAATTTCTTTACTTCCCATACTTTAGCATGAACCATTGCTTGATAGAAGTCCAGGAATATTCTGGAATGTGGGAGACTTACATTGACTTCAAATTTCACTGAACAAATCTGTTCAGTCTCTTTATGCTGTAAGAGATTGATTTGTTTTGTTCAATTTTAACCAGACAAACGGAGTGATTTCACATAATACTATGACATTCAGGTTTCCCCTAAAGAATGGAGTCATTTCACACAATACAAATGTATCACTAGATACAACTTATACTTAGAATTCTCATTGGTACTTTCGGAAATTGCTATGAGTTATCAATGTTGTAAGGACTACACCATACATTGATGTCCATGAAAGAAAGAAGTCCAATTAAATTACATTTAAAACTTCTGGTGATGGAAACCACCTTTTCTTTTCTGTTGTCCTGTTTCCATCAAGTTTGCTATTTTACCGAATATTGCTAGAAAGAGTACTATCTGTTTAATTCGAAAAAGAATGGTGAAAGGCGTACTTAACTTAGACGACAAGAAATCAGAAAAAAACCCTTAAGTTATCTCTATTGAGATAAAACAAAAAATCAAAAAAACAAAAAAACCGATTGGAAATCAATAAATTCCACAGGTTATCTCTATTGAGACTAAAAATATATTTATTCTTGGGAAGTATTAAGCTGAAATTATAGGGACAGACTGGAGTTTCAGTTGTTTTACAGTCCCAAGAATATACATGTGGGTAGAGGAGTAGAAGAAGAACATGCGAAACTAGGAGTGAAAAAGTAAATCCAACTCCTTCACACATATGAATGTTTCTAGAACTCTTTGGTTTATAGTAAGATAGCCATGCAAAATAGCCATGGGCATAATATTGTGGGGAGCTCACTGCATTTGATATTCGTGTAACGGGAAAAGAAAATGGTCTTTAGTGGAGAAATCATCAGTTGGAATTTGCCTCCAGTAGCAGGTTTAATTAGATTTAATCATCATTATACTCAATTTCTCTTACCTTTGCCGTTTTGATATTTGTAGTTCATTAACTCAGTAATAGTAAAGGATCTCATCGATAACCATCTACAAGGTATTCTCTAGACAACATGTATCTAGATACATCAAACATGACTCAGTAGTCCAACAGAGCAAGAGGTACAAAGGTTTGATTTGAACTGTCTACTTTATTCAAAGTACTTTCTACTTTATTCGCTTGATGGGGTCTTCCCATCCTTCGTTTTTCTACGCAGTGGCCTTCTTTCCTTTATTCAAAGGTGGATTCAAGTTACACTGGCTGAATGTGATTTAACCAGCTCTCCTAGCCAAATTTCACCTTAAGAGTTCCCTATTTAGGATGTGTTTTTCCCCCACTATGTCAAATATGCTAAGTTTTCATGCCATTAATAACTTATGCTCGTTCATTGATGTACCAAAGAGATTTTTGGAATACCAAAAATATGTGTGAAAGAGTTGGATGTCCTTTTATTCTCATTGATCCAAGCTTTCTCCAAGTATATGAATGGGAATATGAAAGAACAAAAATTGCCTCGGGAACCAATTAACCTGGTACCCGGAGCTAACTTCCAGCTTAAGCCTTCCCATGACATTTTTTCTTGATCAATAGATATAGTTTATGGGCCTTTAATGATCTCCGATCATCTTCCTTTAGTACAGCTTTCATTTTTTCTAACAGAACAGAAGGTACTCGTTGCCGCAATATTCTGTGAAACATCAAACTCGATAGAATCATGTAAGACTATAGCACCAAAAATCTCCCTTCCATCACCAAATTTTTAGCTTCATTTTAGTTGATTTAATTCTCCCTACATCAAATGTGATATGCTCTCCTCAACATTGAAAACTCCTGGTCATTTACTAAAGTACCACTGAGAACTCGGAGTATGATTTGTATGCACGTTTAGATTCGTAAAAATACATTTCTTGTTGCTTGTTGCTTGTTGCTTGTTGCTGAATTGCTCAATTTGTTAAGTGAAATGTTAACATGTGTCAAGACATAAAAGATACTGAATAGATTTGTTCAGTGAAACTTGAAATGCCGAAGCAAACGTGAAAGCGTGAAAGCAAGGTTTTCTGGAAACCGTAGCTATGTGTTTAGGGAATCAATCAGCCTTTGCATAGCATAATCTTGCTTGTACGTAATTACCTTTATCAGCAAAGAAGGAAAATGAGAATGTATGATGTGCTTCGTCGGTAGTTATTTATTTTGTAGAAAATTCGCCATATTTGAAGAGGAAAGTCATTAGGACTCACGTTTTAAAGTTGACTTTAGCTTGGTTAGCAAGGATATAAACTGAATCAATATCATACACGTGCCTCGACAAAGCTGTGACTGATGTTTTGAGCAGGTGATTCGCTAAACACATAGCTACGGTTTCCAGAAAACCTTGCTTTCACGCTTTCACGTTTGCTTCGGCACTTCAAATTTCACTGAACAAATCTATTCAGTATCTTTTATGTCTTGACACATGTTAAAATTTCACTTAACAAATTCAGCAATTCAGCAACAAGCAACAAGAAATGTATTTTTGTCGAGGCACGTGTATGATATTGATTCAATATGTAGAGCAGAAAACCAACGATGACTCTGGAATCTTTGGACTACCTGAAGTTCACGTAATTGGTCCGCTGATTAGCCCCGCTAATACTGGAATCATAATCAAACTTCAGCTGAAACGCGAAACCTCCACCAATTAAAAGATGAATGTGGTGAATAAACTAGAATATTGTATTGTAAAATAGACGTAATTTTACCGTTTCATTTACGGCAGCTATCATGGGAGGTTCCAAGATTTTCTTTCTCTTGTGTTTAATTTTGATTATTGCCACTGTATATGCATAGGGAAAGAGATAAATTAGGTAGTTTATGTCAAGAAATCTACACGAGATTAAATAAAATATAAATTTCACCCTTGCTAACCAAGCTAAAGTCAACTTTAAAACGGGACTCCTAATGACTTTCCTCTCTTTCTCCTAATGTTAAGCGAATCAAGTACGACTACTCAGGTTTAGAAACCTGAGTAGTCGTACACTATCAAGTACCATGAATACAACGCGCTCATAGCTGCCCCCTTGGACCTGGAAAGATCTTCAATCTCTTTCACTCCAGGATCCTTGCTCCGACACTTCTCTAGTGAATACATTTGATAACTCTTAAAGTGATGGAAGTAAAAGGACTGGTTGTCAAGTTGAGTCGGGTCCTCGAGCTCTTCGTCAAGAAAGAGTCGAAATTGAGCATCGGTTCGAATTACGAGTTCGCTATCTTTGTGATACGTCTCCAACGGTGTTATGCCTTTGAGAAGCATCTCCATAGCTTTCTCCTCCTTCTCTGCCAGAGCCCGTTCCATCGACCAAAACGGTTTTTCATCGACTTGCGTTTCCATCTACTTCTCTTCAATCATCAACTCTTGAGAAAGGAAATTCGTCATCTTGGCCTTCTCTTCTTTTATCTGCCACTCCTCCGAAACGAAATCCCATTTATCATCTCTCATGTCATTTGATTGACTGCCAGAGCAGTCTGCGCAAACTCTAACGCTGAGAACTCGACCACCTGAACGACTTATGAAATTCAAATCAGGACATGTATAAACACTATCGCAAATAGAAAATCCAAGCCCATGAACAGTAGCTGGAGAATGAAACACAAGGAAGATTTATAAGACGTGGAAACACCCGCTGCCAAAGACGTAAGTGCCGATGGAAACTCCTGTCGGTTGACACAGATCTCTATATAAGATCTCCTCCCTCCACTTATTCCACTCGGGTTTCAAGCTCGTTTAGTTGTCAAGTCGCATGATGCTGGTGACATCCATGACTCACAGCATAAGCCAGAAGTTTTGTCGTTGCATCATACCATAACAGGTAGAAACGGGAGCCTTAAGGACCGTGATACCTATGTACGGAGGACTCCAAAATCTTTCACTCCAGAATCCTTGCTCCGACACTTCTCTCCTTACTTTCTCTACACTTTCAAGGATGGCGCGCAGGTAATTTATATACTCGATTTGGTTCTCTGGTACCACATTTGGTGAAGAAAGTGTGGTGTCTTGGAACAAGGATTTGGATATATCCTCGTTTATTGATGTTACACATGCTACATCTTTAGTGGAAGATGCCACATCTGCTGCTGTGGAAAATTCCTTGCTGTTGATTTTTCTCTGAAGAATCGCACAATACCATTAGTATCGAAGAGGTGAGATCCTCCCTTATCCATCTCCCATTGTTCATTTCTGCAGTTTGTTATGATGCTCAGTCAATGAGATAATTCAGGATTGACCTTGGAAACCTGTGCAGTGAGTATGCTGATATTGAATTCTCGCCTGATTTAAGTGAGCTCGTGCTTTTCTTATAACTCCTCATTATGCAATTGTAGTCGCCTTTCCTCGATCTTATCCCGTAAACCTTCGACGCATTCAGCAAGATCTTCAATGAACCCTATCACTTCTGCAGTGAGACTTCTTCACGAGTTCTTGCCTTCTTGGCCAAGGTCCAAGCGCACTGTGCTCGATAGTGCTTCGGTAGACAGCTCAAAGGTTTACAAGCTCCGTAGGTCCTGTGAACAACACTCTTGATTTTAGGGGTTGAAGTCCAGAAAATGCACATTCATGTTACATTTGAGTGACAGAAGTCTGTATGCAGCACAAGGTGAATGACTAGCCATCATCCGATAGCACTGCAAACCACAGCGGAAAGAAAGAAGATGGGAATGCTAAAAGCTAGAATTTATGAGACTAAAAACCGAAGTCGAGACTCACTTCTGATTCGGACTCGCCGATTCCATTTGGAATTCACGTAAACAAATTGGAGAAACTACGACCTGGACGAGCACGACATGCATCTTATATTTAGATTGAAGACGTATAGCGAGTTCTCCAAATCAGCCTGTTGTGGAGTATATCTTTCGTACGAACGAAGGTCTCAATAGTAATGTACACTGCGGGGATCTCGTACATCTCGATTCTCCCATGACAACACCAAGACCTTTGTCTCTGATTGGAATTTTGATTACTCTAATTATTCTGATAATTCGAGGGAGGCAAGGCTCCTAGTAAGAAGTCTCCCAACATCAGTAGTATGGTCTACGTACACTACTGGATAGCACATGTCTCCCGCCGGGGTAGCTTAAACTCAAGGTTGGTCGAAGAAAGATGTCCATGGGGTTTGATAGAATTCCTCCATTGACAGATCAACTAATTGCAGACGACCTACTAGATGAAGCTAGTCGAATTCCAGACACAGACAAACTTAACCATTCCAGGCTCTACAGGCAGGACACTGTCTCAGAAATTGAAAGATCAAATTATACTGGTGCAATCTGAAGATAAAGTAGATAGTCAGTCGGTTCTTCACGAATTAGATAGCCGATATGAACACTTGCCAACGGGTTAATGTCACCGCTCATCAATTTCGAGGTGCGTGGAATTCACACAGCCAAAAGCGTGGACTTCACACAGAGCAAAAGAACTCACACAGCCAAAGGAATATCACAAAAGAACATGAAGGGAAAACCCTTAACCCTATAGCAGAATTGGAAGGTAAAACTCCACGGTTTCGAGCAGATGCAGGAAAGCACGAAGTAAATCACGAACTCCCAGACTTCTGTACCTACTCCTTTCAGAAGCTGTCAGTGTTGATGCACTTATGAACCATTGACATTCGAAACTCTTAAGCTTTGAGATGTGCCTCTGTAACTAAGAAAATTTCAAGTTTGAAACCTGAGAACATGCATGCATGAGTGCCGGAGCTCAGTGGTTGGTTGCAACCAACTGCTCCTGGATTTAGACTGAAATCACGAAATGAAATATATGTACTGAAGATACTGAATGCCTCCTCAAATACTATGTCTACTACCATTCATACGTGTTCATTCAACCAGTTAGCTTTTAATTTCAGTTGCTCCGTAAAAGTCGCGATCACAATTTAGTTATATTCACTTACACTATGGACAGACAGTAGAGGAAGTCCTCAAATATGCACATGCACATCCCTCCACCTCCATCTTTTGTGATTTCAAGAGTCAGGACCCTGTTGATCTTCTCATTCTCGGTCGGCGTGTACAACGTCAATGGACATGGATAGCCTAGTTGGAATATACCCAGCTCAAATATACCTCCAGATCGTTAATCCTGAAAGGTACATCGAGGCTTGAGGAAGGCGCATGGCAACCATGGTCGGGAAATGTGTTTCCTGATCAATTTTAGAACGCCAAGAAGTTGCAGTTGGAAAACACAAGTCTGACGGGCGTCTGCGTTGCTATGACACAAGCTGATGTCTATGGACATTTGATCACGTGCAGCATCCATCAGCAGAGAAGCCAAAAACGTTTTGGCCATCGTTGTGCAGTGGTCCTCAATGTCCATGTACTTGTTAGTCGACGTCACGGACGCCTGCGTTACTATGACACAAACCGATGTCTATGGACTTTTGATCACGTGCAGCATCCAATCAGCAGAGAAAACAAAAGCTTTTTGGCCATCGTTGTGCAGTGGTCCTCAATGTCCATTCACTGGTAAGTCGACGTCACGATCATCGATACTAACAGAATTTCACCATCCAGACAGCATTGTAGCTTTGATTCTGCACAGAAGTCAACTTTAGATTCTAGGTAGCAAGTATTGCGCCGCAAATTTACCAACTGGATCCACAGCAACCTTGACGAGAAGAACCAGTTTGCTAAGTATACTTGTCGAATTCTACTGTTGAAGGAATCATTCAGATGTATAAAAGCAGTAAACGAGGATAAGCTCACAGCAGTTTGTGGCTCGAGATCTTGGGTTCTGGATTGGAGGAGTTGAATGGAGCTTGGTGACGTCCGAAAAAGTGCTCTCTACATGCAAATCTCGTGGCTCTAGCTCACGTGCACAAAGGTGATTTATGAAGAGCTAGTAAGTATCTCGTGAGAGTTCAACAATGCTTGACAATGTCTGACTGCCATTCAGATTGTGGAACACATGTTTCAAGTTCTATTATCTCATGAAAGTATTCTCTTTTGTGTATTTCTGTCTATAATAGGGCTCTCGTGAACGAGCTCGAACGGATTCGGCAGTCAAATCATCTTTCCTTTACACTATCTCCTGAGATGGCGACGTATATAAAAGGAGCGTCTCAAGTGAGTCTAGTACTCCAAGTCCTGATGGCTTCAGCTTTTGCCTGGTGGTGGCTATTCTGGTTTCTCCAGCCAATCGAGAAGGCAAAAAACTGGACACGCAAGGTGGATCCCAAAATGGACAGCACCTTCATTGGCACAAGAGGTAAGCCGAAGCTACACATGAAAGCAGGTGTACAGTGAAAGATTTATATACACATTCGGATGAATTCTCGCCCAGCGTATCATAACGACTAACACTTCTGTTTTATATAGGTTCTACGTTTTTGCTGCAAATTTTACCCTTCATGGTGATTGCAGTTGTGAGCTTCTTTGTCATTGAACTTCGAAAGAGGATAAAACCATCCCAGAAGTAAGCACTTACATCCTCTTCGGTTAACTGCTGATACATTTTTTAACAATATCTACTCCACAGACAGAAATAGACATGGTCACATGGAGCATCCATACTTACCCGGAAATCAAATTCCTTGCCATGACAGGACTGAAGACGCACACAAAAAGCCTAAGGTTAGCATATGGTCACAACCGATCATAGTGAAAAGCCCACTGGGCATGCTCACTCTTGCCGACATCACATTCTTTGTGCTCAATGTGGGTTTAATCATCTGGTATTTCACCAAGATGTCGGTGGACAGAGCTAAGCTTATTGATAACACTAAGCAGAAAAAAGGAGCCCATTCAAGGTGAGTTTGAATCACTACGGGTGGGTTTAGGATTTGTTACCCTTACGTTGTTGATTATGCACTACTTGGACGTCTGTTCTTTTGATTCTGGTTATCGTGGTATGCCCTGACTGATGTTTGCAATATGTTGTCATGATATGAGAACTACATATTTTGACTACAAATTAACTTCGAATATATCATCCCAAAAACTAGTTTATGGAAATGAGTTACTGTTTGTCAATATGTGGAAACAGGTCCGCACAGAAGCTGGAAAATATCGGTGTCTACCTAGGAAAGGCAGCTTTGATTCCCTTCGCCCTTCTCTGGATACCTGTCTCTCGAGCGTCACCAATTTTGCGCGTCACAGGGGTTCCTTTTGAACGTGCTGTCAAGTACCACATCTGGCTAGGTCAAATCACCGTAGGAATACTGACTGTACATGGCATCGTTTTCTTCGCGTATTTCCCGTCCATCCATCATACTTCTGAGGTACACTCACTAGTCTCATCATCTAATATCCTCATATATCACGGCTCCAAACTCTACGGTTTGCATTACTTTGACTTCTATCTATCATTCTTTACTTACCATCATGCATGAATGAATATTTAATGGGATTTGAATCATGCTTGAGATAACATACTTCACTCTACGTGTTCTGGACATGTTAGAGTTCATACGATGTTAAATTAATGCAAGGAACTAAAACTGTGACTGGTCTTCAATTTGCAGTTGTGGAGTTGGTCACCCAAGGGAATTGCATTCTTCCCTGGTATCATTGCCCTTTCAGCAGGATTGATAATGCTCATGACGGCACTGGAGAGAGTGAGAAGGAACAACTTCAACCTCTTCTTCTTAGCCCACCACCTTTACCTTGTCTTCTTCCTCTTCTTCCTCTTCCACTGTCAATCGCAGATGGTCTACGTGGTGATCCCTATTCTTCTATTTTTCCTCGACCGATTCATGCGCACGGTTCAATCCCGAAAATCCGTCGACGTCTTGTCAACCAAAGTGTTGTCGTCGGGTGCCATAGAGCTGAAGTTTGCAAAACCAGAAAGTAAGATCATTTCCACTTTCAGTTTCATGATTCCCTGTATTTATTTCCTTTCTGACGACTGATTTTTCAATATCCTTCTTATTAATTTTCTTAGATCTTTCGAACAGATCTGGAATACACTGCGCTCAGTTTCATTTACGTGCTTTTACCAAGCATCTCAAAGTTCGAATGGCACCCGTTCAGCGTTGCATCTAGTCCTCTGGATGAATCTAACCAGATCTGTATATACATCAAGCCATTGGGAAGCTACACTAAGGATCTTCACGATGCCCTTATTGACACCAAAGCTCACAAGGAAGCGGGAAAGCTAAGATGTCCGTTCTCTTTCAAAGTGGCTCTGGAAGGACCTTATGGCGAAGAATCGAACTTCTACGTCAAGTAAGTGAAGTTAATCTTTTTCCAGCTCGATTGACCTTGTTAGATTAGTCTTTAAACTAAAATGCAATTCTAACATACTGTCTCTCAATCCCACAGGTACGACACTCTAGTCCTGGTAGCAGGAGGTATAGGTGTGACCCCATTTTTGGCAATACTCAGAGATCTCCTTCATCGTCACCGGTTGCAGCAAGCAGACCTCCCCAGAGAAGTTCAGCTATATTTTTGTGTAAGGAATCAGCAGGATCTATGTCTTTTGGATACTTTGGATGCAAATTCCATTCTCCCTGATTATGGGACACGCATGAAGATCAACGTCCACGCATATATCACCAGCAAAGAAGTTGTTAAGACAGACGAGGAGACGGCCACTTCGAAAGACGTAACATATGAGCAGTTTGTATATACCCACCTTATGGGAGCCCCGGAGCTATACTATGGTCCTCCACTTGAAGTAGTACGAGACATGTCCATTTTGTCAGGTACAGGACAGAGCATTTGGGTAGGGGCAACAGTTTTTGCAACTGTCATGGGATACTTCATAATCTGGGGGATTCTGAATGTTACGTTTCTAGACGACATGGTAACGAACTATAGTAGAGCTATCCTGTACTGCGTAACAATAGCACTAGCCGTGGTAGGATGTGGAGGAGGAGTCATGCTCGTTTGGTCTCTACATCAACGAAGACTGTCCGCTAATTCAAGGAACGAACGGAGTTCAACCCATCTCCAATCCATGCACACCGCACCCAACGGTGACAAATCTGCGGAAGGAGCCCTGGAAACAGTTTCTGAACATCAACATTCCCCCTGGGAAGGTGATGTCACTTTAGGCATGCGTCCCAATTGGAAAGGTAAAATGTGAATACTAAGAAGCTAATGTTCCATGGTTGAACTCGTGCTTCTGCTTTGGCCTTCTCCGTAGCATATATCTACTCCCTGTGAAGTTGTATCTCCTACAAATGACATACTGAAACCCTTTCTGTTCTGCACAGATTTGTTTGCAGACTTAGCGAAGCAGTATGAAGGTAAAGATGTAGGAGTCTTGGTATCTGGGGGACAGAGAATGCAGGAGGACCTAGCGACTGAGTGCAAGCGTCATAGCAACAAATCCGGAGTGGCATTCCACTATCATTCTGTCAGTTTTGAGCTTTAAGTTCCATGTTTGTGATGTCCCCCGAGGATAACGACACTCTATGCACCTGGGAGCTCTCTATATACATGAGTAAGATGAACAAAGGTTGTGATACAGGAGGAAAGAATGGATGCTAAGAGGATCCTGCGATTAGAACATCATTATTAAGACAGTAGACTCGTGGTAGAAGACCATTGTACATAGATCCATATCCGCTTATTTCATTAGTAACCAATGGACCCGAACATGATCAGCTAAGAAACGCGTATCGTCCATCTGGGAACCTTACTACGTACTACCAAGTATACAATCTGCTTAGATCTAGAAATAGTATTCAGAACCTGTGATCAGTATCTGTCTTAGCCCCACCCTCAGCCATCACTTCCTTCTGTATCGCTTGGTTCAGAGCAGAAAATTTCATCAGAGAGCCGTCACATGCTGTGAACCATAAATATCCAATGTGAAATATGGATTTCTAGCTTGCAACTGCAACTGCAACTGCTTTCAAGATTTGAAACAAAGATGAAGCTGTATTTCGTTACTTCTGCAGACACCGTGAATTTCTTGCTATGGTCTTCATGAGATGATTTTTCATCTTCTTGACAGAACGCTGGAACTAGAGATAGAGGTTAAGAACTAAAGATGGCATTGGGTATAAAACTACATTAGATTGAATCATATTTCTATGAGAGAAATTCGTTTCTTACAGGCTACTTCTGAACTCCTGCTCTTACCATCGAACTTTGTGCACATAGTCTGACAAGCTGTTTTGAGGTTCTCCTACCATGAGAATCTGCGTAAGCCTCGTTGGACCCACAAGAGGATGGTAATATCGAAAGTCACCTGACTTCCTGAGCATGTTGCAAGAGATATCCACGCGAAATGCTACTTTTGTGCACTTCAAAGTTCTATTTTATCTATCTTCTTCCCATATTTAGCTTAGCCATTGCAACTAATGTAGTTCCATTGAGCGTAGCCAATCTAATCCGATCCATGGTATATACCCGATTTAGCTACCAGATTTAGCGAGTCTACTGGATAGATGAGTCCTAGTGAATTTACGTAACTTGACCAAATTTGCTTTCTTATGTAAGACAGATTTACATTGATGGACAGATACAATTGAGACTCGGCAAGTTTGTTTATTAGGCCTACACTCTGTTCCTGCCACCTGAGTCCATCCCAGGAGCGCTGGTACTCTTAGCTCTTCATGTAGTACTTGTGACTACTATGAAAGCAAAGGTCTAAAACCGCCTTGTGCAAAAACCGCCTTGTGCTTTATACGTTTGACAGTCTGTTGCGGGTGTAGTTTAGAAAGTTTACATCAAAAGGCAATACTATTCCATGTCTCGAAAAAACCTCCTCCCTTCTTAGATAGATTTGAGCGACAACGTGGAATGCGTTTATACAATTTCAACATAGAGGCAAAGTTACTCCGACAGAATTACTAAGCTTGTAATAAAGTCCGGTGCCTCCGAAGACAAATATCAGGAGGTGTACGTGCCTGGTGATCATGTGATAAAATGAAAATAGAAGGGAAAATTAGCGTCTACCAACCCTAAAAAAGGGATTAAAAGTTACGTAGGCAAGCTCAAGAAGATCAACAGACATGTCTGATTGACATCACTGATGACAAATGTTCCATTACCTGTCATGCTAATCTAACACCCATGCTCATCTACCCACACTGGTGCCTCGCTTTTCTTGATAGTGCAAGTTTGTTTCAATTTTATACTTTTTGTTAGGGAAGAAAGAAGTATATTATTATGTCTAGGTGAGAAACCTCTCACCTATTATTCAGCTTCATTCTTGTGTACACCAAGGTACAAAGGGGACTTCCACAACAACCTTTGGCCCCAAACACCTTTGGTCCTAAAGACCTAGATAAAGAACTGCAACCAAGGATAGTTTACATCCAACAAAGAGTTCTCACGTTGAGGATAGTGGCCACCCAACCACCAAAGAAGTCTTCTCCCCAAAAGATCCTATTCCAAAGAGTCTTCTTCCCAAAAAGGAATTTTTCTCACCACACTTTGGAGTTGATATCCATAGTGAGTGTCTAAATGGAGAGATCTTTATCTAATTAGAAGAGTCTTCTCAAGGGTCTTCCATTAACACCAAAATCATATTTTTTGGAGGGTCTGAAGCAAAAGTTACAACCATTATAAAACGTGAAATGGTTACAAGTTACAAACCATTTTAAGTTTTATATACCTTTGGCCTGGAACACACCTTCAGCACAAAAGATACCTTTGTAGTGGAAGACACCTTCATAGTTGTAAATACCTTCTGCATAGAAGACACATTGATGTGGTTGAAAGACTTCAAAGATTGTTCCACACCCGCCGGCATATAAAAATCTTTGTTGTTGTACATCTCTTTGGCACATAATGTCTTCAAAGTAGTAGGAAATTTCTGCAACCAAAGGCCTTCAGGCTGTAAACTTGTAGAGAAATTACAAAGTGAGTATATGAAGTGGTCTTGGACACATAGGCAGTTCTTGATCAAGAACATTAGGATAAGATAGGATAAAGAGATAGGATTAGCAATGAGTAATGTAGGTGTAATTAGAAGATTTTTGACTTTTCATTTAGCCATTGGATCTCTTCCTCTCCAAGTAGTGGTTCTCTTCCTCCCAAAGTAGGGGTATGACCCAATCTAAATTTTATTGCTTTACAAAATCAAAGCTTTAGTGCAAGGACCTCCACTTTCCTTTTCTTTATTGCCTACATTCTATGCAATTGATTGCATGTTTGTTGAGTAATGGTGAGAACCTTGGAGTAGGAACACATGTGCTTGAGTGTAGAGTGTAGGGAGATATTTGCATTTGTCTAGGGTGTTTGATCCTTGGAGGTTCTGAAGAAACAGGTCAATGTATGGAAGGGTCTGGAGTAATCTGGAGCATTAAGTGTACCAAAGAATCAAAAAGCAAGACAATCAATCAATTCAAATATTCCTTGGGAATTTCACCTTTTAGGAAGTGTAGTAAATTGCATTCAAAGTTGCAGTTATAAAAAATGATAGGACCTTTAAGGTGGAACCAACCTTTGGAGTGTAAGAACCTTTGGGATGAAGTGACCTTTATAAGTGAAGTGAGCCATCACATTCAAGAATAATTTGGAATGGATCTGTAGTGAAAGTGATTTTAGTTTTCTCTTTTCTATAATGGGTGATGCTACCTCTTTTGAGGTGAGTTTTGCCCAAGAAGTTAAACATGAAACAATAAATAATTACCATTTGTGACACTTTTCTTCATTTCTAGTGAATTTTTTACCCATATACTTGAAAGAATGGCCTGTTACTTGTTGTTTTACCACATTTTTGTCAATCCTGAGTTACCACAACACACTTAATGGAAATTTTGTAATTATCTATCATCCATAACTCCTAGTCAACATGAGAAACAGAAATCTACCTTCAACTCTTCTCTCATATAATGAAATCTAATGTCTACATATATAGTTCTCTCGTGATGCTTTGTTTGTGTGCAAGGTGGATTCCACTATTACTATCATAGTAGGGTTTGATTGTTGCTTCTTCAAGAAAGCCAAGGTACCTTAAAAGGTACTAGAGCCATACTGCTTCAGTTGCTGATTTTAACAAGGCTATATCTTTAGCTTCAGTGCTGGATAAGTAAGCAAAAGTTTTCCTTTTGATTGACTAACTTATAACTGCATCTGGCAAAATAAAATAGTATCCTTTAGTGGACTTCTTGCATCTTGATCTCCTTTCTAATCTGATTGTAATATCTATGAGGTGGAAAAATTGACCTGCTATAAGATAGAAACTTGGAAAATGTCCCTTAAATGTAACAAAAGTTTCTCTTGACAACTTTCTAGTAGTTGGAGTAAGGATTTGTCACATACTTGGCAACAGAACTAACTGCATGAGTTGGATCAGGCCTAGTGCTAGCCATAGCTAACATTAAACTCCTTATTTCTGATTGATATGGTATTATTTTCATATATTTTCATATGTGTCATTTCTAAGACAATCTCAAAGACTTAATTGGGTGCCTCTACAAGATTGTAAACAAGTTAGCAATCTTGGATATTAAAAACAAGTAAGAATCTCTCTCAATTATCATTCTTGAGAAAGACTAATTGTAGCAACCCACTCATCTCTTTGGGTCATATTTTTGTTTTCTCTCTTTCTTTCTTTCTTTTTAGTATGATAGTATTTCATGAGAATTAGTGTTAGGAAATAGGATTTGAAGGTTTTACACTTGCAGGCATTACAATTAGAAGCAATGAAGGAAGGACAAGTCCAAAGACGTGCAACTTTTGGTAAAAAAGGGGAGATGTCTTGATACCCTTGGTTTGGTACACCATTGGCCACAAAGATCCATGGCCTTAATAGACCCAATACCATCATTTATGTCATCTCTTCATTTTTTTCACACCTTTGGGTTTGTAACATCTTAGTTTTTGTCGCACCTTTGGGTTCGCAATGTTTTTAATTTTTGTCACACCCTCAATTATGACCATTCTTGGCCATGTGAGTAGGGAACCAAAAGGATAGTTATCCAAGTCAGTAAATACACATGCAAATGAATGCCACTTGTACAAAAGAACTGTTTTTAGTATCCGTCTCATATGTGGGAACAACAACGGGCCACCATAATAACATGCCAAATATTTTACCCATCAACAATGCGATCTGCCAATGTGCCAATATCCACTCACAATTTGGGAGAGCAAAATTGAGAGATTGTGTGAGTGGGTGATTGAGGATTGAGTGTGGAGGAGTAATAGAAAAATGTGTGGCAATTGAGTCATGTAGAATTGGGCAATGTTGCCCAAGAAGTGCAAAGCTATGCTTGAGGTGACCTTGCCATAACTTGGAGTGCAAACATGGGAACATACTACTATGTTGAGTATGTCATAACTTAGTGGCTGTATTTTTTAATGTGGGATTGGGAGCTTACCAGTCTCTCAATGGTTCAAGAGATTTGGGAATGGAGGAACACAAACACCTCCAACCTAAATGGCAATGTGCTTGTCTAGAAGGTGACTCATTTGTAGAGAGTTCTTGGGGATGCAATTTCCACCAAAGGCACCATGTATTTAGACCATGATTAGCTCAAATCAAGCAACAAGATGACAAAGAAGTTTGTAGCTTTGTTCAAGAGCAAGAAGACAAATAATGGCTGGAAGGTAAAGGACTATAATGAGTCAACAAGGCGCATTGTAGTAATGTTGATCATGAATTTTTTTTGGTTGATACAAACAACATATGCTAACAATGGGCAGGCCACATTCTTCTAGTTGTTGCAAGAAGGACATCCTATGGATTGGGCACGGATATTCTACCAATAGGTCAAAATGCTGACCAAGATCTTGCAAACAAGTGGGGGTTCCATATTCTTCCTCCATTTGTGATTCATTTCTACATCAAGATGAAATTATTGACTAAGAAGGAGAAGAAGATATTCTTGGCCAACCACTTTCCCTTAGCTTATTATCAATCTTAACTTGAGTGTGCAAAGGAGGCTTGTAACACCCATTTGTGCATGTGAGTTGTATTGTGATATTTAGTTTGGTATTGCAAGTACTTGAGAGATATTATATATAGAGAGATAAAGGATGGTTCTACATTAATCATGATTAGCTACAGTTAGTCATAGCTAACATTGAAGGGACCTTACTTTAGAGGAACTAGAAAAGATGAGCACCACTATTTTGGATTTTAGTGTATTGACTTGGTATTATTCTTAGGTATTTGGCTTTGAGGAAAGAGTTGAGAACTCTTAGACCCACAAGCCTTTTTGCTTTGAATTCTTCTATAGTCCAAGGATAGCACATGTGAAGGAATCCTTGACTTAGTGGTTGGGTCAAGATAAGATCACATGCTTAGGAGAATATCCCATGAGTATGGATATTCCTTGTGGTACACACATTTTTTGTTTTTGTTTTTTTTGACAAAAAAGCGTACAAACAAAGTCGTATTGAACCCAAATGGCATTGAAAGAAGGAGACCTTGTATCAAAACCAAAGTACTCAAATCAAACTTGGCCAGAGAAATCCAAAGTAAGGAAACTTTGTCTTAGGGTGATCAACCTAATGCAAAGACAACGTAACAACTTTCTTTGGATTTTTTTCAATCAAAAAAGGACAGGTAAGAAAGAAATGGCTAAGGCGTAAACAACTAAATCTTGATAGTGCCAAGATGAACTCATGCAGAAGGTATGAGTTTCAATGAAGATTGACAAAAGAATGACCAATCAATGAAGCACTATAAAATTGCAACTTTGTCAAGGAGATTTCAAAATGTCATGCAAGTATCCTAAGCCAATAAGTAGCAGACCCAAAGGAGTGGTTGTAGCAAATCCAATCAAGAGTTTAAGGTTTAATAGTTCTGAGGGAGTTAGGATCTCAAGACCAAGAGAGGGTAGAATTATTTTCTAGCTACCTCACATTAGAGATTGCACAATGCTAAGGAAAGGTGAGAAGAAGAGTCCATTGCTTGCAATAAGAAACCCAATGATTAGAAGATTAGACATGATAGCCAAGATCAAAGTCTTGAACAAACTTCATATCACATTTCTGGCCTGGAACTGGAACTTGAGTTTTCCAAGGTTCATGGCAGAAGTAGCTGCAAGTGATTGTGAGGAAAGGCTTGAGAATGAGGGGAAGAGAGGAAATCTGGCTTGATGGACAAAGTCAGATTGGAGATTGATGTTGGGAAGAGAGGCCGGTGAAGAAACTGGGGTGATATTCCTTGGGAAGGGAGAGCCTACGGAAGAGATAGACAAAATCCACAATCCCTTCATTACGCCATGTATGAAGAACAGGTATAAAGTTGATACTTATTGGGACCCAATCAGGCAAAGCATCATTGGGGCAATGATGGCACTCTTCAAGCCGGATCCCACGACATATGTAATGAAGCATCATGCTATGTTTTTCCATCAGATGTTTGCAGGAACACCGGTGAATTGGGCAAAGTGCTTTCACCAAAGAATGTGATAGATGGTGTGGTGTTCAAGAGATCGAGATGCTCCTCACTACTTGGTGCCATTTGCTGCCCATCTCTACTTTAGACTAAATTTGATGAAGGAGATTGAGCAAAGGAAGATTGTGTCGCACTTTCACCTGGACTTACAAAAGACTATAGATGAGGAGGAGCATCCGTATATTCGACACATCCAAAGTAGTGATGAACACTATGTGAGGACGGAGCAGCACATGAGGGTAGTAGTAAACATCCCAAAGACAAGGAAGCAAAGTTGTCCTGAGGAGAGTCTATTGCCAATTCAGCCAAGGAAAACCTGAAAGGTGAACTTGAGGCAAGATGTCATGGTGATTGATGAGTCTTCAGGAGTAAAAGAGGTGGAAGGCAAAGCCGAGTACAAGATAGAAGACTCAAGAAAAGAAGAAGAACCAAAGTTGATGTTGCGGAGTGAAGGGCCAAGCAATGGAAATGAAGGTGATGCAAAAGTTCAACAACAGGGTGAAGACAATGCTGACAATGAAGAACATGAGTCCTATGCAGCTATTGATTGCATGGAAGGAGGAGGAAACATGTGCCAAGAATTGCCCAATGTGGAGATGGAAGAGACCTTGGAGGCTGAGGCAAAGTTAGAGTTTTAGAAGGGTAGAAGATCAAGGAGGAGTGTTCTTATTGCGGGGGCAGAAGTGAGTAATGTAAGCCCGGTAGTGGAGAAGGGGGAGAGCTCGGATGACATGCCTTTGAGAGTGAGGAGGTTATGACTTTGGAGTAGAGCTCCAGTAGAAGAAGTAAGGAGAGAAGACTGAGAGTTCAAGGGACTTTGATGGGGTAGAATATTTGTCATAGGTAGTTTCTCCTTTGTTGTTGCAACTAAAGAAGAAGAGAGAAGAGTTGAAGAGAGATCACTCAAAAGTGAAAGATGAATTTGTAGTATTGCAGTTTATGAGTGAGGAAATTTCAGAGTTGAAAAGGAAGTTAATTCATGCAGAGCGGGAATTAGCAGAACTCAAGACTGAAGTAGAGCTCAGGAGGAAAGAGATTGAAAGACTAACAAGGGACTTCATGAAGAGAGGCAAAGCCATGGCAAATCAAGAGGAAGAAAGAAGGGAGCAGGTGGAGAACTCTGAGATTTTGAGGGTAGAAGTGCATGACATGCAAGTGGAGGTCATTCATTTGAAAGCAATGACAGCAGCAATGGAGCAAGAGTTAAAGAGTTTAAAGAAAAGGGCGGCAGAGAAAGATAGAGCTTGGCAGAGGGAGTTAGCTATGTGGAATGGAGAAGAAGAGCGATTGCTTAGTTTAGTCAAAGGAATGGAAGAGCAGCTTGGTCAGAGTGTGAAGGAGAAGGAAGCTTTGAAGACCGAGTTGGAAGATGAAGTAAAGATGTATCATGAGGAGTTGATATCAAAGAGAGAGAAGTTGTAGATGCCAAGACAAGAGACAGTTGAAGAAGTATTGGTCCTCAAGGGTGAAGGCAATGCTTGGAACAATGTCTGAGTGTCAATTAGAGGAATCAAGATTGCACAAGTTGAAGTTGTTGGTGCAAGAGACAAGGAAGAGGAAGATGAAGGACACGGGAGTTGAATAATCTTCTGATTTGTCTACAAGATAGTGTAGATAGAAAGATGTTAGAGGTAGGAGACAATGTCTATTTCAGATTAGATCTTGTTAGATCAGACTTGGATAGACTTCATAGTGAGGTGAAATTAGAGAAGAAGTCCAAAGTGGTGGAAGTAGGAGTGAAAGTGTCATCGGGTGAGTTACCTGATACAATAGAGAAGAATGGGTCAAAAAATAATGATGTAGATAGAGTAGAGAGGAGTGCAATTTTAGTTCATAGTGAAGGAATAGTAGAAATAAAAGATTTAGGAGTAGTATTAGAGAGACCCAAAGATGGGGAAATACTTGAAGGAACATTAGGTTTGGAAGCCGATGTTGAGGTTGACATCGGATCGGAATAATAACATATTTGAGATTTGAAGAGGCATATATGAAGAAGTGGATTGTCATTTCAAATCTATATGTTGGCAAAAGTTGTTATAGAATGGTATAGTTATTAGTAACTATTAAAGTGCTTAGCCTATTTGAAGGAAGCATTCACAATGTTATGTTGTTCAGCATTTGTAATTTTGAAGATAGATAAAGCAAAGTGCTGGTTCTCAATGCTCTCTTGGGCTTAATTCTGAGTATCAATCCTGCAATTGTGTTTGTGGGTGTGTGGAGAATTTTGAAGTGCAAGTCAGTGTGCTTGTTGGATGTTGGGTTCCACAATGTTGATCTACATTTTGTGTATTGGATCTTGAGTGAAGTGCAATCAAAGCAATGCCTTGACAAATCTGAGGGGAAGTGTAGTGTTGGTAGTATTCTGCATTTGTGAGTGTAGCGTAGGATTGATGCAAAGCAATTTTGATTGAGGAAGTTGTGCCTTTAGTGGAGGGGTGGAACACAATTCTAAGGCAAAGTCATTTTACAGAGAAGTTGCCATCTTCAAAAGAATCTGAATCATCACAATCAAGATTTATTTGGATAAAATTTACTAAGTTGTGATTAAGGAGTGTTAATTTGTGACAAGACTATAAATTGGTGTTTGTTACTCTCTTTTGGATGTGATTTCTACCCAAGAGACTAAAGAATAACTCAAGAAGAACCATGTTTGTGACTTTTACTTTTGTATTTGACCAATTCTGAACCGTATTTTTGTAAGAATGAACTCTATTTACCTGATTACCGCAAAAGTGATACTTTTTGGGTTGTCATATTCCTTTAGAATTCTTGACTTTATTTGACTTTTAGCCTAGTAATTTGAACTACTCTAGTAATTCGTAACTTTGGTGCATAATTATTTCACAAATATATAAACTAGGAGTGAAGAGGTACTCATCATCCTTTCATTTACAATTATCTCTCTCTCATTGAGTTCTTTGGTGAGCAATGATTTGAGTCTTGAGTAAAGCCTTGGAGGAATATGATGGAGTTGGGGTTCCTTGCTTTCTTAGTTGATGGTGCACTACCAAAATAACCAAAGGTCCATCCTGAGTTAGAGATATCTTGGCTCACGCTTTGGGTAGAACTTTTGAATACAATCACCTTGTCCAATGAACCATTTCCACTTCCAATTCTAACCTAGAAAGAGTGATAGGCATGTTGCATCTATGTGCTAACAAAGATAATTGAAGATAATTTGATAGAGTAATAGTAATAGCGGTGATGCTTGAAATTATCATTGATATGCAACAATAAATTGAGCATCTTATTTGATTGTTGGAAGAAAGAGACCATCAATGACATGAGCATGTAGAAAGAGCACCATTTTGAGAAGCAAAAGAGCAAGTTCAATTTCCAAAGCCCAAGGTATTTGAAGGCAAGAATCCCTCGACAACAATGGAGAATTTTGTGTTTGATTACAAAAGTTATTTTGAAGCTACAAATCTTCAAGATGAATAGAGATAGATTCTCTTGGTTTCAAGCCAATTGAATGGAGTAGCAAAACTAAAGGTGATGATTCCAAGTGGAGCAAGTTGGAAGGTAGTTTGTTGTGCTAATCTCAACATAGAAATAATTCAAGAGTGCAATAATTGGGAGATTCCAAGCTATAAATGTTACACAAGCTGCACAAGATAAATGATCAAAATTGAAGCATATTGGTTCTATGAGAAGTTTCATCACTCAATTCCAGAATACCATATTCCAAATTCTAGATATATTAGAAAGTGAAACTCTAGATCAATTTTTGAGGGGCTTGAAGTCACACACTAATTAGAAGTGACTATATGGGAACCCAAACACTTGGAGGAAGCCAAGTAGTTAATTAAGACCTTTGATTCCTTAGTTGTCACAACTTGATCTTGACCTTGACCTTGAAAGAGCTTGCAAACACACTACATACAAGTGGAGGAGCTGACACTGATGGAGATTGATATCATCCACAAAGACCACTTGGCACTGTAGATAGGGAGAGATTGCAACAAAATGGTGGTTACTTTTATTATCATCAAATTGGATATCACATTGCTAAATATCTACTTAGGAATGGATCCCCAACCAACAAATTGCACAAATGGAGTTTGTGGAGTGCAATGATCAAGGAAATAAAGAATCCAAATAGGAGATATCAAGCCACCTACTATGAACTTGATCGGTTCCAATGGGATTGAATGCTTGACTTATGAAATTTTTGGTCACTTGCAAGAAATAAAGAATCCGAATAGGAGATATCAAGCCACCTACTTATGCAAGTTTCCTTCACTTGCAATAAGTAAAGAATCCAACTAGGAGATATCAAGCCCCCTACTAAGAACTTGATTAGTTCCAATGGGATTGAAGGCTTGACTTAAGCAAGTTTCTTTCACTTCCTTCACTTGATTGTGGTTATAGGATTTTGGTTAACTATGGAAGTTCAAAGAATTGCATGTCCATGCAATTAGCAAAAGAATTAGGTATTCTTATCAAGTTAGTATTTGGAAATAGATTGATGATGGTGGATGGTAGAAATAGCTCTATATTTTGTACCTCATAACCTATTATATTCAAGATTTAAAAAGAGTATTTATAATGAATGAGGTTTGTAATAGTGCCTCTACATTATGATATAATTCTAGGTTTGTGAGCTAACCTATCCCTCACTTAGGATAATCTTTTGATTGCTATTAAAGTAGCACACCATGGACTAAGAAGGCAAGGAACCCACAACTTCATCACACTCCTCCAAAGGTAGAACTCCAAGGCACCTCCAAGACTCAAGATATTACTTAATGGAGAACTGAATGAGAAAAAGATAATTATAAATGAAAGGATGATGAGTACCTCCTCACCCCTAGCTTATATACTCATGAAAATTATACACCAAAGTTACTAATTAGTAGAGTAACTCAAATTACTAGGCTAAAAGTCAGATAAAGTCTAAAAGTCTAAAGGAATATCCAAGCGTATAGTAATAATTCCATGGGTAGGTGGTCTTATCCTCATCTACCAACTAATTCAAGGATTCTTTCACATGGGCTATCCTTGGACTACAGAAAAATCCACACTAACAAGACTTGTGGGCCCAAGAGTTCTCAACTCTTTCCTCAAAGTCAAATAACTAGGAATAGTACCAAGTCAATACAACTAAAAGATAAAATAGTGATGCTCACTCTTTTCCCTTCCTCTAGAATGGGGTCACCTTTATTTTAGCTAGGACTAACTCTAGCTAATTATGATTGATGTAGAAGCTTAGCTAAACTCCATATAGATAATATTTCTCTATTAATTGCAATACAAAACTTAATATCCGTATAGAACATACATGCATCAATGGGTGTTACATGTCTACCTTGGGATAAGCATCATAAGGTTCAATTTGATTAGACCTAATTGTAAATTCAAGTACAACACCAAGATAAGAATTATTGATTAGATTTTTTAGCACCTTGAGTATGACATCTAAGAATAGTCAATCCCAAAATGGGAACATTATAAATAAAGTAGCCATAAATTAATTTCTGGAGGAAGATATTCCTATTTTTATTATGTGGATCAAGAAAATTTCACATGGAGAATCTGATGAGGGCTAAAAGCCTCATGAAACAATAGTTGATCAAATAGTTCAAGAGTTTGCATATGTGTTTTTGGATGATTTGTTGAAAGAGTTACCCTTTGATCATAGTATGCCCTTTAAGATCAAGTTATTTCTATGAAGTACTCCATTTAATAGACCAATCTATTAGCTTTCACCAAAGGAGTTGAAAAAGCTTCAAATAACATTAATAGAGTTGTTGGAGAAGGATTTCATATGAAATAGTACAACTCCTTGGAGAGCATTAGTACTATTTGTCCCAAAGAAGGATAGATGAATTTGCTTCTATATTAACTACCAAATTGTAACATTTTAAATAAATTATAAAGAATGCATACACTTTGCCTTAAATTGATGATTTGCTAGATCAATTGAGCAAAGCACAATACTTCTCCAAGTTGGATCTTCAAAATGGCTATTACCAAATTCCTATTGATAGAGAGGGTAGAAGATTGCCTTCCATACAAGGTATGGGCATTTTGAATGGAGAGTTCTACCTTTTGGGCTCATTAATGCTCCAATAGTTTCATGGATCAAATACATTGAGTATTGGATGGGTTGTTGGATTGGTATGTGGTGGTGTTTTTGGATGATATTCTAATCTATAACAAGATAGAGGTAGAACACATGAATCATGTACAAGAAGTCCTAAGATGACTATGTCAATGGAAGTTTTATTGTAAGAAGTCAAAGTGTACCTTTTGGTAGTAAGCAATTACCTTCTTGTGTCATAAGGTCTCATAAGAGAGTATCAAGATGGAAGAGGAGAAAATCAAGGCCATAATTAATTATTCTACTCTAAAAGATACCACAAAAGTGTAAACATTTAATGGATTTGCAAGTTTCTACCAATGGTTCATCCACTCCTATGCACATGTAGCCGCATCATTGACCAATCTCTTAGGTAAGTCCTCAAGCTTTCAATGGACTATCAAGCACAAAGAAATATTCAAGAAGATAAAGCATATGGTGTCCTTGCAACTCATCTTTCAGCCCTATGATCCTCAACTACCTTGCATGCTTGATTTGATATTTCTAATTTTACTATTGGAGTGGTATTGCAGTAAGAATTTCTAAATAGGGTACATTTCATTGTTTTTTTTGTCTCACCAACTAAATACCATATAAAGGAATTATTCTACTTAGGATCAATAACAACTAGCAATGATATATACCATTAAGGTATAGAGGCATTATCTCAAACAAGTGATCATGAAAACAATCACAAACCTTTATTACAAACATTATACTTGGAGCATATAAGGAGTTGACATCATAAATGGGAGAAACAACTACAATTTTTTGACATCAAGCTTGAGTACAAGCCTAAAAAATTACATGTTATCCCCAATGCCCTATCAAAATGACCAGATTTGAAGAATCTTCTTGAATCTCTAATCACAACAGAAATTACACTAGTGTCAATCAACTCAAAGGTCCAAATTGAGTTTGGAATCACTTTACAACAAGATCCCTTCTTTCAATTGGTACAAGTTTGTCTTGTAGCACATGAAAAGGAGTACAGGGCCTTTTCACTCAAGGATGGACTTCTATGTTGCAAGAACCATATCTATGTTCTAACTTTTGGTGATCTACTCTTGGCATAACTTCAAGAGGAGCATGACTTACCAATTGTAGTACACATGGAGGTAGACAAGACCTTGAGTACTCTACAACAATGGTGGTGGCCAAACATGGCATGTAAAGTTCAAGACTTTGTTTGATCTTCTGAGAGTTTCCAACATAACAAAGCTAGCAACTAGAAACTCAGGACTACTCCAACCAATTCCCATCCCATTTGTGAACATGTGAGCTTATATCTCATCACATCCTTGCCAAGGACAAGCAAGGTCATACAAAAATTGTGGTGTCTATTGATAAGCTTAGTAAGCAAATAGATTTGGCACCAACCTTTGATACAATGGATGCTCCAACATTGGCCCATATCTACTTTGATAATGTTTTCAAATATCATAGGATTCCTTGTATACTCATCTTTGACCATGACCTCAATTTACTAGAAAGTTTTGGAAAACACTCTTCAAGCTACTTGGCACCAAGCTTACTTTGTCCATGGTCTATTGTAATATTTTGAGGATAATAGAGAAACATAGAAGAGAAGACATAGGTTTCACATTCAAACTTTGGTGCCCCAAGGAAGCACCTTCTCTTTATTATACAACCAAAGAGGATCTCCACCAAGGATGCTCCACCCTAGGATTAGGTACATCGATAGGTGACTTGTCAGCAAGCTCTATCCTTATATTACTTGCTTGGATGGGTGACATGTCAATCTTGGTCCCATCTGGTTGGTCAAATAAGCTTTGACCGGAGGGAATCTTTTAGTGTATCTTCTTGTAGGAATCTCAAAATCACATGGATGAGGTACCATTGGAAATCTCTTGGTGAGAGAAACCAAGAGGGAAGGAAGGCAAATCGTGCTTCCATTGGGGGGTAGAATTAGCACATATTTAAGGCCTAATTCATCCGTTTAGGCCTTCAAAATTGCCTCTAAAGTTTTCAAGCCTATTTTGGTTTCTGCTCTATTAGTAGAAGTGCTCTTTGGTGATACTTCTACCTGATCTACTTCATCCATTATGTGTAGCATTCTTCTAGACATCATCAACCCAAATTCTACCTTTAGATCATACGTCTAGCTATTGATTCCAAAGTCTTCAAGCATGTTTTGGTTTTTGGCCTATTAGTCAAAGTACTCTTTTGATGATACCTTTATGTGATCTGCTTATTCCATCATGTATAACATCCTCGCAAATGTTACCAAACCAGATTTGATCTCTAGATTGTATGTCTACCTATTGGTATTACAAACCTCCCTCTTTTTAAGACGCAATGTCCTCGTTGCGAAGTTGCTGCTCAAAAGATTTCACTAACACTGGTGCATGGGTCAAGTTGGCTATTGGCTCCTAGGTTGCCTCATATAGTGGGTAACCTTTCCATTGGATGAGATATTCCACACGCGGGTGACGAGTACCATGGATGTGTTTTTGGAGAATATGTTCAACTTTGTATTCCTCCATGCCATCAATGAGTGTCGAGCAAGGTCAAATGTCTTGTATGGATGGACAATGGCCTGGTCAGGGTGCATATCAACATAGTAGGGAGACATGGAACACTAGATGGATCTTCATGTGTAGTGGTAGCTTGAGGTGATAGGCCAAAGCACCAATTCGACAAAGAATGAGAAAAGGCCCAATAAAATGAGGTCTGAGCTTGCAAGGGCCAACTAATGTGAGGTTGGTTGTTGACAGCCAAACCTGATCTCCCACTTGGAACTCCATGTGCCTACAGTGTACATCAGCATACTACTTCTGTCAATTTTTGGCAATCTACAACCTATTTTTGGCATTCTTCAAGCCTTGTTGGATTCTTGAAACAAAAGAGTTGATAGCATCAACCTTGGTAGTCACCAAATAGATCTTCATGAAGCTCAAAGATGTGAAAGGATGCTCACCATACATGAGGAAGAATTGTGTGACTTGGGTGGAGGCATTCACTGAATTGTTGTAGGTGAATTCCACCAATAGAAGTAAAGTGTCACACCTCTCTTGCTCATCTAAGGTGAAGCCCTGAAGCATATCTTCAATAGTGCGATTAGCCCGCTCTGTTTGGCCATTGGTTTGTGGATGGTAAGCCGTGGACATGGCCAATTTGGTTTTGAAGAAACCAAAGAGCGTTCTCCAAGACAGACTAGTAAATTGAGTGCTTCTATTGGTGATGAGCACTCGAGACAAGCCATGGTGAGAGAAGATTGCATCTAAGTACAATTTAGCTAATTGTGGAGCCATCACATCCTTGGTGGTAGGGTGTACATGAATTATTTTTTTGAGTCAGTCAACAAATACTACAATGGAGTCAAACCCTGAGGTGGTCTTGGGCAATTCACAGACTAGATCCATGCTCACCTGTTCTCAATGTTGCATAGGAGTAGGGAGGGGTTGTAGGAGTCCTACATGAGCTTGATTAGAGGCTTCGTTTTGTTGACAAAGTAGGCAGCTCCAAACATATTACATCATATTGTTGCTCATCTTAGGCCAATAGTAATGGCATTGGACTGCATCCAAGGTCTTGTCCACTCTAACATGACCTACAATGGTGTAATCATGGCATTCCGTTGGTGGTGTGTAACTCTGGGGAATTTAGGATCTATAATTTACCATCATGAGAAGTGAGTCCTTGGTTGTTGGTGATGCCTTTGGATGATTGAGCTCCTATGATTTTTGGATCTATTTTTATAACAGCTAGCATCTTTGGCCAGAATTCAAGGTTCATCTTAACCTTTGCAACCAAATTGTTTGCAATCAACATTCTTGTGAATGCATCTACAAGTTGCTTCTTGCCTTCTACATAGGTGATTGTCATGTAAAATCATTGTTGCCACTATGCCTACCAAATCTAGCAACAAGATAGATCTTTTTGTGTCTCAAGGTAGACTAGAGGTTTATGGTCTGTCTCCACTACAAATGCCTTCTTGCCAAGATAGTGCTTCCAATGCTTGGTTGCAAGGACAATGGCCAACTCTTTTTGCTCTATAGTGTGATAATTGCATTCTATTAGTAATAGATTTTGAGAGAAGTATGCAATTGGATGCCACCCATCATGCCACTCTTTTTGTAGGACTGCCCTTATTGCTACACTTGATGCATCAATAGCCAATTTGATTGGACATTTAGAGTCATACCATTTCAAGATTAGTGCATGTAGCAAGGTGTCTTTTAATTCTTGAAAGGCCAACTCTTGTGCAGTTCTCCACGTGCACTCCTTCCCCTTTCTCAGTAGTGATGTTAAAGGCTATGCCACCTTGGAGAAATCCTTGACAAACCAATGATAGAACACCGTCAACCCCAAGAAGTTCTTGAGTTGAGTCTGATCTTCTAGAGCGCTCCATTTTGAATGACCTTTATTTTATATGTTAATACTTGGATACCCTCTCCACTTACTTTATGCCCCAAGTAGTCCACTTCAGACTTGCCAAACTCACACTTTGAGATTTTGGCATACAAGCGATTCTATCTTAGAATCTGGAGGACTTCTCATAGATGTTATTTGTGTTCCATCATCATCCTACTACATACTATGATGTTATCTAGGAAGACAATAACAGACTTATCCAAATATGGCCAAAATATGTCATTCATTAGACTCATGAAAGTGGCAGGTGCATTGGTGAGTCCGAATGGTATCGTAAGGTACTTGAAGTGGCCATATCTAGTTTGAAAGGCAATTTTGTATACATATTCCTCTGCAATTTGGATTTGATTGTAACCACTTTGCAAGTCCAATTTGGTGAAGTGCTTGCTCTATTGAGTTGATCAGATAGGTCATCCATGCAAGGTAAAGGGTATTTGTTCTTCACTATTTGCTGATTGAGGCCCCAATAGTCAATGCATATGCGCATTGTACCATCCTTCTTCTTCATAAACAAGATAGGAGCCCCATATGGTGATATGATGGGTTGGATAAACCACTTTTGTAGCATATCCTCAATTTGAGCCTTACACTCCTCCAATTCCTGAGGTGATAGACAATAAGAGGCCTTACAAGGAGGTGTCTTCCTCGGAAGTATCTCAATTTTATGATCTACTCTCCTTTTGGGTGGTAAACTTGAGGGTAGATCATCTCAGGAAGACATCTTGAAACTCATTTACCACATCCTTTAATTTCTCAAGAATTTGTCTATCAAGTTGTGCACTCTGGACTTCTCTTATTAGATCCATGAAACATCTATTTGTCTTATAGATAGTTGTTGTTCATATGACATAAAGAGGCAATTTTTGCCTATGCACTTTTTCTCTAACCTCAATGATCATCCATTGATGGGTGCTCACTACTTTCTTCCTCCAATCTACCATAGGGTTGTATTGCTTCATCAAAGGCATGCTTAAGATTGCATCATAAAGAGCTAATTGTATCACTTGCTACTCAATTGCTTCTTGACATTCTCCTACATAGAGTGTTACCCTTCTAGATAATGACTCAATCTTCTCTATTTGCCCATTAGGTAACTCTACTTCTTTGCTCTCATTTTTCTCTAGATCCATCCTCAATTTTATTGCAACAAAGCAAGATAAGAAATTCTTTGTTGCTCCAAGATCTATCAATACTCTCATATGATTGCCTTCTAGGACTCCATTCGCGACAACCATTGTAAGTTTTCCTTTCTAGATCTTTGTGCACTCACTTCTTCCTCTCCTAGCTTGTCCACTTTCCTATTGAGCCAGTAAGGCCATGAGGTACCTTTACTAGTGATCTTTGTTTTCCAAGGTGACTTTTGCATCCTCTTCTTTAGTGCATCACTCCATCTTGTTCAAAGATTGCCTATATGGAGGCCAAGAGCCTCTAGGAAGACAAGCACGACAATTGATAGAGATGTACTCAATACAGCCACAATTATAGCAACAATGTTTTTCTCCTCAAGTTCCTTCTCCTTGTGGAACTCTATCTCTTTGTTCTTCCACCCATCCTTGCTCTCCTTGAAGCTATCATGCTCCTTTATCTTGAAACCAAAAGTTTGGTTTCAAGATAAAGTATGGATAAAATAGTTCATTCATCAAACTCATGAAATTTGTTGATGTGTTGGTGAGGCAAAATAGCATCACTAGGTATTCAAAGTGACCATACTTTGTTCAAAAGGCAGTTTTGTGTACATCTTCCTTTATGATCTTGATTTGGTTGTAACCAATCCATATGATCAAATTTGGTGAATTTTTTACTCCATTGAGTTGATAAATAGGTCATTTATTTGAGGTAATGGGTATTTTTTCTTCACCGTCTATTGATTTAGGTCCAATAATCAATGCTCATTTGCATCATACCGTCTTTCTTCACAAATAAGAAAGGAGTCCCATATGGTGATAGGTTTGATAAACCTTTTCTATAGCATATCCTTGATTTGAGCCTTGCACTTGCCTTGCACTTCTCCAATTCATGAGGTGATAGTTTATATGGGGCTTTACAAGGAGGTGTCTTCCCATGAAATACCTAGATTTTATTGATCTACTCTCTTTTTTGGTGATAATCTTGAGGACAAATCATCAAGAAAGACATCTTGAAACTCATCAACCAAATCCTTCAAATTCTCATAAATTTTTCCATCAAGTTATGGACTCTGGACTTCTCTTATTACACCCTTGAAACATCAATCTATCTTACCAATAGTTGATGTCCCTATGACATAGAGTGGAAATTGTTGCCTTTGGGATCTTTCCCTATCTCCAAATATCTTTTACTTGTTAGTTCTCACTATTTTCCTTCTCTAATCTATAATAGAATTGTAGTGCTCCATCCATGACATGCCTAAGATCATATCATAACAAGGTAATCATATCATTCACCACTCAATTTCTTCTTGATACTCTCTTATAAAGAGTGTTACCTTTCTAAGTAACAACTCAATTCTCTCTATTTGACCATTAGGTAACTCTACTTCTTTGTTCTCATCCTTCTCTAGTTCCATCTCCAACCTTATTGCAATAAAGCAAGACAAGAAATTTTTTGTTGCTCCAAGGCCTATCAACACTTTCACTAGATTACCTTTTAGGACTTTATTTACAACAATCAATTGTGTTTGTCTTCCTAAACCTTTGTGCACTTGTCCTCTTCCTCCCCCCCACTTTTTCTCCTCTCCATTGAGCAAGTAAGACCACAAGGTACATTTATTGGCAATCTTTGTTTTCCAATGTGATTTTAACATCCTTCTCTTTGATTCATCTCTCCAAATTGTTCAAAGATTGCACGTATGAAGGCCGAGGACCCCTAGGAAAGTGAGCATGACAATTGATGGCTATGAGCCCAAATTGGCAGCAATTGTAACAACATCATTGTTCTACTCAAGCCTCTTCTCCTTGTAGGACTCCATCTCTCCTTTCTTTTGACACATCCCCATTCTCCTTGGAGCAGTTGTGCTCCTTGATCTTAGAAATGAATGTTACCTAATTCCATAAGAATTGGTCCACTAGAGTGTGGCATTTCAACCTAATAATGTTGTGTCAAGACTACCTCTTCACCTCCTCCAAGCTACCTAGTTATTCCTTGAGCACACACAATGGCTTCAAAAATGGTGCACGGATTTTGTACCATTACCTCTTAACAAATTTGCTCTTATAATCCATTTGAAATTATCAAAGCTTTTTTTAAGCTCATATTGGTTATCACAACTTGTAGATCAAGAAATGACTCCATGTATTCTTGTATGT
This sequence comes from Lunularia cruciata, assembly GCA_948567375.1. Taxonomy (NCBI): domain Eukaryota; kingdom Viridiplantae; phylum Streptophyta; class Marchantiopsida; order Lunulariales; family Lunulariaceae; genus Lunularia; species Lunularia cruciata. Next base: position 60,058,054 of record OX419759.1, on the reverse strand, counting down.
TGTTCTTTTGCTTCAACCTCCATAGTTGAGTTCAAGCCATTTGCAAAGAATCCATACATTGGAAATTCTTCAATAGCCTTTCTTGCATTACCATCCAAGTGATCTTTCTTCCTTCTGCCAACATGGATAGTTCCCAAGCATTATACTATGTGATGGCTTTATCTGTCAGGTACCCACATGAAAACATGCTTGTAGAATGATCGGTGATCTTTACTATGAATAATCAAATGTATCAATTCATTCTTGAGATCTAATTTTCCACTCTTCTTATAGAATGTTGTCCCTTGTAAGTGTTGATGTTGCATGTCTTCATCATATGTAGTAACAATGTTACTTCATTGTTGATTGGGATGTGTGTCATCGTCATGAGTGACTCTATTCGTACTTTGGCCGCTATTATTGGGTTTTGGGATGATTTGCCTTCTAGCATTACATGATTGTTACTAAAGGTAAATATTTGACTTTGTAATGCTTCCATTATCATCTTGATCTCCTAGAACTCAGTCAACATCTCTTGCATTCTTTGCATCAAATCTTGCAACTATGGCTCCATGATTTATATACATAACAAATGCTCAATCAATATTTCCTATTTCAATAGAGGGTTAATATGACCACTTGGGGAGGGGGTACAAATGATTAGGACTACCATTGTGATCCTATATGCTATCACTTGTTGATAATACTCCTCATCAAAATTGTGGACTATGAAATCCCTAAATATCAATTTTGGTCTAATCATATAATGGATTTCTACTTGAGTGTTGAAAGGAATAGGATTCAGTATATTCATATCCATTGCATCATAATAGAATTTAAATTATCAATTCTCACTCTTTATTGTATATTGCAACAGGTAAAATCACAAGGGTTGGTGAATTCATTATTATGTCTATGAACTCTGCTCCAAAATGGTAAACAAGATATACTCTCACTTGCACACACTAGATATGCATAATCTTGATGTAGAATAGATCCAAGAAAGGAAGCTAAGGTGCAAGAAATTGTCCTCCAAGAGCATCCATCCCATTCTATCTTCCAAACACCCAATCTATTGATTGCACTACTTTTTCTCTCCTCAAAATTACTCAATCTTAGTAGCCCTTGTTCTTCCAATCACTCACTTGGATTAAAACATCTGCTTTGATACCATTGTAATGTTCCGAGGACAAGAAACCTGAGAGAAATATAAGGGAAAAAACAAAAGAGAAATACAAGGTTTAATTCCTAAATACTTTGATGCCCCAAAGGAGCACTATTGTAATGTTCCAAGGATAGATAGCAAAGAAACATAGAAGAGAAAACATAGGTTTCACACTAAAACTTTGGTGCCCCAAGGGAGCACCTTCTCTTTATTATTAGCCAAAGAGGATCTCCTCCAAGGATGCTCCACCATAGGATTAGGTACATGGATAGGTGACCTGTCAACAAGCTCCACCCTTAGATTACTTGCTTGGATGGGTGATATGTCTATCTTGGACCTATCTGATTGGTCAAACAAGCTTTGATCAAAGGGAATCTTTTAGGGAATCTTCTTGTGGGAATCTCAAAATCACGTGAGTGAGGTACCATTGGAAAGCTCTCATCAAGAGAAACCAAGAGGGTGGGAAGGCCAACCTTAACTCTTTTGGAGGGGAATTTGCACATTTTTGAGACCTAATTCATCCATTTAGGCCTCCAAAATTGTCTCTGAAGTTTTTAGGCCTTTTATGCCCTATTAGTAGAAGTGTTCTTTTAGTGATACCTCTACCTGATCTACTTCATCCATTATGTGAAGCATCCTTCCAAATATCACCAACCCAAATTCTACCTTTAGATCATATGTCTAACTATTGATTCTGAAGTCTTCAAGCATGCTTCGGTTTTTGGCCTATTAGTAGAAATACTCTTTTGGTGATATCTTTGTCTGATCTACTTAGTCCATCATGTATAACATCCTCCCAGATGTTACCAAACCAAATTTTATCTCTAGATCATATGTCTGGCTATTGGTATTACATCTATGACTTTATTATATGATGGAGAAGATGCCTTCCAAGGGAGCTACATCCTTAGATTAGATATATGGATATGTGGCATGTCTGCAAGATACACCCTTAGATTGGATCCATGGGTTGGTTACATGTTGGCTTGGGTCCCATTTGGTTGGTCAAATAGGTTTAATTATATAGAATCTTTTGGGAATCTTCTTGTAGAAAGCTCAAAACAATATGGAAGTGGTATTGTTAGAAAGATCTTGACAAGACAAAGTAAGAGGAGGAGAAAGCAAGCCTTTTTCTTTTGAGGAGAATATTCCATTTTTTAAGCCTAATTTATTTGTTTAGGGCCTCCAAAATTGGCTCTAAACTTATGGTGTGTTTTCAACCTCTACATTATTAGTGGAAGTCCTCTTTTGGTGACACCTCTATATAATCTACGTATACTATCATGTATAACATCCCTAAAGATATTACCAAGACAACTTTCACCTCTAGATGATTTGTCTTGCTAATGGTATTACAAATGGGAATGCAAACCAAGGAGGAGAACTACCATCTACTCCTATAATGCAAATATAGATAGATCCATTGGGAGACAGGTCTCCAAGGGAAAGAAGGACTCTAACAAAAAAATAAGAGGAAGTTTTGATTGTAATATTATGCAAAAGCATGATCAAGAGCCATGAGACAAATACAAGGGATGTCTTGTTGCAAAGTAGGCACTTCAAGACTACATATAAGGGTCAAGCCCAAGGGAAAATTGCCTAGAGGAATCACTTTAGCTCCAAAGAATCCCGATGAAGTGAGACCAAAAAAGAAGAGGCACACCAATGCTGAAAAGGAGAAGTATCTCCATCCCAAAGTAATATTGGCTACAAAAGAGTTATAGGCAAAATATAAGGATTCTACTTGAGTGAGGGTAGACAACCAAGTAGACCAAGATAGAGAAGTAGGATCATGCTCCAAGGAGGTGCTCAAAATGAGGAGCACCCCAATGGTCCCCAAAGTGGATAACAATACTCAATGAAGAGAAGAAGGAGGTATTGGGACCCAAAAGGTGAAGATTTGACGGAAGATGAGGAAGAAGGGTCATTCACTCTACAAGGATCTGCAGCAAAATCAAAAGAGGAGGAGCCATACAAGGATGCTCAAATCTGGACCTGCACGTGGAAGGAGAAGAAGTAAGGGAGAGAGGAGAAGCTTCAAACCCAACCAAAGAGCCATCCAGCCCCAATTACAAGTGGGTGTTCAAAGGGAGAAGCAAACAAACTCTAAAGAGTTACTAATGAAGAATTTTGGCTCAAAGTTCAAGAATTTACTTTGCTAGAAGATAAAGTAGGGACCAAAGCAAAAGAAGTCAAATTTGAAGTGGAGGTCCAAGAATCCAAGGAAACCAAAGGTCCTCTCCTAGAAGTGCCAACCAAAGATGATGGTAGAGCAATTCACGGAACTACAATGTAGACAAAGGAGGGAGCCCTATTTTTGATACATTTGGTGGGGGTAGTATTGTAGCTAATGGAGTTCTTATTTCCCCAATACTAGAAGTAGTACTCCAAGATCTTGGATTACACTACCTTGGTGCAGAGCATGCACAATGAAATTTGCACCAAGAAAGTGAGGGAGTACAAGATGAAGGAGTACTTGGCCACCACTTGAAGCTGGTATAAGAAGGAGGCCAAGAAGATGAACTCCCTAACACATGAGTTATTTGTGGTAAGATTGCAAGATGCCTCAATTGTATCTTTGAAAAAGGAGTAGAAGAAAGAACTTGGGTGAGTGTAACTAAAATTAGGTAATTTATGGATGGAGAAGGAGATGTTATTGAGATATGAAGATAAGTTGTAGGCCAAGAATGAAGAAGTTGTCAGCATTTGCTCCAAATTGGAGAATGCCAAGGTTTGAATCATGACTCTAGATCTATAATTGGCAAAGTATTGGAAGGAAGTGGCCTTACAATTTGAGTAGATGGCCAAAGACTTGAAAAAGAAGAAGGCAGATTGGGAAGTAGATCAATCCAAATACTAGAGGAAGTGAAGATGGAAGTGTTCACTTCCTAAAGGAATCAAAGTGGAAGGCTATTCAGCAATTGGAGGAAGTGCGGGACAAATTCATGGACATGTGTAATACAAGTAGCTAGACATATTATCTGAGGTGAAAATTGGCTTCATAACATATAGAAGGATGTTTTGTACAATGGGCTAGGAAGACTAGACAAAGGTTTCACCAAAAGAGTACTTCTACTAATATGGCAGAAGTTGAAAATAGCTTGAAAACTTTAGAGCCAATTTTGGATGCCTAAACAAATGAATTAGGCATTGAAAATAAAAAGAACCCCCCCCCAAGGTAAGAACTAAGGCTTTCCTTCTCCCTCTATGATTCATCTAGTTGAGAGCTTTCTAATGGTATCTCACCCGTGCAATTTTGAGCTCCCTACAAGAAGATTCCCTAAAGATTCCCTTTAATAAAGACCAATTAGATAGGACAAGGATTGACATATCACTCATCCCAACAACTAATCCAAAGATGGAGCTTACTGATAGGTCACCAATCCATGTATCTGATCCAAGGGTGGAGCTTCCTTTGAGGGGATCTTCTTTGCTATATAATAAAGAGAAGGTGCTTCTTTGGGGCATCGGAGTATCGAGTGTGAAACTTGTGTTTTCTCTCTTGTATCTCTCTTGGAGAGTTCTCTTATCCTTGAAGTATTACAACATGATGAAGGAAATAGCTCTAAAGACAAAGATCCATGAATTAAAGTTTGCAGGCTCAGAAATTAGAAGGATTGGTCTACAAGGAGGAGCAAATTCACCAACTAACACTTAGACTAAAAGAACACTCAGACCATGAATTCATCAAAGTCTGCAATACATACTTGCTGAGGATAATTGGATATAAGGAGTAGACCAAGGAGGTTCTTCAACAACTCAAGGGAGAATGCGGTTCTTCATAGCATAGTACTTGGCCAAGTGTGTTGCACCTCACCAAAGAAGAGATACTCGTGCTAGAGTAACCATGAGTTCTTCCTAGTTGTAGCATTTCTCTTAGTTAGACTCATTCATAGTTTTGAATAGTCAAGAGAATAGCTTTGGATTTGTACAATACTTCTTGGCCAAGTACCACTTTGGTGTGGTAAGTCAAAAGAGTACCAATTCAAATTTGACTTTGAGGGAAGATCTGACACCTTCCTAGACTTAGATCAAAGACTTTATTAGTTAGTTAGATTAAGGATAAGATTGGATTAGAATCCTAAGTAGAGATAAGAGGTTACATGAAAATCCGCTTAGACCCTTTAGGGCAAAGTATGAAATTCTATATAAGGCTTTGGCTCGATAATTTCAGAGTTTACTTTCCATACAACTTTGTTTGCCATTAAAATCCAATCTTTTAGAGTTTGTAATCACTTGGTTTTGAGTGTAGTGAATGCATAGGTGGATTAGATGTGAAGAATTTTGTAGTAGGAACACAAGTGCTAAAATAAGAAGCGGTAAATTCTGCACTTGATCAAGATGTTTGAGTTTTGATGATTTCAAAGAAGCAAAGTAGTGTAGACATAAATTCCTTTGATTTGGAGCATTACTAGTACCATAAAATTGAAAAGAAAAAGTATTTGGCTGATAGATAGACTCCTATGAGGTCATGCCTTCCAAGAAAGGAAGTACATGCCTTCAAGGTCAAAGTCTTTGGGGCAAAGTGAACCATCATCTTTAGGAGTAACTTGGATTGTATTAGTAGTGAATGTGTTTTGTCTTTTTTGTAGTGCATAATAGGGGGTGACACTGCACTCTTTTGGAAGTGGTTTTTCCCCAATAAGTTATAGGAAAAAATAATAAAAATTGTGACATTGTGACATTTCCCTTCACTTTAGTCATTTCCAATATGTATCTTCAAGGGAACAATCTATTCTTACAATTTTCACTATTAAGACATTGCCACTTGGTTATCATAATTGATGCTTGTAAGGTCATTGTTTTGAGTACTCTGAATGATAATAAACCAGTTCTTCAACAATTTCATTGATTGAAATTGGTATTAAAAATTTATTTATAATGTAAAACAAGATTATCTTGAGCATCTCTTGCATATCTCTTGCATATCATGATCAATTTACTAAATGCATGGTAGGTATAAACTTATTTAATATTTGGCCTTGTAAATGAAGGGAAAGCAAGACAAATCAATACTTATGCTTGAAACAAATTTCATCAAGATTTTTGGTTTTAACAAGTTGCATACCTTACAAATGAAAAAGCAATTGGCTGATATCATTTCATATGGTTATTTATTTATTTAAAATAAATTATATCATAATAATTCTATATTTCACTCAAACCACATGTTTCTTTTCTATATAGTTCAAATAATAACTTTAATATATTTGGGTGATTCTAATATGTTATACAATAAAATAGAGAAATAAAACTTATGCATTTAAATAAAAAATAGATTTTATTTTACTAAATTTTAGGCATTATAATTTATTCTTTAGGCACAATCCTATAACAACAATAATAAGTACTTTAACAAAATGGAAAAAATATGAAAGATAGACAAGAAGCATTTATTTAGTACTTTTGTTACCAAGTAAAACTTGGATAACTGGTATAGAACATATCATACAAGTTACAAGATCAATATCAATTATTGATATTATGTGATATTAAGTGACTCAAATTATATCTCAGTTTATGAATATAAGAAGAAAAAATTATGAAAAGAAGTACAAATATTATATAAATGAGATATCTCTTTGCTTAAATTCTATATATAAATTTGATACTTAACAAGATAATGAGTTTGTTCATTTTGTGTGAAAAAACCCATCAAAATAACATTACCCAAAATATTATCTATTTATTTATTTATAGAATAAAATTGAGATAAAGATAAAAGGTGATCACTTTTTAAAAGAATTTTTTTGTTATAAACTTTAGTCAGTAATACATTGAAACTTCTAATATGAAGACTTTATATTTATGTGTATATATATATAGTCAAATAATATTTATGTATATATATATATATATATTAAATAATATTATTTATGTGTAAAGTAAGAAATCTGTTTTAAAGCTTATGATTTATAATAAACCTTACTAGTTTTTTTTATCATCTGATAATATTCTTGGTTTTAATTATTTATATTTTAACCATTTTATATCAATTCTTAGAATGACCTTCCAGAACCTAATATGGATCACATAAGTAGAATTTTCTACACTAAATAAAATATATCAAAACTAAAAATTTCTTAGGATATTTTGCATCTGAATTTTAGTAATAAGGTGCTTTTATTTTTTATTAAATTAAAATAGGCATAGATCTCAATATTAAAAATTTTTAAGTCTTTATCTCTTGATATAGTGAATTTTAGCCTTTTGATAATAATTTTAAATATTAAGGATAATTAATTAAAAAATTAAATTGTTCGATTTTCCAAGTAAATATGAAGAGCTATTCATTGCAAAGTCTTTAAATCATTTCAATTACTTCATAATAAGAGACAATGAGATCAATTATTTGAAACATAAATAAAATAATAACTTTCTGAGTGTAATATAACAGAAAATAGCTTATCATACAAGATTAAATAAAAAGCCTATTAATATATTCTAGAATGAAGATTATATTTTTTACCAAACTACCTCATAATTAGGTATTATCAACAACACAAGAATTTAGATTTAGGTTGGAACATCTAATCATTAGTCAAAATTACTTTGGAAACTCTTATTGGGAAAAATCATGTTTTTATTCAAATTATAGTTAATACTTCTATTAAATCAAGGTTATATAATAAACAACATTAACCAAGGATATAAGGTTATCTAAATGTCACCTCAAGTGAAAGTAGCTTTATCTTTAGGTCTTTTCAATTGATGAGCCTGATTATAGCACAATTATAGCATTTCACATTAAATTAGAAATTCTAAGGGGCAACAAGTGGGAGAGAAAGAGAGAAATGAGAGATAATAGATTATCGAATTTTGGAAAGCTCACTTACATACATCACGTGAGTGAATAGTAGATTCTATTTGTTTTTCAATTTCATTTGCATTAGTACTTAGATTGAGTGCTATGGATATCCGAGTAGAAATTAATGACAACTTTTAGGTTTTTTAGGGTTTAGAGTGATTACTTCACATGGAGAGTGATGGGTTAGGAATTTTCATTCTCAATCTCTTGGTATCATGCTTGAATTCCATGGGAACTTAGTTTGAAATTTTTTTGAGATGGGAATTGAAAGTTATGAGAGTTTAAAGTTTTTATGGTTTAGAGAGATAGCATTTACTCATGTGAGTTGGTAAAGGAGAGGTTATGGTTTTGCAAGTATGGGGAGATATAGAGAGGAGCATTGTGTATTATAATAGTTATTCTTGTGCTAGTTATGGCTACACTTTCCAGGTGGGATTGCCCAAAGCGGCTTGAGATACACCATGCCTGGTTCACCAACACTTTACCTCGCAAGGAGTAAAGACCCATGTGGGCAGGATGCACAAGGACTATGATTGAACCTCTTGGAATGCTCCTATGAGGCAAGCAAACACATTAATTGTAATGACACTCAAGATGATGCACATTTCCTTTATCCCATTGTTGACCATTCCAAGGCTACCAATCTAGTCATGGGAGTGGTTAGCATCTCAAGCACGTTCGGGTTATTTAAGACTAGTTTTCCATATCCATGTATATTCCATAGGCTACCTCACATACTCCATGATGAGGGTAGCTAGGCTTTTTGCCTACCATTTGATCATTTGGCACATGATCCCCTTGACAAGTTAGCATGGTTCTTATTCCTCTTACTTCCTCGATGGTACCTTCATTATGCTAGAGGTGGAGGTGCCGGATAGAGAGGTGGCCGTTAGATTTTTTCAATTCTGAGTAGGGGATTGGGCTGCCCTACAAGAGGATTTTGTCAAGTTTACATATTTTAGGAAACAAATTCTGCCATATGATACAATAGAGTCCACTCAATTATGATGGTGTAGGACATTGGACAGGCTGGAAAGTCTAGTAGAGCAGTACAAGGACTACATCTTTTGTCTATGGCTAGTTCCGCTAATGACAATCTCTTCCCTATGCTCACTACATCCTATGGGAGGAGCGGGAGCACCATTGGAGGTCTTAGATTATCAGCCTACGCAGCTTTTATGTCTTCATAGGTTACTTTTTGCACAAGTGTTGCGCATTGTACTTTGCCTCTCCTCAAGAGGCTTGCCAAGGGTGATATATGAGCATCTTAGAGGTTTCTTTTAGGTAGATAATCCTTCTAGTGGATTTATTGAGTTGTTTTAGGTGGTTGCAAATGGTAGCAAGGGGAGATATTCCTATGTTTGTTAGTTGGGTGTTAGGTGCTAGTCAACTTCTTGTGATGGAGAAGGACACAAGGGGCATTAGATCAATTGCTATTGGAGAGATCCTTTTGTGCTTGGTCAGCCATACCATTGTCCTGCAACATCAATCTCACTCCCAAGAGCACCTCAATCCACATCAATTTGGAGTAGCTACACTTAGAGGTTGTGAGGCTATATCTTTAGGCATAAAGGCACTCCTAGATATCCATTCGGAGTATAGGTGCATGTTGAGAACACTTTTAATAGTGTCTCTTGGGCATCCATCTTTAGAGAGCTTAAGGAGGCCAGTGGATATTAGGCGAGTTTCATTCCTTTTGTGCAATTGTTCTATGGCTCTCTTATTTCACTTTACTACCAACATGGTTGGTCACAAGAGGGAGTCATTGTCTTGGAGTTAGTACTCACTCAATATCTCTTCCCTATGCTCATTACATCCTATGGCAAGAGAGGGAGTACCATTAGAAGTCTTAGATTATCAGCCTTAGTAGCTTTTATGTCTTCATGGATCACTTTTTGCAAAAGCATTGTGCATTGCTCTTTGCCTCTCCTCAAGAGGCTTGCCAAGGATGATATATGAGCATCTTAGAGATAAATTTTAGGTAGATGATCCTTCTAGTAGATTTATTGAGCTATTTTAGGTAGCTATAATAATAGCAAGGAGAGATATTCCTATGTCAATTAGTTGGGTATTAGGTGCTAGTCAACTTATAATGATGGAGAAGGACACAAGGAACATTAAACTGATTGCTATTCAAGAGATCTTTTTGTGCTTGGTTAGCCATACCATTGTCCTTCAGCATTGATCTCACTTCCAAGAGCACCTCAATCCACATCAGTTTGGAACAGCTAGATTTGGAGGTTGTGAGGCTATATCTTTAGGCATTAGAGCACCCCTAGATATCCATCTAAAGTGGGTCATCCTATAGGTAGATGTTGAGAATGCTTTTCATAGCATCTCTTGAGCATCTATCTTTACAAAGCTTAGGGAGACCGGTTTATCCTTGGCAAGTCTCATTCCTTTTGTGAAATTGTTCTATAGCTCTCCTACTTGTCTTTACTACCAACATGGTTTGTCACAAGAGGGAGTCACCATCTTGGAGTTAGTACTTAGTCAGTATCTCTTCCCAATGCTCACTACATCCTATGGCAGGAGTAAGAGTACCATTAGAAGTCTTAGATTATTAGCATGAGTAGCTTTTATGTCTTCATAGGTCACTTTTTGCAAAAAGGTTATACATTGCCCTTTGCCTCTCCTCAAGAGGCTTGCCAAGGCTGATATATGAGCATCTTAGAGATAAATTTTAGGTGGATGATCATTCTAGTGGATTTATTGAGCTATTTAAGGTGGCTACAATAATAGTAAGGAGAGATATTCCTATGTCAATTAGTTGAGTGTTAGGTGCTAGTCAACTTCTTGTGATAGAGAAGGACACAAGGAGCATTAGACTGATTTCTATTCAAGATATCCTTTTGTGTTTGGTTAGCCATACCATTGTCCTTCAACATTGATCTCACTTCCAAGAGCACCTCAATCCACATTAGTTTGGAGCAGCTACACCTGGAGGTTGTAAGGCTAAATCTTTAGGCATCAAGGCACTCCTAGATATCCATCTAAAGTGGGTCGTCCTATAGGTAGATGTTTGAATACTTTTAATAGTGTCTCTTGAGCATCCATCTTTAGAGAGCTTAGGGAGGCTGGTTGATCCTTGGTAAGTCTCATCCCTTTTGTCCAATTGTTCTATGACTCTCCTACTTCTCTTTATTATCAACATGGTTGGTCACAAGAAGGAGTCACCATCTTGGAGTCAATTGTAGATAGAGAACATGGAGATCCTTTAGGGGACCTTTGTTTGCCATAGTTCACTTTAGAGCTCTCTTATCTACTAATTTGGCCATGCCACATTATGTGTTTCCCTCCTTGGCATACATTACACACATTGTGGGCCCCATAGATTAGAATTAGGTAGGCATTTGATCACTTGACTACCAAGCTACATCTTGTGGGCTTGAGAGTCAAGGTTTCAAAGTGCACAGCATGGTTCCCTTTAGGTATCCCTCCCCACCTTGAGCTTCTAGAGGAGTGTGTCACATCTGTAGATGTACATGTTCTTGGAGTGCCAATAGGATTTGAGGATTTTGTCACATGCTTCTTAGACGTTGCTCTTGCAAAGGATATTCTCCATGTGGATAACCTTCCTCTACTAGGAGATATGTAGGTGATTTGGTATACTCTCCTCTAATATTACCCGTCAATCAACTTACCTTCTCTACACGGTTCCTCTTCCTTGACTTTCTTATCACGTCTAAGAGCTTTTTACAAGAGGATTATGGGAGTCTTTGGTTATATCATTGGACCAGAAATATTTGAGTGTGTGATGGGGGATTTGGCATATAGACAAACATCTCTACCAATCTTGTGCAAGGGGTAGGCCTATTACCAATGGAGGAGATGCCACATATAGTGTTTTTGGGTAGTTGGACTCTCTTGGCATCCTTCCTTAACTCCCATCTTCTTGGTTGCTACTAGGCTAATTTTGGAGATACAAATAGCCAAGGTGGAAGAGGGATCCTTTTCTCTCCAAGTGTTATCACGGTAGACGAGGGATGGTCTATCCCCACGAGCATGGGATAGATTGTTAGATTGGAATATTGGACTTCATTATTGTTAGATTGGACCAAAGGTTTGCAATCTTCCTTGATGGAGTGACAGTGTCATCATATGTTACAATCTATTTTAGTTAATTCATTCATTCCTTGGGCCACTAGACCATTCTTTTCTCTTGCTCCGGCAAGGGTAGAGCCTCTTGACTTGGATCCTAGCTTGACTATGCATTAGGGCATTTTGACTTGCACCAGCCACCTTCTCTATAGTGACAAGGTTCTGCCTAGGTTTGGTCCATCCATTTGCATCTCATTACTCACTTGTAAGTGTGGTTCTACACTAGATGCAATAGTGGTCCATATGACACAATGTCCTTTTGGAGGATAGAGGATAGCTACCCATGATGCCATCAGGGATATAGACTTTGTTATGGCACAAGAAAGTGGATACCTTGCTTGGATGGAGCATTTATATACTTTGCAAATGACACATATCAAAGTAGACTTATACTTGGTCCAAGATGATCAAGTGACAATGGCAGATGTTGTGGTTGTGGATCCTATGCGTGATGCAATTTTGGAAGGAGTGATTACTCATCTTCCTAGATAGGCGGTGAGCGGAGCAGCACCACATAAGGTCTCTAAGTATAGGGATATGCAGCGAGGTCATCTCTTTGTTCCATTTGCCTTGGAGTTATATGGAGAGATGGACACAAAATTCTACACATTTGTCAGAGAATGCATGAGAGCTTATCGTATTAGACATCAAAAGGGTACCACTCTCACTCTCATACTTTGTAGCATACTTTAGACAAAGTGTGGCCACTGCTCTGAAGAGAGCATTAGTTGGTGCAATCCATAGGAGAGCAAGCACACTAGGTGATCCTTCTTTGGATGCTCCAGAGTTTGTAGACCTTACAACTTGCATAGCTTGAATATCTTACGTGCGGTAGGGCAGATTTCTCATATCAATACTATTGGGACCTAGCCCCATTTACCTCTTTTATCTCTCCCTTGTACAACTTGATGGGGTCTTCCCATCCCTCATGTGTTCTATGTGGTGCATTTTTCCCTATTATGCCAAACTTGGGGAAAATTTTTGTTCTTCACATAGGAAAAAGTAGAATCAATTTTTAGCCCTTTTTTTTAAATTTATATAGATACACAAAGGCTATTTAAAACTTAACCTTCAGCACATCCTTTGATATTTTCTAATTGTAATTATCTGTCTTATCCCGTACTCATAGAATATCAAAAGAGTTTAGATTTAGATTGGAATACCACAATATTGATAGCACAAATTTTAAAGAATAACTATGAGAAAATAACCTTCTTTCCTCTTTACAAACTTTAACGGCCTTGTTTTTTTTTTTTTAATAATAATACACATTTTATTAGATTAAGTGGAGAAATGTTACCATGAAACATATTATGTATTGTAGGAAATTTCTCTATAAGAGAGAAAAATTAGCTTAGTTTCTTAAACAAGCCATATTTTTACTAAAAATTTATCAAATACTCATTACTCATTGTAATTTTGTAGTAATTTTTTCTCATGTGGTAAATAAACATATTACTACATAACAATCAACCATAATACTTTCTTATCAAGAGTTAGATTTAAAGAGAGTGGAATATTTATGTAAATATTTATATCTGGATAGTTATATTGGATGAAAATATTTTTGAGACTGATGTAACTATTTACATGTTTCAGTTTTCTGTACATTCAACTATTTCCTAGATGAAAATCTTTTCAATATCTTATAGTTAGATTCATTCCAATAATGCATACTATAATGGTAATATTTCTCTAATTATAATGAAGCTTATTAAAAGCTTGGTAAGATAATTTCATAAATTTTGAAATTATAAATATTTGAGAAGAATTCATAATTATAAAATTTAATTTAACTCCAAAAAATAAAATAAAAAACTGAAGGAGATTAAAAAGCAATCAACTTAAGCAACATTTAAAAACTTAAAGAGATTTGAAAATTTAACATATTTAGAAATCACTTTATTGTAATATTTTCCATGTAATAAAGGTAAAGGTGCCATTTATTACAAAAAATAAAAAAGTATTAGTTTTTAATTTTGATAGTATCCAAAGTATATATTTCTAATATTTATACATGAATGTTCTTTCTTCTGACTACCTTACAGATGAGAAGAAGAATATGAATTCAATTATGATTTTTTCAACTTAATTATTTTTGTTTTATATAATTTATTTTGCTTTTGAACTATCTAAATATTGGAATAAATATGTTTTTTTTGCTGCTTGACCTTCAAAACAAAATTCTTTCCACTGATGTTGGAGATCATATTTCCAAAAATTACAAAGCTAAATATATAGAGAAAAATTACATCAATACTTACATGAGAAATTTACTTTATTGACTAATTTTGATAGAATTTTATTTCCGTATATCACTTTCAAATCGATTTATTTATATTTTAAATTTAGTTTCTTCTTTTAATTAGAACATATTTGCGTTTCTATGCTAATTGCTTATAAATTAAAAAAATTATTAAATCAGATCATAATATTAATCAGATATATGCTCTATGACATATTAAATTTTACAAACATAGTCTAGAAAAATCTCAGTATATAATATTTAGAAAATATTTCAAAAAAAAATTAATGCAAATTTTTCTTAAATGATCGTATTATTCTTAGAGTTTTATTATAGAAAATATTAGTGCAGTAAAAAACTTAAGCTATGTCATAATTCATAGAAAAAATAGAAAATAGATATTTTAGTTTACATACGTCTTATACCTCGGATAGTATATTCACTGAATTATATAAGACATATCCTTTAGTATTTTTTATGAGAACATAATATTATAAATGTCTGTGAATCTAATATAATGTTGATTAAATTATCCTGGTGCACACCGCAACATGTTACAATGAAAACAAAATGTCAATCAATGATCACTTGTATTGAAATGAGCTCCAAAAACCATTAAAATAAAATGTCAAAGTTACTTTTGAATCATTTCATAAGTTATATAATCACTTGCTATTAAAGCCGATCAAAGAAAGACAAAATTCAATCCTTGTATTTCTACTCACAAAAGGATAATCAAATTAGAACTATGGATTTTACAGTTTGTTAAATACTTAAACTTACACTTTTTCCAAGTACATCGATCATTATCAAACCCTTACGTAGACTCAGTAAATATATCTTTATTGGGCTAATCTGACCTTCTTATTTAGAGTTAACTTATTACTTTTTCGTCTTTATCACCCGCTATGATGGGAACATCTCGATTTACTCTTACTTCCTCCTACTCATGTCCTACAATTAGCAGTTAATGCATATGGAGGAATCTTTCACTGGGGATCATAGCAAACATGTGACGAATCTCATTCTAGGTCAGCGCTTTTTCTTCCTTCTCAGTACTTTCCGTTAATCTCGTGCCCTGAAATCGCCACGTAGGACTAAACTACAGTTTGCTAGTCCAACTTTTCCGGCGCCGCTGGACTATGGAGTCATACGGCGTTTCTGGAAAGTTCATATATCCACTATGGGCAAAGAGAAGGCCTGGTAATATTTAAATTCTCATAATTTGGTCTGCGAGGACTACTGTTTGATGATGCCTTCGTCCAATGTTTAGGCACACAAACTGCTAAGGAAACTAAGGAAACGGATTAAAGATAAAGCTTTGTTTTCCTCCTCATCACTAAATTGACCACAGAAAGCTGATTAAGTTACTTGTGGAAAAGTAGCAGAACAAACATCTCAATTTAGACAGCATCTGTATTGCGATTAATGTACCTTTAACAGCAATATTCCTAAACGCAAGGAGGACTTTTCAGATATAACTTTAAACTAGTTCATCGCATAAGTTTGTAATGAAATTTATCCAACTTTTGGCAATTCTCTTACCAGTATGAAATGGGAAGAGATAAAGTCCTACTGTAGCCGGAAAGTTCCAGAAAGGACCCACGAGAAGATCTTAGAACATGTGAGTAGTTGGGAAGAAATTTTGGGATGGAGAGTTGTAGAGGTTCTTTAGAAGGAAGGAATAATAATCTCTTTATAATTAAGAAAATAAGGTTATTAGGATTTTGGAGGGAGTCGCAGTTCGTGCGCAGTCATTGCGCAAATCCTTATTCATTTCTCGTGAGCGTGCACGACTCAGAGACAAGAAGAGATTCGTCAGTGACGACTGTCTTAATCTGCTTCCTCTGCATCTAAAAAGCCTCTGGCTATGGTGATCCAAGTTCTGATCACCCCTTCGGTTTCCAATTCCGTCTCCGCTTCATCGTCCCCATACCGTCTCTCGTCCTCGCCCACATTCTCCTCCAAGGTTTTGAGTTTCGGAAGTTGTGGTTTGCTGACTTCTGGAGCTGTCGAGCTCACACGGAGAGCGGGTGGAGCTGTCAAACTCTCGCGAAGAAGCAGTGGCATAAGAAGCTCTATGGCTTCTCAAGCTAGCGTCCAACTTCGATCGCTGAGGCTGTCAGAATTGAATGCAGCTGAAATTAGAGGTCTCCAGGCGCGACCTCGTATCGATTTCTCTAAAGTCTTCGACGTAGTGAGTCCTATTGTCGAAGATGTCAGGAAACGTGGAGATGAGGCAGTTAAGGAGTAAGGCTCAATTGTCCTCTGTTTCTCAGATGGATACTGTTTTCTCTTCACTTTAGGAAAAGAAATGTATGTAAGCCAGACGGTATTGTATCAATTTGCTTCTATGATGTGGCGAATTAAGTCCTAGCACACCTAGGTTTCGTAGGTTGAATGCAATTGGACTCCCTCATTGAGCTGTTTCGTGGATGTGCGCTTCAGATACACCGTGAAATTTGACAAGGTGACCTTGGAGAACATTGTAGAAGTTGTAGCCGATCTACCAGATCCCGAGGTAATGTTCTGATCGATAACTCCTGCGATACGCTTCTCCTTTTTCTAACATAGGATCCGTGGAACCATCTGCAGATATATGCATCTGTCTGCCGATAGTTTAACATCGTCTTGCCACTTTGATGCTCGTTTCTGTGCAGTTGGATCCAGATGTAAAGGCAGCATTTGATGTTGCATACGCAAATATACGAACCTTTCATGCTGCCCAGCAGAAAACTCAAGTACTCGAAGTGGAGACAATGCCAGTGGGTGCTGTTCTATTCCACCTTTCTTATGTTATCTTTAGGATTTAGATTCATTCTTGGCGTGGACAGTTCACTTAAATCCGCTTTAGTCATAACAGTGTTCTGTTGAACTAATCTTTGATGCCACATAACACCCTTGAACTGGTCATGTCTATGGCACTGAACAGGGAGTCAGGTGTAAACGAGTCGCAAGGGCTATCAACAATGTCGGTCTTTATGTCCCGGGGGGCACAGCAGTGCTTCCATCGACTGCCCTCATGCTTGCAGTGGTAGGTAATTCTGCTTAGAGACTTGATTGTTCATGTTCTTCTCTGTGTATGGTGTCCTTCTGCGGCGTTCAAGGTACTGAAACAGTTTTTTGTGTCTGTGGGCGTATATAGCCTGCTCAAATCGCTGGTTGTAAGACGGTAGTAATTGCGACTCCACCTCGATCTGATGGCTCAATCTGCCCTGTAAGTTCCTACGAATCCACATTATGTTGTCGATGTTTGCATACTCCTGTTAGGAAGTAGAGATCATCTTAGTTCAGTGTTCCAAATTCAGTTAAGTTTGAAAACTCAGCCATTCCGGGGAGTATTCTGCTTGTGTACATAGCAAACATAGACATAAAAAGCAAGATATAGAAAGCAAGATTGTGAGAATGTATATCCTGAAGTGATAGTGCTCAAATATTTCTTGGTCCATCCTCGCAGGAAGTTCTGTATGTTGCCAAGAAGGCAGGTGCAACACATATTCTCAAAGCTGGCGGAGCCCAGGCATGTTAACTCTTACGCTTTCTGGATGAAGTTGAAGATATTATGACGCTTAATGAATTAATTTAGACGCCAGGTATTCTCTGTCGCCGTATATTCTACTGAATATATGCCGATCAGCTTAAAGTCTCATTAATTCCACTTGACGTCCAACACGGA
Source organism: Lunularia cruciata (assembly GCA_948567375.1). Lineage (NCBI taxonomy): Eukaryota > Viridiplantae > Streptophyta > Marchantiopsida > Lunulariales > Lunulariaceae > Lunularia > Lunularia cruciata. The sequence goes on along the minus strand of OX419759.1, from coordinate 60,040,080 downwards.
AGAAGTCACAATATGTCCATCAGGAAGGCTTTGTTATGAAAGTGTTAACAATTTGTTGTGTGTTGCAGGCAGTGGCAGCAATGGCATGGGGGACGGATTCCTGCCCAAAGGTACTTTCTTTCAACACTTGCCTGTCGTCAACACAGGAGGAGACACATTCTGACAGTTATATGATATCAATAGCACAACACATGGATGTCACTATGTTCGGGTTTTCACCTTGGTATAGATCATAAGTTCCCTAATTTATTGTTCTTTTTGTATGTAGGTTGACAAGATATTAGGTCCTGGAAATCAGTATGTGACAGCAGCCAAAATGCTGTTACAGGTGAGAACGCCATCTCTCATCTGCTACATCGCGTTTCTTATGGACTTTAGGTTAAAGTTGACAAATACCTTCAAGTAGCCTGGTCCCAACCAAAGGCATCAGATTGGGGTCACGAGAGGACTTAAAATTAATCCCAGTAACTTGATACCCGTAAAGAGACTGTCACTGGCATGCTGGTACCAGCCCCCTTTATTATTGCGTGGAGTGCAAACGTTCATATCTGGTTCCTCCGATTTGCTTGAACGGAAAAAGGATACTCAATTTTATTAATATTACCTGAGTGCAGAATAGTGAAGCGATGGTATCAATTGACATGCCGGCTGGCCCATCAGAGGTTTTGGTTATTGCCGATAAATATGCCAGTCCTGTCCACGTTGCTGCAGATCTTCTATCCCAGGTAATCATCGTTCATTATTAGTATTCCTACTTTAATTTACATCGATGGCAATTAAATGGACCTATCTGCTGATCTCCAGGATCAACTTAGACCATGTCATGGAAATAAGCCCCCTTCTGACTCCCCATTTTCATGTGGCTGATGCAGGCCGAACACGGGCCTGACAGTCAGGTTGTCCTAGTAGCTGTCGGGGATGACGTGGATGTAGAAGCTATTGAAGCTGAAGTGGAGACACAGTGCAACGCTTTGCCCAGAGGAAGCACAGCTGTGAAAGCTCTTGAAAGTAGTTTCACTCTTATTGTTTCTACTAAAGCGGAGGTGAATACTTTTCTGCTTAATTGTATCTGCACGGTTTTCTAAACACTGGACGTTGTAAGTAGAGATGCTCTTTTGAATCTGAATACGCGCCTGACGGTGGTCTATATGTGGTTGTGCCAGGCATGTGCGTTTTCTAATTTATACGCCCCCGAGCACCTGATTGTCAATGTAGAAAACGCAGCCAGCTGGTTGGACAGTATTGACAACGCAGGTATATTGATGAATTTCCTTTCTCTGTCTTTACCGTCCTTATCTACACATCTTACCTACGTCCTTATCTTCATCAAACTCTCTCGTGCAATTGACATAGATCTTACAGCCTGCAACTCTGCAGTCACATTCATGCGGAAAAGGTACTCCAGCTCATAGCTGCATCACTAGCGTCTGTTTAGTGTCGAGATTATCTGAATCATTCACATCATGGTCATTAATTGGTCGGGGAAATAACCCATCGGGTGATGGGGTTCGGAGGGCTCGTAATAGCGTTGGATTTGGCAGTCCAGCCTGGCGGTTAAGGAGCCTATATCTTTTGAAAGTTTTCTGTTTAAGACAGTTCTGCTCAACTTTCTCTTCCTTCCTTGCAGGATCGGTGTTCTTGGGCAGATGGACTCCAGAAAGCGTGGGTGACTACGCTAGTGGTACAAATCATGTGCTGCCAACGTATGGGTACGCTCGCATGTATGGCGGAGTCTCGCTCGACTCCTTTGTGAAGTACATGACTGTTCAGTCTCTTAGTTCCGAGGGCCTTCTAGCTTTGGGCCCTTCAGTAGCCAAAATGGCCGAAGTAGAAGGATTGGACGCTCACGCTAGGGCAGTTACTCTACGTCTTCGAGACCTCAAGGCTTCCAAGTAGTTCATCTTTCCAAATCCTCCTTAAGTTATTGGATTTGATTCTTTGTACTCCGAAGGAGTATGCAAATTTTGCCTGTATGAGTAATGGTTCGATCCTTTGGAGGTTGCTATTGTGCGCTGGAAGGTGGCGGTTTACTGTGATTTCGAATGACGCCCTGCCCTCTTAAGAGGCTTGTAATATTTCAAATATGTTATCTCCTCTCTGACGGCCCACGAGCTCAGAATCCTTCTATCTGTTGGCTTACAAATTTTGATTTGTGTTTTTTTACGGGAACTGAGCACCAGTTAATGATTTGTCCATAAAGTATTGATTTAACATACAAATCGAGACTGATGATCACATTCTTTGGATACTTCAATGAATTCTTTAGAAAAGAATAGTTAATTCTTATAAAATTCCCTTGAAGTGCTTACATTCTCGCGAAATGCATGAAAGAATTCCATTGCAAACTTTCCTGACTTGCATGCTTTTGCATCTAAGTCCCTAGCTGTCATTGAGCTATGTTGTTGAAGATGCAATCTAAGTGGATGCAAAAGGGAATGGGTAGCTTGAACTTGAAACCAATGCGAAACTGCTTACGAATCGTGGATTACTAGAAGGACCATCAGGAATTCGGCATCATGGATTACTAGAAGGACCATCAGGAATTCCGTCCAATTGCATATCCTGCAGATCTCTAAGGTCCTTAAAGTGGAATACTAAATTTACTTATACCACGATTTATTAGTAATTCCATGGTCCTCCAAGTGGGAAGTTCCCAATTCCCATAACTCCTGGACGGTGTCTCTACTTCATCCATCAATCCATCGCCGCTCTTCATCCATCAATCCATTGCCGTTCCTAACTCTTCATCCATCAATCCATCGCAGCTCCTAAATGTATTTTACATCAAAATTCTGGAAATAGATACCATGGTTTTCTGTTTTTCACGCCACCATAAGCTGAGTTGGATAATCGAACATCTTGAGAGAAGAAATATGCTTCGGGTTTGCAGTTCCACACTGTGTTAAAATCATAGATCTGTTGCACGGGGATTCTTTCTCAACCACAATGGGGTCCCAAATCGAAGTTGCGTTTGGTTGGATCAAGACGTTGATAGGTACATCAAGAGAGAGAGTATGCGAGCTGTAACAAATCATACTTACCACTACAGCCAAATCATTGAGGACCTTGATTCTGCCATTCACAGTGATCTGCTCGCACAGCGACGATTCAGGAAGAAAACCAATATGGTAGAACTTGTCATTTTTCTGTCTCCGTGGGAACATGAAACCTCGAAGACATGGAATAAAATTTACACTTGACATTACAAAAGTATAAATAGCTGAATCCGATCCTCAACTATGTTCAACGATCAAAGAGATCAACATAGTACAATGAAACACGAAGCATTGCCTCAACACACACATATTGACAAATGACAGAACAGCATCCAAGCCATACAGTTGGTACCCTCAAGTAAAGAACAGATTTGACCTCCTACCAAACAAAACCATACCAAATAGGTGATCTTGGCATGGAGGAAATTTGTTAGGAAGGAAACTACTGGAGTCGACGCGAGGCTCTAGATACTCTTGGCACGGGCTAGACATAACCAGCAACACGAGAAACCTCGATCCGTCAAATTATATAGAGACCCCCTGCCGGTCGGGAAACACCCCCTTTCATATATAATTTTTATGTATTGTTGTATAACAAAGTGATCTATAACATTTGGAGATACTAATTCTATTTTCGAAAGTAATTAAGTTTCTAGATTTAAAATTTTTGTTATCTCTCAAAATTTTCCGAAATTTATTTTACTATATTGTCCATTTTCAGAGCTGATGATTTTTAGCGAAACGTATCCTATTAACCTGTCTGGAAATAAACTTATTCCCATGGCTTTTTCATAAAAACTGAAAACAAAACACCCTAATGGATTACTAATTTATGAAAGGGGTGTAACCCGCCTAGGTCCCATTTTATATTATCCTTCCAACTCCGCGTTCAAAATATAAAGGTCCTTTTCTCTTAATTTGTAGTAATTGCATGCAGAAACTGAAAATATTGAGTTCAACAAAAGCATTTGTTTTGACTGCACAATATTTCATTCCATGCTTATGAATTTACGTTAGTATATTTCCTGTCGAGAAGATAAAAGAGCGTTACTTATCTAACAAGTTTTAAAAGCGCGAAACCAATACAGGAAACTGGTCCTGCTCATCCACTCGAAGTATGTTCAGATTAAGTAAATTAATTGAAACAAGTATGGTGGGGTAATCTGTGTAAATATTAATTAGTTATTGTCTTCGTGGCGTAAACAATTGATCCACCCTCTTGTCGTTGTTATTCTAAATGAATGTAAATAATGATAATTTGAGACGATGATGTTTGTTTTCCTTCTCTTTTGTGATTGGCAGTATAAATAATAAGTTTTCTATTCATCTCCGACATTATTGATTTTCTTGCTAAAGAGATATAATAGCAAAAAAGATGTGAAGATGAATAGAAACATTATACCATTATAAACATTATATCACATATATTAATTTTCATCTCCCAGTTTGTCAAATTCTCTGATAATTGATTAGCTAAGGTTGTTTGCCAAGAAATTGGAAACAGAAACAAGGAGCCATCTGTTCCGGCTCATCCCCCTCCAAATTTCTTCACTTCAATAATGAAAATTTAAATCAATTTAGAACTTTCTTTGGCATGAAGTGAAAGGAATAATTTGGAATAGATCTATAATGAAAGGGATTTTAGTTTTCCCTGTTCGGTAGAGCATCCCCAATAAGTGACACTATCCTCTTATAAGGGTGATTCTTGCATAAGAGGTTAAAAAGAAACAACAGAGAATTGCCATTTATGACACTTTTCTTCATCTTTAGTCATTGCCAACCTCTATCCTTGAATACCTATTCTTACCATTTTACTATTAGTATGGACACTAGGTTGTCACTTATATTCTTCTCAACTTTTGCTATGCACATAGTTTTAAGATATCTTTACTCTTCCCTTTTCTTTTTGTTAGTCCAAAAGTGAGGAGAAAGGAAGAGAAAAAGAAAAGTAACATTGATATGCCTAAATAACAAGGAGGATGGGAAAATCTACTCATGCCATACAAGAAGAGAAGGTCATGTGTATAATAAGATTGAATTTTATTAACATCTTAATGCGGAAACTATCAAATTGTATTTGGAATCAATCTAATGTGAGTCAAATGGTTTAAATATCATTAGAGCATCCAAAGAAGCATAATCCAGTTTGATTGTTCTGTTCTAAATTTCTATCAAAAGATATTCATGCGATAACACTCAACATACCTCATTGACTAAACATCAAGTGAATAGAATATAAACTTGGTTCACTTCCTTTCAATTGAACAAATCTCACACCCAAGCTTTATTAACCTAGCATATATAAATATATATTCACTCATCAAGCTCATCTTCTTTAAGTTCTTGAATATTTTCCAATGAGTGTGTCATGTCAATATTATCCTCTTGCATACTCTTGATTGAGTACCATATCAACCGTGGAGTTCAAATATTGGACGTATCCTCAACTACCTTGAAAAAGGGCTCAAAGTAGGCTAAGAATGCATCCCAAGGTCATTTCCCATGATGATTCTCCTTCTAAAGGCTGATTGATGGTTGCTTGTAAAGACAAAGGGGACCTATGCCTTATTGCAGCAAGCTGCCTCTTTTACATATAATGCACTCCAATTCAAGCAAGGCTAGGTTGCAGTCTACATTTTCTTCCCTTACCTACTTCCAAAGGGAAGGCACATCCCTTAAAGCAAGGTTACTTCTCTAAGGGTATTAAAAACATGCAGAGTTACTTTGCTTATCCTCTTTCATGCTTAGAGTGATCTTTGTTGAAGGTGTCAATTGACCAAAATACACACATAGCCACACCAAACACAAGTATCATCTCCCAAAGTGAGATCGAGTTAAATCCTCCAAGTGTCAAAACTAGACAATGTCAAGTCTTGATCTAAATGTCACCAAAACTTCCCCCAAACTCTAGATTCCAAGGTTTTAATACAACGCGACACACAACAAAAACACAAGAAGACTAGGACAAAGTCACACAAACAAGAAAAGCAAGAGAATCCATACTCCTAACTAATATCCATCCTAACGCTACTTAACTAAAGTTTTGAAATACATAGACTATCACCACTACAAGATCATGCTAATCACTCTTAAAGGAATTGTTAATTAAGTGGCTTGGGTCAAACTATCTCCACCTTTCCAAAGGTTGGGTGACTCTCAAGGCTAAATAGAGCCATAAGCTAGCTTTCAATGATCATTGGCATGAGACACTCTTTCTTTCTACCTGCTTAGTTGATTGGCAACCAATTTCCCCTCCTTGAACTGAACCTTGAGAGTTGATTTTAGCTCTGGCCCTCCCACCAAACCTCCAAGGATACACTCATCTAGTAGACTCTAGCTCTACCATCTCCTCCACCTTCCAACCAAATGCTACTATCACTTTTCTTTCAACTCTGAGATTTGGGCTCTTAATTTTTGGCTTGGGTTATGGTTGAAGGATACAATTTTGGTTTTGGAACCTAGAGCATGCCATCCCTACCATGGACTTGTGGTGCCTCATTGGACTAAACCTTGATGCCTAATCTTACCTCCCTGTAGGGAGCTAAGAAAACCTCTATTTTTTGGGGCCTCCACAAGGGTCTCTACCCACAACTTGGGTTCCAAGTTTCATAGGTCCTCCTAGCTCCTAGCTCCTAGCATAGTGGTTCACTCCTTTTCTATGGGGTTGGTCACCTTCAAGGTAGTCCAAGCATAATGGTATCCTATGTGGATCCTTGGCCCAAAAAATTCCCCTTAGAGAGTGAGAAAAAAATTAGGAAGCAAGGCAACAATCCCAAGGGTTGGATTGTAGAAGAACTCAACTACCCAACACAAAAAAACTTGAGGTTAGACCTCTCCATTGGAGGAGGTTGAGAAACAAGAGAATTGATTGTAAGTTTTGGAGAGCTCAACTTCCAAGTTGTGGTTTGGGTTGAGATTCCATGTTTGAACCAAAATTGCTCTGCTCTAGAGAAGTGCATATGCAAAAACTAGTGACATTGTAAACACAATTACAATTGAGGAACCATGGTTGCAATGGATTTATCTCTGGAAGCTAGTATCAAGATGAGAGAATCCATGTTCTCATTCTTTTCTTTTCTCTCTTTGGGAACACACAAGGTGCCTAGCTGTGGAGATTGCAGATCAGAGGCTGTAGGTAAACCTATAACTACTCATTTGAACATGCGTGTTACCCAACTGTTGGAACCTTCCACTCTTGTAACTAGTATTCTTGCTATCGAGTAGGGTAGTGATGGGTAACCTAACTTGTCATCACAACACGCACTCCTGGTCTGATGCTCATCACTTCCAGCATTACCAAGGAGAAATACACAACACTCATAGAAGGAAAGAACCTAAGCACAATGCTCGCACACCAATTTAGACCAACTAGGCATACAAACAGGCATGCAAGCACATAGAGGATCCAATCACAAGAATATGATAAAAACTCTCTACGTTTTTTTTTCAAGAAAGAGCTTCAGAGCCTTCTTGCTTTGTCATCAAGCTAATTTCAACATGTACTCCAAGTTTACTCCAATCTGTACTTCAGATTTCAACAAATTCCTACTCCATGTGGGGATTTCCTATGTCTTCTTGATGGGAAAACTCTATGCAGCTTATATGAAAATAATTTTTTTGTATAGCTTAGATTCAAGATTTCTACAATTCAGTGGAAAGCCTATAAGATAAGCCTTTCAATGACATAAAATAGGACTCAATCAGATCACTACAACTCCACTTAAAAGCTCTCAAATTTGGCCAGGTTTTGCAACTTTCACCCTAATTTTGAAATCCCTATTTTAGGATTTGCTTTTGGTTCTTGGCAAACTTTTCCCAGATTTCTGATTAAGAAGTACATTTGATCTTTAAAAACACTCTAGAAACCTGAAACTCTCAATCATAGTCACAAGATAGGTGAATTGATATCCAATCAAGATGAAAGATAAAATTGCTCTACCTAGCTTATGACAGTATTTGTAGCAAAAGGTTTTGCATCAGATCTCACTCTTCATAGACCTAGAGCCAACAAAATTTTTCATAATAGCTTTTTGTGTTCTTGGCTAAACTCCTACAAATTTTTGTAGCCTAATCCAACCCCAGTCTCTAGATGTGAATCAATTCTTGAGTTTGGCTAACTTGTGAACTCTACGTACCCAAATATACTTGATCCAAGACCCCAAATTCTCTGTTTGAAAAATTCACATGAAACCTTTGCACAAAGTTGAAAAACATAACCAAAAACAAGACTGGAAATTTTCATAAGGTAACTCACACAACAACTCAGAGAGTGACCAAAACTCCAAACCTAATCATCAGCTCTTCTCCAACACCTTACATCTCATGAGCTTCAACTTCAATCAATCATTTAAGAATCTGATTTGAGATTGATTCAAAACTATAATTTTTTGTGCTCAGAGCTTTAAAAACTTTGTCTTCTCTCCAACCCCATTGGAAGATTACAAATGTTTTTCAAGAAGCTCTCCCAATTTCCTACTTTGTGCTCCTAGGTATGAATTCTACTCCCCTTGACTCAATTGATGATATCTCTCTCAAAATCTGCTCAAATCATCTGATTTCAGTCTCCAGATTGTAGTCTGTTAGCTTCTCTCTCCAAACATGGTCTTCTCTCCTCAAATGCCCTCCTTGAACTCCCTTGATGGTCAAAAACTCCAAACTCCTTCTCTTGGGACCCAATCTCTTGGAAATTTGTCCTTTAATTTCTTCACTTTTTGACAAATGGATATCACAACTCCACCTTGAAGCTTATGAGCGAAAATTCATGCATTTCCCAACTATAGAAGCACATAGATTATCAAGTCCCAGACATGTTCATAAGGAAGCACCAGAAGGACGATATGATCCGGGTTTCCCATCATCGACTTGTAATACCAAGAGCTAGCCATATGATCTAGATGTGAAATTTGGTTTGGTAACATTTGGAATGATGTTATACATGATGGTCAAAATGGATCAGATAGAAGTATCACCAAAATGATACTTCTACAAATAGGGCAGAAAACCAAAATAGATTTGAAAACCTTAGAACCAATAGCTAGACATATGATTTGAAGGTGAGAATTGGGTTGGTAACATCTGGAAGGATGTTATACAGGATGGACTGAATAGATCAGAAAGAGGTATCACCAAAAGGGGACTTTTACTAATAGAGTTGGAATCAAAATATGTCTGAAATCTTTGGAGTCAATTTTGGAGGCCTAAACGGATGAATTAGGCCTAAAAATGTGTAGATCCCCCCCCCCCCCAAAAGAGAAAAGGTTGGCCTTCCCTCCCCTCTGATTGGTCTCATCGAGATCTTTCCAATGGTACCTCACCCACGTGATTCTAAGATTCCTAAATGGAGATTCCCTAAAAGATTCCCTCCGGTCAAAGCTTGTTTGACCAACCAGATAGGACCAGGACCAACATGTCACCCATCCAAGTAAGTAATCCAAGGGTGGAGCTTGCTGACATGTCACCTATCTATGTACCTAATCCTATGGTGGAGCTTCATTGGAGGAGATCCGCTTTGCCTATATAATAAAGAGAAGGTGCTCCTTTGGGCATCGGAGTTTGAGTGTGAAAGTGTGTGTTTCTCATGGTGTGTTTCTCTTCAGGTCTCCTATCCTTGGAGTATTACACGACTCTATGAAACCCGCCCCAAAATGGTTCACAATCCAATCCTGTAAGCCGTGTAAAATCTGAAGCTTGATGAGAAAAGGATTTGGGAGTGGCAGATCAAGAGCATGGGACATCTCATGCTTGAATGCTTCCTCCGATGCTCTAAAAATTGCGCTCTGCTATGTCGTGCGTATATACATCGCTACACAACATACATCGCTATCAACATCATACACTATAAAAGCACAACTCACACATAAGTCATACATAGACTCTAAAGTGCCACAATAATCAGATTGCTTAACATTCTCAACTCAACTCAACTCAGATCAGTACTTGATCTGTCACTCTATAAACTGCCAACAACTGGGCACTGATTACAGTCAAGCCACACCCACTCAAGCATAGAGAATCCAGGTGACGCTCGCCGGCCTCTGTCCACCATAGCCAGGAACTCGAAGGCTCAACATCAGAGAAGTGAGCTCTCTGGAGCTCACTTCGAAACTATACCCCCTGGACTCGAGCTAGCCCTGAAACCCTAACGGTCCCGCTGACGGCACACTCGACGGTGCAAACGGTGCAAAGTGACGGTGGGCCCCACCGTGAAGTCAGTACCCCGAACACGAAATCTAACCGTCGGAAAGTAGTCCCTGAGAAACAGCTAGAATAACTCTAACTACCATCACTGGAACTCCAGTGTCCGAGCATCTAGATGCGGAACTACAAATGGCGTGACAGCTGTCGTGCGTATATACATCGCTACACAACATACATCGCTGTCAACATCATACACTATAAAAGCACAACTCACACATAAGTCATACATAGACTCTAAAGTGCCACAATCGCCCCCCTAGCTGGCGGTTAGGTCCCTCTAACTCCAGATAGCCATCTACTCTTAGTATATGGTATACCCTCTAATGGGCAAAGATCAGGAGGCCGGGTGCTATGGAGCCCCATCGTTAGTCGCCTGTCTGCAATCTATACCATATAAAGAATGAACTAGCTATAGGTCAAGTACATCTAGGACATAACCACTGTCCCTGAGGAACCACCGTGAGGGGAGGAGTCATACATGCCATATGCCATCCTCTCGAACAGCTATCACACACTAACATAGTAGCAGCTCCACCAGAAGAGCCACATAACATACACCTCAAGCCTGCACGTACAAGTGCCAAGCTTGGGTCCATAGTACCATCAATGTTTGGAAGGTGGCATGGCGCACAATTGCGCACATGATCCTTCCAAACAACACCATCACGTCCTTCTAACACAAGGACTCCAGATGGCAAAACCTCGCGCACTCTCAAGATAGTGCGGCCTGTAGAAACATCAAGTGTCGTCGGTGCTGTCTGCTGTAGATATACATAGTCGCCTGGATGAAATCGACGGATCGAGGGTCTATAACCTCCTCCTCAAATGGTAGCATAGCGTAAAGTATCTCTATGCTGAGCAATCGCCAAGTTCTCGAAGGCCATCGGCATCACTCTCTGAAAGATCTCTGCCCGCTGAGAACATGCGCTCATCCATACATCAGGGTCATCCAAGTCCAAAACTACAGTAGCATCTCGACGAATGGCTGCAGGTAAATCTGGATCTCGTCCATAGAGTAGAAAGTATGGAGAGAAGGATGCTAAGGAGGCTTGCCGGCTGAACCGATAGCCCATGGCCAACCAAGGTAATTGGAGATCCCAATCTCCCAAGTGGCCTCTCTGCAAACCATACTTTCGCAATCCTCTCTTCACCGTCTGAACCACTCTCTCTGCTAAGCCATCTGCCTCAGGGTGATCTCGGGATGTAGTACGATGATCAATCAAAGCCTTGTCACACAAGACTTGAAACTCTCCCAAGAACTCTGTACCCTGATCAGTCAAAACCTCAGCTGGTGCACCAAAATGACTAAGAACTCGATCCAGGAACGAGTAAGCTGTCCCTTCACTAGACTTGTCAGGAAGTGCCACCAACTCAATCCACTTGGAGAAGTGCTCCACCATCACCAAAACATACCGATGATGTCTCACAGTCAGCGGTAAAGGTCCGGCGAAGTCCAAACTCCAACAGTAACCCAATCCCATGATAGGTAATGGGTGTAACTGTGGCGTAGGAGCATTGAATGATGCTCTAACTCGGTCACAAACCACACATCTGGCAACAAACTGCTGTACCTCGGTCTGCATACCGTGCCACCAATAATGACTCTGGAGTAAGCTATATGTACGCTTTACTCCAAAATGTCCTAGCTCCTCATGAGCATGACGGACCAACTGTGGTCTCTGTGATGGAAGTGGTACTACTCGCACTCTACCATCCTCCCATACACGCAAAAGGTGTCTACCCTCCAATCTGAACCGTCTGGCCCGTTGAAGAACACGGTCTCTCTCCTTGGCCCCAACTGTGCCACCCACAACACCAGTGCGAAGATAGTCCATCACTAAGACATCATCATGAATGTCTCGCTGAACTGTACCAATATCTTCACTCTCTGGATCTGTGACCTCAATAACTCCTCCTGTATGCGCTGAGAGAGATACCACCAATGTCTCTGCAAATATACACAGAAAGGCCGATGCATGCCAACCTGGCACCATCTCCTCATCTGTCTCACCATGCCAACGTGCTCCGGTCTGATCCTGCTGGCTGGGACATGGGTTTCTACTCAACCCATCTGCATCACGGTTCACCACTCCAGGTCTGTGAACAACCGTGAAATCATACTCCTGTAAAATCAGAGCCCATCGTGCAAGCTTCCCTGAAAGCTTGTCGGACTCCATCAACCACTTCAGCGGCTGATGATCAGTGATGAGAGTGAAGGGGTTACCAAATAGGTAACATCGGAAATGTGCTACTGCCCAAACTGCTGCCAAGCACTCTCCCTCATATGAACTATACTTCGCCTCCGCTGAATTGTTGGAGCGACTAGCATAGGCCACCACAAACTCCTTCTCCTCATCATCATGTTGGGTGAGCACCGCTCCAAGCCCCAACATACTCCAATCAGTGTGAACCTGAAATGGTCGTCCCCTGATCGGTCTCCTCAAAATAGGAGCAGATGTCAACCTCTCCTTGAGCTCTACAAAAGCTCTCTCCTGCTCATCTCCCCAACACCACTCCTGTGTAAGCTTGGTCAGCTTTGTCAAGGCCTTGGCAATGGCACTAAATCCTCTAACATAGCGGCGATAGAAGTTTGCCAACCCAAGGAATGCTCGCACTCTGCTCACATCCGTAGGCCGAGGAATACGTGCAATAGCCTCCACCTTGGTCTGCTGAACACCAAGTCCTCCGGGGTAGATAGTGTGACCCAAATACTCAACCTGCTCATGGAAGAACCTACACTTCCCAGGATGTAATTTGAGTCCATGAGATCTAAACCTCTCAAACACCTCCAACAACTGTCTCTCATGCTCCTCCACAGTAGTGCTATACACCAAAATGTCATCAATATAGCACCGAGCAAAATCCAGTCCAGCTAGGATCCTATCCATGACCCTTTGGAACTCAGCAGGAGCATTCTTCAACCCAAATGGTAAGAATCTCCACTGATATAACACATCCTTGCCGTGAGGATCAATAGCCCAAAATGCTGTCTTGGACTTATCTTCCTCCCTGATCGGCAACTGATGATATCCCGCTCGAAGATCCAAAGTACTGAAGACCTTTGCTGCCCAATCGCATCAAAAATCTCCTCCGGTGTAGGCATGGCATACCGATCAGCCCTGGTCTGTCGGTTGATAGGACGGTAATCTCCACACATCCGCCTATCTGTATAGTTGCCATGCATATCCTTCTTGGCTGGCATCACTGTCGCTGATGCATACTCTCCATGTGAAATCTCCACCAAACCAGCCTCAAAAAGGTCACTACTCCGGCTCTGAATCAATGTCCTCTCCATCTCACTATATCGATAAGGACGTCGGAAAACAGGTGTGTCGCTAGTCAGCTCAATCCGTATACAAGGTCCCTTCAGAGCACCCAAATCCTTCATACTGAAGGCAAAACAACTCGTGTGACTCCTCAAGAACCTCCAAACCCTCCGTCTTTCCTCTCCAGTAAGCTTGGGTCCAAGATCTGGCTCCCAAGTATCCTCTATAACTGTAGTAGGAGTGGAAGACGTACTGACTGGCTGCTATATTGGGCCCTTGGGAGCAATGGTGTCATGCTCCCGACCACTAGAGGTCCCAACCTCTGTGTGAAAAACTCCCTCCACTTTGGCTGCAAGCTCCATACGTCCTCTGGCTGCATCCCATGTGGACCAAGGGTGTAATCCAAGTAGCCCACGCTCACCTGGATGGACTCCAAGTAGACCACTCTCCCTAGTAGCTACTGGATGTGTCCCAAGAATACCATGTCCACTTGGTCCATTGCCCCCAGCATGTGCCTGAATCGTCTCGATAGGCACAGGGCTCACAAGTGTCCGAGTGGTGATGCCTATCAAGCGCATCCTACGCTGCTCTGCCAAACCAAGGCTCACAATCCAGGTCAAACAGTTCAGGTCCATAGCCTGACCTAACACCTGACGCCTGGATGCCTCTGACACTGCTAGAACAGCGGTAATACCGGTGCGAAAACCCATCGCCCGCTCTCTCTCATCAGCATTGGGCTCCACCAACTGCTGTAACTGTGAGTCCCAAACAAGTCCAGGTCCTCCCTCTCGAAAAGCATGAGAGCCTGGGAAACTCATGAGTGTGGGAAATGCAGCTCTAGGCTGTCCAACTAGGTTCACCACTGCCATGGGTGACCTATCAGCCACTACCACTGTCTGAGACTGACGCCCAACATCCAAGATATCATCAACAAGAATGTGGTCCAGTCGCTGAATCCCATCATAAGCACGCTGTAGAATTTCTCTGGGTAAGAGGTTTGTCCACCAAAGACGAAGACGATGAGCCCGTGATCCCACTCTGGCTGCATCTAACAATACAGCAGGTCCCATCCATGAATGGACCTGATGTGTACTCGCCACCACTCTAGTACGAGAATCACCCATCAATGGAACGTTCTCCAAAAGGTAAGCTGGAGAAACAGACTGATGAACCTGGAGATGTCGTAGTATCCGTAACATCTCCCAAAACACACCAGAACGAGGATCCTGAAGACCCAAACCGCGGCCCGCACGTGTATGTCCCTGACATGGCCATCCAGAAATCACCAAGTGAACATGCCCATGTCTCTCTAGGTCATGCGCCCCCAGTAAGGAAATGTCTCCTGGTAAGGCCTTCTGGTAACCTCTGACTGCTGACATCGGTAATAACTCCGGATACCGATAGGCCAAGTGTGCCACATGATGTAGAGAGACTTGCCTAGCAGTCTCATCTCTCTCTACATACAAGTACCTCTGTACTCGGATACCCGCCTGTAATACCGCAGCTAGTCCGGTGCTGATCCCACCAAACAACTCCAATAGGCATATCCCCTCTACTGGATACTGCCAAGCAATGAGTGTGGTATCCAGAGGTGTCAAAGCAATCGCCTCTGGAGGCTCATCCTCACACTCATCCCTTGATGGTACGAAGGCTCCACTCCAAGCCTGCTGCACCAACTGATCTGCATGCTGCTGCAATGCCTCCTTTGAACTCCACAATGGAACATCCAAGGTGGATGGAACAATCCCACTCGTACTCCATAGCCGAGTGATCTCCTCTGGTATTGGAGTATCCTCTGCATGGGCCTTCCCCTCCAACAAGTCACCAGGCCAAGTAACTGCACCGCTGAAAGCCAAAACTGATGCTGCCATGGTCCCGGACTGTAGTGAGCCAAGACTGCCACTACTGAAGCGTACTGGTAGGCGACATACCCGTCCCTCACCAGACTGCCAACCAGGTCTATAAGAGGCTGTCTCCTCCCAATAGTCAATACTGAAACCCATAGGGTATAACACTGCTCCCCCAACTAGCACATCATAGGACTCAGCTATCGTCGCAATAGCCTGAGCTCTCACCACCGAGCTATCAGTCGGATGACCAGGCTGAACCTGGACAACAAGCTCTCCACGTGTGATATACTGTGTCGAACCACCACCAAGAGATGTTTGGATCTGAAATGGACACCTCTCCACATCGGTCTTCCGTAACTCCAGACCAACAACTGCAGCCTTCCCCAACATAAGGGGCTGCGCACCAAAGTCTAACAAGACTCTCTGTGGTGTATAGACCTTCCCTGAAGGTCCTACCAAACGAAAGATCCCCCTCTGGTTATCCAATAGGACAACACCAGGTGTAAACCGCGCTCTCTCAAAGGCCGGTCTAGCTGGCAACTCCTCCAGTCTAGCCGTTGCTGCCTGCCCTAAACCACTGGTCGCTGAACGGATCCCATGCTCCTCAACCAAGTCAGCTCCACTACCAACCACCTCTGCTCTAGTAGTAGGAACTGCACCATCCCTACTCTCACACAACGTGGCAGCCAACCGGAACACTGGGGCTGGGTCCACTCCCAATGTAAACATGTCACTGGCTGAAAATAAAGGATGCCGCATAATCAGCTGAGCTGCACCCAACATCATGCTAGACTCAGTCTGTGTAGTAGCAGGTGGCTGACTAGCAGGTACTCCATCAAGTACTCCATCACCACCTACCACACCTGCACTGGGACGTCTAGGAACCATGGATGTCGTCTGCAATGCCTCAGATAACGTGAAAGATTGGGGAAGTCTGACCTGTCTCCCAACCTCTCCTCTCTGTGGGTCCAACTCCACTGATGCTCCTCTAGGCTCTGGAGCACGTACTGCACTCCTAGTCACTGCTGCAGATGCATCCACCTGTGCTGCTCCGCACATGAAGTCCAAAGCATCTCTATCACCAGCATATGAGGTGGAAGCCTCAGCACCCGAATCTGATCTCCTATGAGCAATAGCCATACTAGCCAATCTCTGCTCCAACTGCTCAATCCGAGTAGCCATAGCTGTGTCAGAAGTAAGGGCAGGTACTGCACCCCTACTAGGTGTAGATCCTCTACCACCACCTCTACCACCTCGTCCTCCATGAACTGGAGCTCCTCTACTACCTGTCATAGCAGCCCTACCACTCCGTAACTCCGGGTGTAGGTCAAAACACCGGTCACTAGTATGACCAAATCTATGGCAGTGCTCACACTGCCTCTGTGCTGGCTGTGATGCACCAGAGGTATCAGGTCCGCTGCCCTGAGTACACTCTCTCCTATGGTGAGGTCCACCACAAGTCCAACAAGCAACACCACCACTCACTGGCTGCTGCTGCCCCGAAAATGAGGGTAAGGGTCTAACTCCACTAGGCCCTCCACTCGCTCCATAGGATCTGGGCTGTCCACCCTGTCCTCGAAAACCAACTGGGCGTGGTGCACTCTGCTGCACTCTAGAAGAAGTCACAACCGTGGATGAGGTCTCTCTACCAAATCCAGATGTCACCACTCTCTCCTCCACCATGTTGAGCTCAATACGCTCAGCCAAACCAAAGACTACTGCCAAAGTGGGCGAAGTAGCCTGCAACAACGTAGCATCACGAACTCTACGTCGCAACTCCCTGTCCAGTATCCCATACCAAAACTGGACTGCCTGGGCCTCAGTAACTCCCTGAGTGAAACTGATCAGCCGCCTCATGCGAGTGTATGCCTCGCGTAGGCTCTCTCCAGCCTTCCGCTGGAACTCCTGCAAGCTCCTCAGCTTGTCAGTCCGCACTCCCTGGTAGTTCTGCCTCAAACATAGGAAGAACTCAACCATGGGGTTAAACCCCGGTACCACACCACCTCCTGCAGCGGTACCTCCACTCGTAGTACCACTATCTCCAGCTAGTGCACCTCCACTAGCTCCACCAACACTACTCGAGCTAGAACTCGTAGGTACAGCCGACCTACTCCTGGCCACCGAACCTGAAGTGATGGAGACATAGTGTGGAGACCAATACTGTCTCCATAACTCAATCTCCTCCAAATGAGCTCTCCTGAACTCATGGTAGTCGTCCATCGGTGGACCCTCCAAGTGCTGAAACAACCCCTTCCATGCCATGAAGGGTGTGAACAAAGTCAGGTTCCGCATTTGCTGCAGATCACACCAACTATCGAACTCCTGGATGAAGTCATCCAACTCAATGGTACCCACTGTACCAGAGTAACGCCTAGGGCCTTTGGAGGCCCCATAAATCTCGTCCATGTCCCACAACAACGGTGCGGACACACCAAGTGCACTCTCAACTGAATCAGCTCCTGTGTCGAACTCCAACTCAGAGTCAATCTCCTCCCTCACTGGGACCTGAGATATAGGCTGATACCGAGCACCACTCCGAGTAAACCCACTGCGTACTGCAGGGCTAACTCCTCTGGAATCTCCAAAGAACTCCGTCGTGACAAAGTAACCACACCAACAAACCCGAACCACCAACTGCAACAGCAAGTCGCAACCGCAAGTGCCCCACCAAGTGCCAACACCACCGCGTGCCAACACCAACTAAAACACCACCCACTAATGTAACTCTAACCGAGATAACTACACTAGGGGAAGGGCAACCTGTAACCTGCCATCATAACACGCACTCTCACGGTCTGCAGGTCATCACTTCCTGCCTCACCGGAGAGAAACAAAGGTAGTCTGACTGGTCATCACTCCAGCCTCACCACCAAGAGCACACCAGAGCACCAACGCTCAAAAGTCAAGGCACCTCACACAAACGTGGTGCACAAACAGGAAGCAGAGAATGGAGGGGATCCCATCACAAGAAATCTAAACAAAAACCCTCCATCTCATAACACAACACGGGACTGACTCTGCCACCATTTGGCATTTGACATAAGAATAACTCTAACTACCATCACTGGAACTCCAGTGTCCGAGCATCTAGATGCGGAACTACAAATGGCGTGACAGCTACAACTCTCACTCCCAAAATCCTCCTCTCCTTCAAGACTCTCCAACTAAAACACACTCGTCTCTCCACTCTCCCTCACCTATATACATTAGAGCTCTTGAACATGATAAGATTGTAACCCACATGGCCAATCGCATACATGTCCATAGATTGCTCATATGGCAACATCTCATCCGTCAGATCTATCACACAACCTACTCCGCTAATGTAGAGATAACCATGATATTTTAATATTTTGACAGGCTGCATAAACCACAACACAACAAAGTTTGGTCAAATTCAACCTTAATTGTGATTCTAACAAGGTAGGATACCACTCCAAAAACAATATTGTATTCCCAAAGCCTCAAAATCAAGTGACCTAAGATGAACCTTAATCAAGAATAGCCCAAGCAGATTGCTTAATTAATAGAGGTTCCCCAATGGGACCCAAATACAACCATCAAATGAAATTAATATACAATCCGGTCCTGACTCTAACCAACTCCTTGCTCACCCACCAGACTTACAAAAGTATCTTGACCTTTGGTGGTCAATCACTCCTTGCTACACAAGATCAATGGGTAGGAGTTAATCTGAGCCAAAACTCCTATATAATGCTTAACACAACACCTAACTTGACCAAAAAATACCAATGCCAATCACTAGCTTACATACCTTACGGGCACAAGATCAAACCCTCCCCAGTTATATGCTGAACTGGCAGTCAAGTGGGCTTATCCCTACCACCTGGACTGGCCAACCAATCATAATATTGAAAATGGGACCCAAAAGAAAACATTAGAGGACTATCCAAAAATGATCATGGCAATCTTACCAAATCAATCTTCTACTATTCCTTACACTTGAGTCTCAACATAGGCTCTTCTAAGAGAATTACCCCACTCATGCATTGCATCCCTGATGCAATCTTCTAATGATAGTTAAGTTCCTACTCTTGGGCCTCAAGTGGCTAATCCAATTTATGAGGCATTCTAAACATCATTGATTTTGACCGATTCTAAGTGATCCTACTTGCTCATTGATTATCGCTACTAATTACACTTGGGGATTTAGTATTCTACATAATTACAAACAATGGGCCCCTCTTGGCCGATCAATCACCCCTCCTTATTCTATGTGTGCTCATGCTTGACCCAATTGAAGAGCTTTGTCTTAGGCTACCATTGTTTCTACTATAAGACTTTGATCTTATTGAAAAATTGCCCACTTGCCATCATGGTACTACAAATCTATTTCTGCTTCTTTTGTTGTAGATATGGATTTAATGATCGGGGGAACATAGTTTCTATTATTAGTGGGTCATTCATTGAGGTAGTTTCCCCTTCCCTTTGGTTGATAGACTATCCTTTCTCCTCAATCCTTCTTCCAAGATTCTTCTCTCAGGCTTAATGGCTTCTACTTGCACTTCCTTAGGTACTTCTCTAAATTCCACTACTTAGTTGCCTTCTCAACTTGAGCACTCTTCCTTGGTCTTTCTTGTAGAGTGATAAGCCCTTCCAACACATCTTATAATTCCCCCATCTCTAATTGCAAGGAATCCTTTCATGGCAACACATCTCTATTCTCTCCTTTTGCTCACATGACCAATGACATGCTATTTGATTGCTCTCTTGGGATGATAGGATGTGCATCTTTGGACAACAATTCCCAAAGTAGCTCCTAGAGGAACTTGATCTTCCTTGCTCTTATGGCTTTCAATAGTTCCTTCTTCTACCTATCTACTTCTTGCCTTGTAGTTGATCCTCTTACCATCTCTGCACTTTGGCCACCATTTGGGGTGGTTTAGAATGACAAACTTCCAAATTAACAAATGTCTCATATTAGTGGGTACTAGGAATTCTCTCATTCTTGTACTTTTTCTTGTAATTTGTTTCATTCTTTTTTTACTACTCTCAATTCCTCATCCACTAGGCATTTTTGAGCAACGGCCTTGACTACAATGCACATTGTTCCTATCAAGGTTGAGCTATTCCTTGGATCTTTTTGCAAGGCTATAAAATTTTATGCTTTGACTTCTTCTATCTATTGGAATTTGTCTTTAAGGTGCTTCAATCCCTACTGCACGTCCTCAAACCATGGTCTAGGGAGTAATATAATTTTTGGCTTTTGGGTTTCTTTGAGTGCATCCCCAAAATTGTGGACTATTTAGAGTTGGAGTTAACCTTAGGAGGTGTTTCTTGCTTCTCACTTCTATCTCCACACTATTTTGTCCTACTTATTGGAGTATTCCTCCCTAAGTATTCCTACCATGTGACCCAATGCACCTCCCATTCTTCTTGTTTCCCAAGAGTGAGTTATTGATATCAATAATAAGCATGGTATAAAAAATAGCTTAAACATAAATATCTATTAGACTTTGTGCTATTAGTGAGTCTCCAAACATGCTTGTACAAAAGCACCTCCCAATTTATCACTATGTTTCCTAGCTAGGCATTGACAATAATTGTTGCACATACCTTGCTAATTTCATTGGGGTTCTCTGGATGAAGTATTGGTAGTAAGAATTCAAAGTGTTGCTTAATCCAAGGAGTAATTGAGGCTAAGGTGTACCCATTCTTGGAATCATAATGAACACTTCCAAGCACCTTTTGTGTAGCCTGGTCCATGAAAATTCCCCTTGGAAGAAGACACTCACCCTCATCCTCACTCACAAATTCACTCACTCACTCACACTCACCCTCATCAATCACTTAGTATGTCTCTAGAGTGACTCACAAATTCCAACCCTTGGGGTTTCCCTACATTGCTGGATCCATTCCCAAAGGGATATGCTTAGTGATGAGTTTTGAAATCATAGGTTTGGCTTGGAATCCCTACAGCAATTCCAAAATAATAGAGCACCAAATCTTGGTTAGACCTTGTCTTAGCTTGTTTAGCTTCACTTGACTTCTTGGGCAATTGGGATTAATAGTTTAAGGCTAAGACAAGGCTTCTACTTTGAGTGGGTCATCATGATAGATATTAATTAGGTTTAAGCTTTTTCCTTGCAATTTACTTGCAAAAAAATATGAAAACAATTTAAATGGAGTGATCCATCCTACAACTATCTATCTCATGTCTTGGTGCTCTTGCAAAGGCACTATGCAATACCATACTTCCCAATTCCAAATCAATTTAGTCTTTTAAGCTCCTAAAAATCAATTTACTCAACCAACCCTCTCTAGATTTCCCTTGAAAAAATGAATGGCACTCCTTAACTCTTGTAGTTGTCTCTCACAAACTTCAAAGGAAAGAACTGATTTTATAGACTTCCTTTCTTCCTCTTGATGAAAATATGCTACTTCAAGACATATAGAGTCTCTAATCCCACTCAACTTACTCCTCTGAGCTCATAGAAATCAATTCACTCAACCCACCTCTTTAGATTTCCCTCAAAATTGTGAATGGCACTCTCAAAATCCTACATCAGCAGTATCTCCCGTATACCTCAAAGGAAAGAACTATTTCTTCAAACTTTGTTTCTTCCTCTTTATGAAATTATTGCTACTTTGAGAAGTACTCCAATCCAATTGGTCATCTTTCTCAAGAGTGATGGGGTTTTATCAAGTAAGGGTTTGAATGGCTGAACTTCAATTAAGGGGGCCTGACATGCTCTCTTTGTCCCTCTTAAAAATGATTTGTATGTGCAATGTGCTTCTAATAGAGGATCCATTGTTTGTACTCAAAGCACCCGTTGTATGGGTCTAGTCACTTGTATGAGATCCATGCCAGTATGGTGTTCTGGTTTTGGATTTGGCTAAGGTTTCTGTTTTAGTTTACAGTGAAATCCAACTTTTGCTTGACCTTGAGGGTTACTATCCTTCCCATTACAATATATTGGTTGGGAAGATGGCATTATTGTACTTTGGTCACAAATGGTATTTTGGCTTCCTTAACTAAAAAATGTGAGTTTTTTTGGTGTGTTTTCTACCCTTTTAGTAGCTATTTTGGTGGTCATAGAAATTGGGGATGCAATATTAACACCTTGACTTAAGGCATGTTCCACTCTTGGCTGCCACTACCATCAATATCAACACTCAATCATTGCTTGAATAGCAAGACATATATAACAATCCCCACCTTGGCTTGTATTTTATTTAGTCAATACAGTCTCTTAAAAATATTGAGTTGCATTATCTCAATGAGCAACATAGAATGTTGAACAAGTTCATGAATAACTTGAATAGGAGCAAGTTAGTTAACATATCAACCACATTAACCTTTATGCCTATCTTTTGCAAACTAATCTCTCCATTTGTCACAACTTCCTTGATAGATTGATGTTACATATCAATGTGATTTCTTTGAGAATGATAGACTTGATTCTTGGTCAAATAAATTGCATTTTGGCCATCATAATAAAGTCTAGACTTCTTTTTTGAGAGTACTAAATCTTTGGCTAATCTTTGTAGCCATATTGCATAACCATATCTTTAGTAGCCTCAATATTTGCAATATGTTTTATCTCTATAGTTGAAAGATAAATTGTATACTAGAAAGTAGACTTCCAACTCATTGGACCACCAATTGTAAATATAAATCTTGTTGTAGATCTTTTCTTATCCAAGTCTCTCATAAAATTAGAATCTACACACCTCGTAATAGCTCCTTCTTGGTCCTTCTACACATAAAAAAAATGCCAATATTTAAAGTCCCTTTCAAGTAACAAATTATCCCCTTCACAACTTACCAATGTTTTTTCCCTAGATTTGCTATATATTGACTCACAATACTCACAACGTATGAGATGTTTTGTCAAGTGCAAACCATTGCATACATTAAACTCCCAATAGTACTAGCATAGGAATATTTGATATTAATTTTCTCTCCTCATTTGATGAACATTGCTCCAATGATATCTTAAAATGACTTACCACTAGAGTGCTAAGAAGTTTGGCATTCTCTATGCCAAAATGTGCAAGTAATTTTTCCAAATACCCCCTTTGAGATATCCACAACTTTCCTTGCTCCTATCTTGGTGGATCAATCCCAAGCATCCTCTTTGAAGAACCCAAGTCCTCATATCAAATACTTACCAAGTTGTGTTTTTAATTTCTCCACCTCAACCATGTCCTCCATGGAAATCAACATAACATCCACCTAGAATACCAAGATAATTAACATTCTATAAAAAAAATTCTATACATGTAGCTTCTTGAGTACACATAAAAATCTGACTCACTTCTATTGTTTCCATACTTCAACATGAAAGCATTGAATTTCATGTACCATAGTCTTGGACTTTGCTTTAGTCTATATAATGATTTTTGTAACTTGCAGACTAGGTTCTCATTCCTTTGTATCACAAAACCTTTAAATTGATGCATGTAAATCTCTTCCTCCAATTCTCCATGTAAAAATACAGTTGTAACATCTGGTTGCTCCAACTCCAAGTTATGAAATATTATTATTGCCAACAATGCACAAATTGAAGAGATTTTTACCAATTGTGAAAATATCTGATTGAAATCAATGCCTTCCTTGTGGCTATAACCCTTTGCTTAAAGCCTTGCTTCTTACTTGTAATAATATGGAGTTAGCAAAAAATTTAGTAGAAGGTAATGAGTTAGTAAACTAAGTCAATATAACAAAAGGAGGTAGAGTTAGCCTAAGAATGTTCTAGAAGCATCTAGGAAGCTTATGAGTAGAATATTCTAGAAGCATCGAAGATGCTTCTTGATGAGAAGCTTCTAGGAAATTTCCAAGGGGAAGAATAACTCGTATGTCAAGCTTAAAACTAACTTACCTTACATGCCAAGTAAATAACTAGCTTAACTTGCACTCCAAGTAAAGCTACTTCTATAAGGAACCTTCCTTGGAAGCTTTTTGGAAGTCTTGTACCCATATTGCCTATAAATACCAAAATTGAGCTTAAGCTAGGCATTTGGATTTGCCTTCACTTGAGTATTTGCAATATATTATGCATATATGCATCATTACACAACATACATTGTTGTCAACATCTTACATTATAGAAGCACAACTCGTACAAAAATTATAAATTAACTCTAAAGTACCACAAAATCAATTTTCTCTTCTACTCAAATCACACTCAAATTGGATCTGAACTTGACTCTCCACTCAATAATCTACCAATAATCATCCACTCATTACAATCAGGCCATATCCACTCTAGCTAAGAGAATCTAGGTGATGCTCACCGGCCTTAATCCACCATAGCCAAGAACTCAAAGGCTCAACACTAGAGAGTGAGCTCTCTAGAGATACGCTTTGAAGGTATACCCCTCCTCTTGCCCAAGATCTTAAAAGGTGCCCTTGATGGCACATTTGATAGTGCAAAAAATGCAAGTGATAGTAGATCTCATAGTGTGATAAATAGCCCTAATACAAAATCTAGATGCCATGATTATCAGTCTAGCGTCCAAGAAAACTAGCTTTGGCACTACAAATGTCATGAAAATTATCATACATATATATATCATTGTAAACATCATATACTATAGAAGCACAACTCATACAAAAGGCATACATAAATTCTAAAGTACCACAATCACCTCCTAGTTGGCGATTAGGTCTTTCTAACTCCAAATAGCTATCTACTCCAAGTGTTTGGAGTAGATGGCTGAGCACCTAGCCTCTTAATCTTTGCCCTGTGGTAGGCAAAGATTAAGAGGCTAGGTGTTATTGAGCACCATCATTAGTCACTAGTCTGCAATCTATATCACATAAAAAATGAATTAGCTATAAGTCAAGTACATCAAGGACATAGCCATTTTCCTTGAGGAACCACCATGAAAGGAGGTGTCAAACATGCCATATACCATCCTTTCAAACAACTATCACACACTAATATAGTAGTAGCTCCATTGGAATAGCCATAGAACATACCCTGCATGTACAACTACCAAGCTTGGGTACATAGTGCCATCAATGTTTGAGAGTGGTATGGTGCACAATTGCACACACAATCCTTCCAAAACAAACCATCATGTCCTTCCAAAAAAATGACTTTGGAAGGCAAAACCTCATGCATTCTCAAGATAGTGTAGCCTATAGTCACATCAAGTGTTATCAATGCAATTTATTGAAGATATACATAATTGTCTAAATGAAATCAACGGATCAAAAGTTTATAATCTCCTCCTCAAATAGTAGTATAGTATAAGGTATCCCTATGTTGAGCAATTGCTCAATTTTCAAAGGCTATTGGCACACTTTCCAAAAGGTCTATTGTAACAATTTAGAGTTTACAAATGAGTTAGTCAAGACTAACAAAATATAAATATGCCAAATTTAACAAGAATTAAAAGAATATTCTAGAGGTATCTAGAAAGTTACTTGGTACCTTCCAAGTATGGGATAATGTGCATGCCAAGTGGTGACTTCTAGGAAGAAGCTTTTTGGGAAGCTTCGCAACTAGCTTAGCTTGTATGCCAAGTAGGTGGTTTCTAGAATGAAGCTTCTTGGGAAGGTTCTTGACTAGTTTAGCTTGCATACCAAGTAGACGGCTTCTAAAAGGAAGCTTCTCAAGAAGCTTCTTGATTAGCTTGGCTTGTACTCTAAGAAGATAGCTTTTAGGAAGCTTCTTGAGAAGCTTCTCAAGAGCCTTGCATGTTCTCTTTAAATACAAAGCCCAAGTTCATGCTAGGCATTCACAATTTCCCTCATTCAAGAGTCCCATTGTGATCATTCACTCCAATCTTCCATGATCCTATTTCTCTCCTTGGTCTCTTGCATCTATGCCCATTGTGAACATATGCACACCCATACAACTAGGTCATCTAGATCCAAAACTATAATAATATCACGACAAATAGCTATAGGTAAATTTAGATCTTGCCCATAGAGTAGAAAGTAAGAAGAGAAGGATGTTAAAGAGGCTTGCCAATGACACCAATAGCCCATGGCCAACCAAGGTAATTAGAGATCCTGATCTCCCCAGTGACCTCTCTATAAATCATATTTATGCAATCCTCTCTTCATCATCTGAACCACTCTCTTTGTTAAGCTATCTACCTCAAGTTGATCTCAAGAGGTAGTATAGTGAGCAATCAAGTCCTTATCACACAAGATCTAAAACTCTCCCAACAACTATGTACCTTGATTAGTTAGAACTTCAATTGATGCACCAAAATGACTAAGACTCCAATCCAAGACCAAGTAAGTTGTCCCTTCATTGGACTTACCACCAACTCAATCTATTTGGAGAAGTGCTCCACCTTAAAAACATACCAATGATGTCTCATAGTCAATGGTAAGGTTCAAAAAAAGTCCAAATTCTAGAGGTTACCTAAGCCCATGATAGGTAATGGGTGTAATTATGGCATGGGAGCATTAAATGATGCTTTAAATTGGTCACAAAGTACAAATTTGGCAGCAAACTTCCATACATTGGTTTGTATACCATGCCATCAATAATGATACTAGAATAAGCTATATGTATGCTTTATTCCAAAATGCACTAGCTTCTCATAAGCATGACTTACAAACAACGGTCTCTAAGATGGAAGTGGTATTACCTTGCACTTTACCAACCTCTCATGCATAAAGAATGTATCTACCCTCCAATCTAAACCGCATGGCTCTCTAAAGGACATAATCTCTTTCCTTGGCACCAATAGTGCCACCCACAACACTAATGTAAAGATAATCCATCATTGAGATATCATCATGAATGTTTCATTGACCTATACTAATATCTCCACCCTCTAGATCTATGACCTCAACAACTCCTTCTATATGTATTGAGAGAGATAAAATCAAAACCTCAAAAATTATACATAGAAAGGTAAATGTATGCCAACTTGGCACCATCTTCTCATCTATCTCACCATGCTAATGTGCTCTAATCTGATCATGTTGGCTAGGGCATGGGTTTCTACTCAACCCATCTGCATCATGGTTCACCATTCAAAGTTTGTGAATAACCATGAGATCATAATCTTGTAAAATTAGAGCCTATTGTGCAAGCTTTTCTAAAAGCTTGTTGGACTACATTAACCACTTTAGTAGTTGATAATCAATGATGAAAGTGAAGGAGTACCAAATAGGTAACATTGAAATGTGATATTGCTCACACTTATACCAAGCACTCTCTCCTATATGAACTATACTTTGCCTTTACTAAACTTTTGGAGAAACTTGCATAGGCCATCACAACCCCTCATCATCTTGTTGGGTGAGCACTATGCCAAGCCCCAACATACTCCAATTAGTATGAACTAGGAATGATGGTTCTTTGATTGATCTCCTAAGAATAGGGCAAATGTCAATCTCTACTTGAGCTCTATAAAAGCTCTCTCTTGCTCATCTCCCCCAATGCCACTCTTATGTATGCTTGGTCAACTTTGTCAAGGCCTTTGCAATGGCACTAAATCCTTTAACATATTGGCAATAAAAGTTTGCCAACTCAAGGAATACTTGCACTTTGCTCACATTTGTAGGCCAAGGAATATGTGCAATAGCCTCCATCTTGGTCTACTAAACACCAAGTCCACTAGGGTAGATAGTGTGGCCTAAATACTCAACTTGCTCATGGAAGAATCTGCACTTCCAAAGATGTAATTTGAGTCTATGAGATCTCAAATACCTCTAACAATGTTTCTCATGCTCCTTCACAATAGTGCTATAGATCAAAATATCATCAATATAACACCAAGTAAAATCCAATCCTATTGGGATCCTATCTATGATCCTCTAGAACTCAATAGGAACATTCTTTAACCCAAATGGTAAGAATCTCCATTGATATAATACATCCTTGCTGTTGTCGAGGGGATCGGATGGTCTCAAGAGTACGCTGGGCACCTAGCTGCTCATGCTTAGGTTATCCTTTATGTCAAAGAGTTAGAAGTTCCCCTGCAGTTTATCGCAGGCTCTGCTCTTTCATATGATTGCATTTTCCTCATTTTTATAGAGCAGCTGCCTATAATTGCTCTATCTACAAGCTCTTCTTAGGACTGTTTGGTTGGATTTTGTGGGTTAACGCTGAACCAAATGTATCACTACAGCCTGTTCATGTTTTTTAAGCTTTGGGCTGAGGTTTATGGCTCTAGTGGGGTCTGTTTGGCAGGTCACAAGGTATGGGCTAGACTCAATCTACGGCAAATAGATCAATGACTTGATTTGTCTACATATACCTAAATAGAAGCCAAGAATGGAGTCCTTCTTCATGGCACTATTCATAATTCTCAATAAAAACATTCATCCACAAGAATTGCACAGCTTTCAACACACCCTCATCTCGCTATTTACAAGTCCACTTGGGAAATAACCAGTCCAAGTAACCAGCTGAACTCACCTAAGTCCCTATGACTGTCAAATGAGCAAAAGGAAGGAAAGATAACAGCCAAATTCAAAATTGGTCTCCAACATGTTCTCTCTCACTTGCATGTTTAGTTCAGACTAGTCCAACTGTGAAAAATTTCTCTATTTCTCTGCCACATCAAGGTCTAAGGGTCCTGTCGCAGTCAATGTCTACAGCTCCGGATAAAGGCAATGCATAAGCTTTTGTCACAGCAAAGTCCAAGCTCTTGACGTACCTGCTCTATCTCTGCTCAGACCAGACCAAACCAGCTTCAGGGATTTTCTCCTCCTCTTACCTCTCTGTCCAGGCAAATTCAACTCCGAGTTGTCATCTCTTCCTCCGATGCTGCCGGCCAGACCGCTTCAGATTTTATGTTTCTCCCTCCTTGCCAAGCACTTCTTTATCTCTTCAAAAAGTTCCTTCAGTTAGAACTCTATCTCCAACCCCTTGTGTGATGGGAAACCCATCTTGGTTTGTGTACATAGCAACTACTCTCTTCTCTCTCTTCTCTTGAAAACTCTACCTCTCTTACCTCTCTGTCTAGGCAGCTAGCCCTAACTCCTTTGGGAATTTTTCCTCTATGTTCCTTTTCAGGCCCTTGATCCCTTGTCATCTAGGCCACATTCTTCCTTCTTCAAACCCCTACTCCTTCGTACAGCCAGGCCCTGCCTCTCCTTTGAAGTTAACTCTTCTCACACAAACACCAAGTCTTTGCTCTTCCAAAATTTTCTCTACTCTGTTCCAGACAGCCCAAGTCATTCCTCGTCTGAGAATTTTTCTTCCTCTCAACCCAATCTTCCTTCTGAAACATCCATCATGTCTCTCTTTCACATCTCCTTCAAGTCTTCCAACTTTTCCAGTCCTTTGTTCTACCAAAAATCCTTCTCCTATTTTCTATTTTCTTTGTTTCCCTACCTTCTTTTCCTACCAGCAATCCTGATTCAATTTGAGCAGATAAAGAACAACAGAATTCCCCAAATACTACTTCCTCTGATTAATCAACAAAAATTATTACTCCCTGAAGACTTCCTTTGATCAAGTCAACAACACAAAAAAGCAGCCACCAGATAAAATAATCCAAGGATTTTGGCAACCTCTGCATCACACAGCTGCAAAAAAAAAGCTTCTTCACCTTCTGTCCACTTCTTCATCTTTGTTTCTCTCTTGGTTCGATTTCCTTTGATATTTCTTTGCCTCTCTGACTTTAGTTCCTCTTGTGCTGCTTTCTTGTTTCTCCCTCTATGCTCTGCTTGATTTCACTTCTGCTATTTTCCGGTTTCTACTACTCTGTTTGATTTCACTCTTGTTACTCTCAAAAAAACTCATTTCCGTTCTCCAATTTGTCTAGCCCTCTGATCCATTGAGATCTTTCTCCTATTTCTATTTTCTCTATTTCCCCTACCTTCTTTTCCTACCAGCCTCTCTCCTTTCGATACCCTCTATATCTTCTTTTTCTTTCCTGAACACTGTCCTCTATTTCTTGTCTCTCAAAAACCCTCTCTGGATTTCCCTTTCAATTTCTGAACTCTTCTCTCTCCTTTTGATACTACCTGTCCTCTCAAAAAACCCTTCTCTTGGTTTCTAATTTTTCCCTGTCCTTTGTTCTCTTGAAGACCTTCTCCTCTTGATTCCCAATTCTTCCTGCCTCTGTCCTCCCAAAGACCTTTCTCCTGATTTTTTATTCTCCCGAATACCTTTCCTGTCTTCCCTGCGATTTCTACTCTTCTTCTCCTTTCAATACTACTTGTCCTCTCAAAAAATCCATCCCATGGTTTCCAATTTTTCCTGTCCTTTGTTCTCTCAAAGACCTTCTCCTCTTGATTCCCAATTCTCCCTGCCTCTGTCCTCCCAAAGACCTTTCTCTTTATTTTTGTTCTCCCAAATACCTTTTTTGTCTTCCCTTTCGATTTCTTCTCTTCTTCTCTTCTTCTCCTTTTAATACTTCTCATGTTCTCTTGATTCCTCTTCCTTTTTCTCCTTTCAATACTACTTGTACTTTTAGAAAATCCTTCACCTGTTTTCCAATTTTTCCCTATCCTTTGTTTTCTCAAAGACCTTCTCCTCTTGATTCCCAATTTTTCCTGCCTTTGTCCTTACCACACTCCTCGATTACTATCCTTTCCTATCTCTTTAAGTCCCTTCAATTCTTCCATGTCACCTTGAGTTCCTTGGATCATTCCTTGTCACTTGGTTTCCTCTTATCCCTTTCTTGTCCCTGTCATTTCCTTCTCTTCTTGATCCTTCCTTGTCATCCCAAAACCCCTTCGATACTTCACATTGTCTTCTCCTTTCACTTTCATTGTCCCTACCACATTCCTTGATTTATTCCATTCCTAGAGCTGCCAAGGCCACACACCACAGGCCCTGAACACATAGAAACCCTCTCAAATCCTGAATAAACAAGACTCCTTGGTTCATATCTTCCATAGGACCCTGCCTACCCTTCACCAAGTCCTTTGATCAATCCATGTCCCTCAAAACTCCATCAATCCTTCTTTGCCCTTCCCCAAAAGAAAAACCTTTTGATACTTCTCTTTTTCCCTTCCCCAAGTCTGTCACAGCCCAAAGGTCTTGAAGCATCTCTCCCTTAATGACTTTTCCTAGCAAAGGGCTCCCAAAGTATTTTCCCTTGCAACTTGACACCACAAGTTCTCTCTCAAAACATTCTCCTCAGCCTTCTCTTCCCACTAAATTCCTTTTGCTCCTCCACCAAGGAAATGCTCTTCACTCCAATAACATAAAACCTAAGCTCATGTAACCTAACATTATTTCTCAACTCTAGCCACACAAACAAAGTCCTCAAGCTAATAACACCACAACTTTTCCCCGACTTCACGATAACATGGTAAATATCTCCCACGGCAAGGTAGCAACAAACCAACTCCTGAAACCTATTAAACATGACCCCTGAACAACTTCTAAACTTGCACATCAAACCCCAAGGTTACATGTGTGCTTTTTTCTTGTTGACACCGTGAGGATCAATAATTCAAAATGTTATCTTGGACTTGACCTCCTCCATGATCAACAATTGATGATATCTTGTTAAAAAATCCAAATATTAAAGACCTTAGCATACCCTATCACATCAAAGATCTCCTTTGGTACAGATATAGCATATTGATCAATCCTAGTCTATCTAATATGATAGTAATCTCCATATACTTGCTTATTTTTATAGTTGCAATGCATATCTATTTTGGCTAGCATCATTTTAGCTAAAGCTTTCTTTCCATGTGAAATCTCCACCAAACCAACCTCAAAAAGGTCTCTACTCTAACTCTAAATCAATGCTCTCTCCATGTTATTATATCTATAAGGATGTTAAAAAACTAGTGTATCACTAGTCAGCTCAACCAAATACTAGGTCCTTTTAGAGCACCCCAATCCTTCATACTAAAGGCAAAAGAACTCATGTAGCTTCTCAAGAACCTCCAAAATCTTTGTCTTTCCTCTCTTGTAAGCTTGGGTCTAATGTTTGGCTCCCAAGTATCCTTTGTAACTAATGTAGGAGTGGAAGACACATTGATTGGCTACTATACCAGGCCTTAGAAGCAATAATGTCATATCTCCAACTGCTAGAGTCCACAACTTCAGAGCAAAATACTCTCTCTACTCTGGCTGCAAGCTCCATACATCTTTTAGTTGCATCCCAAGTAGAATGTGTAACCTAAGTAGACCATACTCACTTGGATGAACCCAAGTACACCACTCTAACTAGTAGCCACCGGTTGTGTCCCAAGAATACCATGCCCCCTTACTCCATCACCCTCAACATGTGCTTGAATTGTCTTGATAAGCATAGAGCTCATAAATGTCCAAGTAGTGATGCCTATCAAGCACATTCTATGCTGCTCTACCAAGCCAAGGCTCACATTCCAAGTCAAATAACTCAAGTCCATAGCTTGACCTAGCTCTTGATGCTTGAATGCCTCTAACACTACTAAAATTGTGGTAATACCAATATGGAAACCCATTTCCCACTCTCTCATTGGCATTGTGCTCCACCAACTACTATACTTGTGAGTTCTAAACAAGTCTAGTATCTCCCTCTCAAAAGCATGTGAGCCTAAGAAACTCATGAGTGTGGATAAAGTTATTGTGGGCTACCCAACAAGGTTCACCATTGCCATAGGTGACCTATCATCCACTACTACTATTTGAGACTGATGTATAACATCTGCAATATCATCAATAGTAAGGTGGGCTAGTTGCTAAATCCCATCATAAGGACACTATTAAACCTCTCTAGGTGAGAGGTTTGTCCACCAAAGATGAAGATGAAGTGATCCAACTTTGGTTGCATCCAACAACATTTTATGTCCTATCCAAGAATGGACCTGATGTGTACTTACCATCACTTGTGTATGAGAATAGCCCATCAAAGGAATGTTCTCCAAAATGTAGGTTGGAAGAACAAATTGATGAACTTATAGATGTCATAATATTGTATCTCCCAAAACACACTAGAACAAGGATCATATAGATCTTGACCTCATCCAATGTGAGTATATCCTTGACATGGTCATCCAAAAATCACCAAATAAATGGGACCATATCTCTCCAAATCTGACAAAGAAATGTCTACTAGTAGGGTCTAATAATAACCCTTGATTGTTGATATTGGTAATAACTTAGGATACAAATAGGTCAAGTGTGCCACATGATGTAGAAAGACTTGCCTAGCAGTCTCATCTCTCTCCACATACAAGTACATCTAAACTTGTATACCTACCTATAGTACCGTAGCTAATTCATTGTTATTCTCACCAAACAACTCCAATATACATACTCCCATTACTAGATACTACCAAGAAATAAATGTGATAACTAAACGTGACAAGGTAATAGACTCTAGAAGCTCATTCTCACATTGGTCAATTAGTAGTACAAAGGCTCCACTCCAAGCCTATTACACTAATTGATCCGCATGCTACTATAATACCTTCTTAGAGCTCCACAATAGAACATCCAAGGTGAATGGAACAATCTCACTTGTATTCCAAATCCAAGTGATCTCCTCAAGTATTGGGGTATATGCATGGGCATTCCCCTCCAATAAATCAGCAGGCTAAGTAATGGAACCACTAAAAGTTGAAATTAATGCTATGGTCCTTGATTGTAGTAAGCCAAGATTGCCACTATTAAAGTGCATTGGTAGGTGACATACCCATCCCTCACCTAACTACCAACCTGGCCTATAGGAAGTTGTCTCCTCCTAATAGTAAGTATTGAAACCCATGGAGTATAATATTGCTCCACCAACTAGCACATCATATGATCCTACTACTATTGCAATGGCCTGAGTTCTCACCATAGATGGCCATTTTAACATTAACCACATAAACTTCCAACCAAGCTATTAGTTAGATGACTAGGTTGAATCTAGACAATGAGCTTCTCACATGTGATATATTATGCAAAACCATCCCCTAGAGATGTCTAGATCTGAAATAGACACCTCTCTACATCAATCTTCTATAGCTCAAGAGCAACAACTATAGCCTTCCCCAACATAAGGAGCTATGCACCAAAGTCTAATAAGACCCTTTGTGGTATATAGACCTTCCCTCAAGGTCCCACTAAATAGAAAATCCCATTCTAGTTATCCAATAAGACAACTACATGCATGAACCAAGCTTGCTCAAAGGCAAGTCTTGTTGGTAACTCCTCCAACCTAGCTATTGTTGCTTGCCATAAACCATTGGTTGCCAAATGGATCCCATGCTCCTCAACCAAGTTAGCTCCACTATTAGCTACCCCTACTCTAGAAGTAAAACCACATCATCCTTACTCTCACAAAGTGTGGCAGGCAATTGGAACACTAAAGTTACATCAACTTCCAATGTTAAAATTTCATTGGTTGAGAACAAAAGGAAGCACATAATCAACTTAACCTACCTTCTCAACATAGTGCTAGACTCGATATATATAGTAGCAAGTGGTTGACTAGTATCTTGTCCATCATGTGCTCTTCATCAGTTACCACACTTGTACTAGGATGTTTAGGAGCCATCGATGTTGTCTATAGTGCCTTAAAGAGTGTAAAAGACTAGGGAAGTTTGACTTGTCTACTAGCTTCTTCTCTTTATGGATTCAACTCCACTAATGCACCTCTAGGATTTGGAGCACATGCTGCACTCCTAATCACTATGGCATATGCATCTACTTATGTTGCTCCAAATATAAGGTCAAGGATATCCTAACACTAGCATAAGAAGTAGAAGCATCAGCACTTGAATCTCATCTCCTTTGAGCTATGGCCATGTTAGCCAATCTTTGCTCTAATGGCTCAATCCAAGTAACTATGGCTATATCAAAAGTAAGAGTAGGTATTGGGATCCTACCAAGTGTACATTCTTTTCCACCACCTAGTCCTCCATGACCTAGAGCTCCTCTACCACCTACCATTGTAACCTTACCACTTCATAACTCTAGGTGAAGATCAAGCATTGATCACCATTGTGACCAAATCTATGGCAATGGTTACACTATCTCTATGTTGGCTATGATGTACCAAATATTATTATATATATATGTATTATATCCATTGCCCTTAGTGCACTCTTTCTTTTGGTGAGATCCACCACAAGTCCAACAAGCAACAACACCACTCATGGGTTGTTGTTGACTTGGAATGAAGGTAAGGGTCTAGTTGCACTAGGCCCTCCACTTGCTCCATAAGATCTAGGTTGTACACCCTACCCTTGAAAGCCAACACAGTGTGGTGCACTTTGGTCCATTCTAGAAGAAGTAAAAATTATGGAAGAGATCTCCTTACCAAATCCAAACATCACCACTCTCTCTTCAACCATGTTGAGCTCAATGTGCTCAACCAAACTAAAGACCACCACCAAAGTAGTTGAAGTAGCCTATAACAATGTAACATCATGGACTCTACATTGTAACTCTTTGTCTAAGATCTCATACCAAAACTAGACTGCTTGGGCCTTAGTAACTCCATGAGTAAAATTGATCAACTATCTCATGCAAGTGTATGCCATGCATAAGCTCTGTCTAACCTTTGGCTAGAATCCCTACAAGCTCCTTAGCTTTTCACTCTATACTCCTTAGTAGTTCTACCCAAAACACTAGAAGAATAGCACCATGGAGTACCCTGATACTACACCACCTCATGCAATGGTACTTCCACTTGTAGTAGCATCATCTCCAATTAGTGCACCTCTATTGGATACACCAACACTACTAGAGCTAGAAATTGTGAGTATTTCTGATCTACCTTGAGAAACTAAACCTAAAGTGATAAACATATAGTGTATGGATCAATATTATCTCCATAGCTCAATCTCCTCCAAGTGAGCTCTTGTAAACTCATGGTAGTCATCCATTGGTTGGCACCTCAAGTGCTAAAATAACCCTTCCATGCCATGAAGGGTGTAAGCAAAGTTGGTTTTTGCATATGCTATTGATCATACCAACTATCAAACTCTTGGATGAAGTTATCCAACTCAATTTTACCCATTGTACTAGTGTGGTGCTTGGGGTCTCTAGAGGCTCCATAAATCTTGTCCATATTGCACAAAAACAATGTGAACACATCAAGTGCATTCTCAATTGAATCAACTCTCATTTCAAACCCCAAACCAAAATCAATCTCCTCTCTTATTGGGCCCTAAGATATGAGTTGATACCGAGTGCCATTCCATTAAAACCTTTGAATTAATTTTGAATTAGCAAAATCTCCTTTAGAATCCTTCAAGAACTCTATCATGACAATGTAACCCAAATCATTACTATAACCACCAAGTACCACCACCAAGAACCACCAACTAATATAACTCTAACTATAATAGCTACATTAAAGGAAAGGGCAACATGTAACCTGCCATCATAACACACATTCTCACAATTTGTAGACTATCACTTCCTACCTCATTGAAAAGAAATTTAGGTAGTTTGACTAGTTATCAATATAGCCTCACTACTTAGATCACACTAGAGCATCAATACTCTAAATATTAGGAAGCAAAGAATGGAAAGAGTCCAATCACAAGAGACCTAAAATGATAACCTTCCATCTCAAATCAAAACCAGATTGACTCTACCAACATTATGTATTTGACATAATAGAAATGTCTATCAATTCATATGCTACCAAGATCACTAAGGATGGCATCAAGTTGCCTCTCTTAGCCAAAGCTACATGAGTACATGTTTTAGGCTACCAATAAGACAACAAGTGAGGGTGTTTTGTGAGCTGGCCTATCTCTCACTCAGTATGAACCTCTGATAGCTATTATAGTAGCACACCATGGACTAAGAAGGCAAAGAACCCCAACTTCATCATACTCCTTCAAGGCTAACACTCCAAGACTCAAGACATTGCTCACTAGAGAACTCAATGAGAGAGATAGTTGCAAATGAAAGGATCCTAAGTACCTCCTCACCCCTAGTTTATATACCTGTGAAATAGTTACGTACCAAAGTTACTAATTACTGGAGTAACTCAAGTTACTAGGCTAAAAGTCAAGTAAAGTCAAAAAGTATAAATGAATATCCATCCATGTGGGCATATTCTACTAAGCATGTGATCTTATCTTGACCTAATCATTAAGTCAAGGATTCCTTCCCATGGGCTATCCTTGGACTATAGAAGAATCCAAAACAAAAAGGCTTGCGGAGTTCTCAACTCTTTCCTCAAAGCCAAACACCTCAGAATAATACTAAGTCAACACACTAGAATCCAAAATAGTGGTGCTCATCTTTTCTACTTCCTCTAAAGTAAAGTCCCTACTATCTTATCTATGACTAACTTTAGCTAATCATTACTAATATACAATCATCATTTATCTCTATATAAATAATATCTCTCAAGCATTTGTAATACTAAGCTAAATATTATAATACCACACACATGCACAAATGGGTGTTACAGTACTAGTTGGCTAAGGAACCAACCTAAGAACCAGAAATCTAGGATTCAAACCCTATTGCACACAATCTTGAAGGGTGTGCAGATTTTGCCAAGTAACTACCAAAAATTTAACTAAATTGGCTAGCCTCACACTAGCAAGTTGGCCCTTCTAGGCCTTCATAGTCTCTTTAGCCTACAACCCTATGCCTCAAAGCCTTTAAATGCCAAATGATACCTTTCTTCTTGCCAAATCAAACCAGCTAGCCTCACACCAACAAGTTGGCCCTCCTAAGCCTTGTAGCTTCTCTAGCCTACAGCCCTATATCTCAAAGCCTTGAAATGCCAAATGAGGACCTTTTTTCTTCCCAAATAGAACCTTATCCAAACCATGTTAACCTCCACCAACTTGAGCACTAGCTAGGGAGAAGCTACCACCAAATCACTGTCCCTACCACCAACTCAAGAAACCTCCAACTTTAAAGGACCTCTACCAACTCAACCTCCAAATCTAGATACATTTTCCAATTTGTTAGACCTCCACTACAATTTTCTAACCTCCAAATCCATTGCTAACTATCAAATCATTCCAAATTAAGTAGATGGGAATCTCCAAATCTGTAATTCAAGGGGATGGGTTCTCAAGAGTTGTCCATTGTCCGACATGCTTGGTTGCAAGAACAATACCCAATTGCAAGAGTTGGCCATTGTCCTTGCAACTAAGCATTAGAGGCACTATCTTGGCAAGAAGGCATTTGTAGTGGAGATAAACCACAAACCTCTAGTCTACCTTGAGACATACAAAGATCTATCTCTTTGATATATTTGGTGGGTAGAGTAGAAAAAGTGATTCAACATGACAATCACACATATGGAAGGCAAGAAGTAACTTGTACATGCATTCACCCAAATGCTTATAGCAAACAATTTCATGGTAGAAGTCAAGATGAATCAAGAATTCTGGCCAAGGCTTCTTATTGCTACAAAGATTGATCCATAGATTGTAAGAGCTCAATCATCCAAAGGCATAACCAGTACTCAAGGACTCACCTTTTGTGATGGTAAGTTATGGATCCTTGATGCCCTAGACCTAATAACCACCATCTTAGCGGAATGCCATGATTCCACCATTGCAACTCATGTTGGAGTGGACAAGACCTTCGATGCAATCAAATACCATTATTATTGGCCCAAGATGAGCAACCATATGATGGATTATATTCAAAGCTACTTACTCTATCAACAAAATAAAGCCTCTAATCAGTCCTTCATATGACTCCTTCAACCTCTCCCTACTCCTACACAATGTTAGGAAGATATCAACATGGATCTGGTTAGTGAATTACCCAACACCACCTCAAGTTTTGACTCCATTGTAGTCTTTGTAGATCAACTCAACAAAATGATTCATGTGTATCCTATGACCAAGGATTTGACTACTTCACAATTAGCTCAATTGTCCTTTACTATGGTCTTTTCTTACCATGGCCTATCTTGAGTGCTCATCATTGATCAAGGGACTCAATTCATTAGTTTATTTTGGAGAACAAAACTTCCTCATGTACAGAGAGCACACTTTCACACCTTCAAGCTTGGTAAAGATCTGCCCATTGGCTACAAAGATTGACAATGTCAACACTTTTGTTTCTAAAATCCAATAGTGTGTGAAGAATGCCAAGTGCAAGATGCAAATCATCCAAAATCTATAATATATAAATGCACATTGTAGGCACATAGATTCAGCATTGGGGATCAAGTCTGGCTGTCCACAACCAACTTCATGTTGGTTGGCCCTTGTAAGCTCAAACCTCATTTTTTTTGCTTGTTCCCATCCTCCATTGAATAGGCACAATGACCTATCATCTCAAGCTACCGCCACACATGAAGATCCATCCACTGTTCCATGTTTCCTTACTATGTAGATGTGCAACCCAATCACCCCACTTTCCTTCCATACAAGAAGTTAGACCATATCCAACAGTCATTGAAGGCATGGAGAAATATGGAGTCAAATACATTCTCTAGAAATGCATCCGTGGTACTCGCCATCTATGTGTGGAATATCTCATACATCTCATACATTGGAAAGAGTATCCATTGTATGATGGAACATGGGAATAGTAGCTAACTTGACCCATGCACCAACGTTAGTGCAATCTTTTAAGCAACAACTTTGTAACAAGAACATTGCATCTTAAAAGGAAGGAGGTTTGTAATACCATTAGCTAGACATTTTATCTAAAGGTGGAAATTGGTTTCATAATATCTAGAAGGATTTTATATATCATGGTCTAAGTAGATCCAATAGAGGTGTCACCAAAAAAGTACTTCCACTAATAGGGCAAAGATGAAAAACACCATGAAAACTTCAAAGCCAATTTTGGAGGCCTAAATGAATAAATTAGACCTCAAAAATTAAAAAAAATTCCTCTTTGGAACTAAGGGGTTACCCTTTACTCTCATGTTTGTCTTATCAAAATATTTCCAATGGTACCTCACCCATGCTATTTTGAGCTTCCTACAAGAAAATTCCCCAAAGATTCCTTCTAGTCAACCTTGTTTTACCAACCAAATAAGACAATGATTGACATGTCACCCATCCATGTATCTGATCCAAGGGTAGAGCTCCCTTTTGAGAGGATCCTCTTTGTTATATAATAAAGACAAGGTGCTCCTTTGGGACATTGAATTATTGAGGAATGAAGCCTTGTGCTTCTCTTGTGTGTCTCTTGGGCGTTCTCTTGTCCTTGGAACAATGCATTGCCTCATTGTCAAATCTATAGCAAATCACATAGTCTTCCACACACAATCACTCTCAAGGAAATCTATGACCATAATCAAAACCTTGTCATCCAAAATCTAAGACTTGGAAATACCACCAACACTCTCAATTATTACATCCAATTTCTCCTTGACTCTCACTTCTCTACAATCAATTTGCATTTCCATTCAAATTACACTCTAATTGGATATGAACTTGATCCTCCACCCAAAAATCTACCAATAACCATACATCAATTATAGTCAAGCCATATCCACTCTAGCTAAGAGATTGTAGGTGATGCTCATGGCCTCTCTCTCCTCAATTCTAAAAAAACATGCTAAAAAATCTCTCTCCTCTCTGTCACCCAAAGTGCACACTCTCTCTACAAATGCAACGTCTATTACCTCAATTGTGGACTCTCTCCTTGAAATCCCTAATCAAACTCTCTCTCTCCACAAGGGTAGACACTCAACTCAAGGGCTTTCTCTCTCTTGTCCAAATCCCTTGCCAAATACTCTCTCTCATTAGAGTACACCACTCTAGCACAAGCTTCCATAATCAAATATATATCACTCTTTCTCAACTCTCCAATACAATAAGTAGAAGGAAATCAGGAGGTATACTCTCTATGAACATGTAACTCCCCTTTATCTAGTACACCAGGCACCAACATGGGCTCACAAAGGCTCTCTTGGAACACACTCTCTCTATTGAGTACATCAGTCTCCATAAACATGACTTGCCAAGACTCTCACAAGATCCTCTCTTGATGATAGATGAAAAAGGAATCTCTACCAAGGATGACCTCTCCAAAGGTAAGGAAGAGTTTGGTGAGAGTAATGTAACTATATCCTGCCTCCCCTTTGTGTACCATCATCTTATGCAAAAGCTCCTCTCATGCCTTCACCAAGATCTCCTTATCATATTCATAATATGATAAGTACTTGTCTTAATGAACACATTCATTACATGGTCATGAATACATATTACACATTCATTACGCACTAAGGAAGTGCAACTTGAATACATAGTATGATAAGCAAATGAATATCTTTGTTACTCCATGGAAAAAAGTATAATGACTCAAAAATATTGTTTATTTGATGATGTACATACTAGCTTGTACATGGAGTACATGGCACATGGAGGGAGTCAACAGTAGGTGGTGGTGTTTCTAAGAAACATGTCTAATCACTTACTCATCTCATCCTCTTCATCCTTTGCTGCTTCGCTGTCAATGTAAATATATGTACCATCACAGGGTACCCTTTGTGTCATAATTAACCTCTCCCTCTTCTAAGAATCCACTCTCCATGAACACATGAGTGAGAAATTGACCCACAACTGTAACCATGTATTTGTATCTATCAGGCCGTTGAATCTATTTCTACAAGAAGTGCTTTTCTGCACTAAAAGTTTGGAGCATGAGTTCTACCTAGTCATAGTTCTCCCCTACTTGCTACAAGTGTACCCTTATCCTCTCCAATTCCACTTCACTGTAAGGGCAAGATATCCATGTACCACCTTTGGCTGGCATGTAGGAACCAATAGAGCCTCCATCATCTAGAAAAATGGCCTCCATGTAGGGTAAATTCATTGTCATGCCAACTATCTCCTCATGGTGGGATCATGGACCGGAAACCAATCTTGCACCAAAGAAAGTGAATCAACCGCATTCTACTTGGTCCAAGTGGTAATGCAAATGCAGCTCTATTCATATCAAGAGTCAAGGCAAACATCCCAAGTCCTCACAAACTCAATGCATGACCAAGTCTGCAAGGTATAACAAATGAATGCACAAAGTGAACATCAAAATTACATTCTTGACTAAATAAAAACATAGAAAAAAATGGAAAAACCTTCTTGTGGTCTTGGGTTTTGTGTGAATTTCATGGGTTTTTTTAGGATTTTGCAGGTTTTGGAATGGTAACTTGGGTTTTGTGGGTTTTGGGAGGGTAACTCGTGTCTTTGGCTTTTGCTATGGTCTTACTTGTTTTAGAAAAGATAGTGCAAAATTTGGAAGTTTTGCTAGGGTTTTCCTAGGTTTTGCATGATTTATCTAGTTCTTTAGATTATCATTTGGTTTTGCTTGGGTTTTGCAGATGGGGTATTGGGTATTGGAGGGGTTTTGGGAGGGTATCACAAAAAATAGAAGTATTAAAGAACCATACAAGTGGGAATTTGAGAATAGAATTATGGAAATTTGAGAAAAGAAGAATAATGACTTGCATAGGGCAAGGATAGTGCAAACCAATGGCAACTTTGAGTCCTAGGGAATCCAAATCTAATTCCCAAATTACATCTATTGAATGAAAAATTTGAGTTGGATCAATCCACACCACTTGACAAAGATCATATTATTGGCCATTGAACTTGCGATTTTGATCAACCATCCACCTTCCTAAAATTCTTCTAGTTTTGGCATGTCCCATCATCTTTTGTACACAATTGCCATCTCCATTTGCAAAGAAATCTGAAACACCTAAATTTTCCCAGAACCTTACTTTTTGATTTCTCATTTCAAACCTCTCTCTTTCTCCTTTTGAAACGTCTCTCTTTTCTCCTTCCAAACCTTCTCTCCTTGGCTTGCTTTCCTCTATCACTTCCTCCACCTAAAACCTTTTTGAAACCTCTCTTGGCTTGCTTTCCTTTGTCATTTCTATTTAAGAATCCAATCACCATCTTGTGTAATACCAATTGCTAGACATATAATCAAGAGGTGGAAATTGGCTTGGTAACATCTAGAAGAATATTATATATGATAAAATAAGCCGATTGTGTAGAGGTGTCTCCAAAAGAGCACTTCTATTAATAGGGCAAGAGCCAAAAATACTTTGAAAACTTCAAAGTCAATTTTGGAGGACTAAATGGATGAATAGGTCTCAAAAATAAAAATTAAATGGCTTGTCTCATTGAGAGCTTTTCAATGGTACCTTACCCATGCAACTTTGAGCTTCCTACATGAAGATTCCTTAAAGATTCCCTTTGATCAAACCTATTTGACCAACTAGATAGGCTAAGGATCAATATGTGATCCATCCAAGCAACTAATCTAAGGATGGAGCTCATTGACATGTCCCCAATCCATATATATGATCCAAGGATGGAGCTTCCTTTGAGTGGATCCTCTTTGCTATCTAATAAAGACAAAATGCTTCTTTGGGACATCAAAGTATTGAATGTGAAGCTTGTGTTTTCTCTCTTGTATTTCTCTTGGGGAGTTCTCTTGTCCATGGACAGAGGTATATTACAATGGTATCAAATCAAATATTTTAATCCAATAGAGTGGATCATCCCTCTTGGAAGAACACAAGCTATTGAAACTAAGTAATTTTGAGGGGAGAAAAGTAGTGCAATTTGTAGACTTGGGAGGTGTTTTAGAGAGAAGATGGGATGGAAGTACCTTGAGGACAATTTCCTACACTCTTCTTCCCATTCTTGAATCCATTCCACATCAAGATTATGTACATACAATGTGAGCAAGTGAGGGTTTATCTCATTTATCATTTTGGAGCAAAGTTAATGGACATAGTGATGAATTCACCAAACCTAGTGATTCTACCTATGGTATATAATAGGAGTGAGATTTGACAACCTACATTCTCTTATGATGTTATGGATCTGAATGTACCAAATCCTCTCCCTTTCAACACATAAGTAGAAATCTATTATGTGGTTAGACCGAAAGTGATGTTCAAGGATTTTGTAATCCACAATTTTGATGAGGAATATTATCAATGAGTGATAGCCTCTAAGGTCCTAATGGTAGTCCTAATGGTAGTCCCAATAGTCCATGCTCCCTCCCAAGTGATCATATTAACCCTTTGATGAAGTAAGAAGTAGCAATTGAGCATTGCCTTGTGTAGGAATCATAGATCCGTAGTTGTAAGATTTGATGCAAGGAATGTAACGGATCTTGGGACAAGTTTTGGGAGATCAAGATAACCATGGAGACAATG
Source organism: Lunularia cruciata (assembly GCA_948567375.1). Classification (NCBI taxonomy): domain Eukaryota; kingdom Viridiplantae; phylum Streptophyta; class Marchantiopsida; order Lunulariales; family Lunulariaceae; genus Lunularia; species Lunularia cruciata. The sequence continues at coordinate 59,995,809 of OX419759.1, read as the reverse complement.
AAAAATCAAGTATGTACTTTTAGGAATGATCAAGTAATGCAAGAAGGGAAACCATCCTAACACCTAACACTAGCAATCAAAGTACTTGGAGAGTCACTCATGTTGATGATACCGACCCTGATCAACAATAAAGTCTCATTATTACTATGAATAAAGAAGACATGCAACATTGAGCCTTACAAGGGATAAAATTCCATGAGAGTAATGGAAAATTGGATTTCAATAATGAATCAATACCTTTGATATTCACAATTGAGATCATTGATCATTCTGCATGTGTGTTTGCATGAGAGTACTTGACCAATAAAGCCCTCACATGGTATGATGCTTGGGAACAATCATTGTTGGTAGAAGGAAGAAAGATCACTTGGATGGCCATGGAAGAAGAGCTAGTCAAGAATTTATAATCTGTGGATTTTGTGTAGATAGCCCAAACCCGATTCTAGGGATTGAAGTAGAAGAATATCATACAAGAGTACATGGATGCATTTCTTGATCTATAGGTTCAATAACCGATATGAGTGTATCATAAGCTCTTGAAATTTTCAAAAGGGGATTAAAAGAGCACATTCACCAAGAGGTAATGGTATAAAATCCTTGCATTGTTTTTGAAGCAATTGCATGCGCTCAAAAAATACCATGGGTACTTGGAAGAGGTGAAGGGGTAGTCTTGATGCAAAACTATTAGACTGAGACACATCATTTTGGTAGACCAGTTCCTATAGAATTGTGCAACATTCAGTTTTGAGCCCAAGAAGCATGACACTTCCAAGGAGAATGGAGATGGATCAAAGAAAGTAAAGATGGAGTCCCATGAGGAGAAGGGGCTTAAGCAAAATAATGATGTTGTTATAATTGTGGCCGAGTTGGGCACATAGCCATCAATTTTTTTGCTTGTCATCCTAGAGGCCCTTGACCTCCATAAATGCAACCTTTGAACCACATGGAGAGACAATTTGAAGAGGAGGATGCTAAAATCACATCAAAAAACAAAGGTTTCCAATAAATGTACCTTGCAGCCTTATTGGCTCAATGAAGAAGAGTAAAAGTAGAAGGAGGAAAAGGAAAAGTATGCAAAGTTGGAGGAAGACAAATGCACAACTGATTGTTGTAAATGGAATCCTAGAAGGCAATCCGATGAGAGTATTGATAGACCCTAGAGCAACAAAGAATTTCTTGTCTTGCTCTACTACAATAAGGTTGGAGGTGGAACTAGAGAAGGATGAGAATGACAAAGTAGAGTTACCTAATGGTCAAATAGAGAGGATTGAGTCATTACCTAGAAAGGTAGCACTCTCTATAGGATAGTATCAAGCAACAATTGAGTGTCAAGTGATACAATTAGCTTGTTATGTAATCTTAGGCATGCCGTGGATGGAGCACTACAACTCCATGGTCAATTGGAGAAAAGTAATGAGAACTAGCCAATGGAAGATATTTGGAGATAAAGAAAGATCACAAATGCAAAAGCTACCTCTTTATGTCATAAAGATCACATCTATTGGTAAAATAGAGAATGTTTCATAGATCTAATAAGAGAAGTCTAGATAGCCCAACACAATGGACAAATTCCTAAGAAATTGAAAAATGTGGTCAATGAGTTTCAAGATATCTTTCTAGATGATTTATCCTTAAAATTACCACCAAAAAGGAGAGTAGATCATAAAATTGAGATATTTCTTGGGAAGACACCTCCTTGTAAGGCCCCATATTGACTATCACCTCAAGAGTTGGAGGAGTGTAAGGCTCAAATTGAAGATATGTTGCAAAAAAGGATTGATGATATGTTGCATAACTCTTGTCTTGTTTGTGAAGAAGAAGGATGGAACAATGTGCATGTGCATTGACTACCAAGGACTAAATCAACAAATGGTGAAGAAAAAATACCCGTTACTTTGTATGGATGACTTGTTTGATCAACTCAACAGGGCAAAGCACTTCACCAAACTTGATCTACGGAGAAGTTACAATCAAATTAGGATTGTGGAGGAGACATACATAAAATGTGTAACAATATGGAGTTTAGCAATGAAGTTAGTCGGGCTTATGAAAGAGCACATAAGACAAAGTAGCCTAGAATATTCTAGAAGTATCTAGGAAGATTCTTGGGAAGCTTCCCAATTAGCTTAGCTTGCACCTCAAGTAAGTAGCTTCTAGAAGCTTCCAACTAGCTTAGCTTGCATGCCAAGTAGGCGGCTTCTAGAAGGAAGCTTCTTGAGAGCTTCCTAGTTAACTTGGCTTGCAATCTAAGAAAGTGGCTTGAGGAAGCTTCTTGAGGAGCTTCTCAAGGGCCTTGTATGCTACCTATAAATACCAAAGCCAAAGCTCATGCTAGGCATTCAGAGTTTTCCCTCATTCAAGTGTCCCAATGTGAGTTTCCATTCTCCTATTTCTCTCCTCAGATTCGGTCTTTTACATTGGTATCAGAGCAGGAATGGGATGGATGGAATTTATGGACCACCAAATCCACTTCCATCGAACCATTGGGATTTTCACGTCCAAATACTACCCAAGCATCATTTCACACAGTTCATCACCTCGCACTTTGGACAAGATTTTCTACATATGATCACCATATCTGAGGAACCCTTGGTGCTTCCAATTGTAACTTATGGAGAATGGTGGACGTGTTGTTTCTATGTGTTAATAAATTAGATAGATTGGGAGTAATGTGATAGAGGAGCAACCATGGCGGCAATACCTGATGTTATCCTTGCTATGCAATAACAAATCAAGCACCTTACTTGATTGTTGGATGAACAAGATCTTCAACAACAAGAGCAGGTGGAGAGAGTACCAATCTGAGAAGGAAAAGATTGGATCAGATTCCCTAAACCCATGGTATTTGAAGGCAAGAATCTCCCGAGTGCGGTGGAGAATTTTGTGTTTGATTGTGAACTTTATTTTGAAGCTATCAATCTACAAGACAAGCAAAATAAGATTCTCTTGGCTTCTAGCCAAGAGGATGGAGTAGCAAAGCTATGGTGGAGATTCCAAGTGGAGCAAGCTAAACGACAAATGGTTACACCAATCTTGACATGGGCAGAATTCAAGAGCGCAATAATTGGTTGGTTCCAAGCTTTAAATGCCACACGAGCTGCATGGGATAAGTTAGCAGAGTTGAAACAGATTGGCTCTATAAGAAGTTACATCACGCAGTTCCAAAACACCATCATGCAAATTCCAGATATATTGGAAGGTGAAGCTTTGGATTGATTTGTGAGGGGCTTGAAGGCGAGAACCAAATTAGAGGTAACCATGCAAGAGCCGCAACACTTGGAGGAAGCTATGCGATTGGCCGAATGTTTTGATTCCTTGGTGGCAACAACTTGGTCTTGACCTCGACCTCCACAAAGCCTACCAATACACTACACACAAGTGGAGGAGCCAGCACTAATGGAGATTGATGCAATTCAACAAAGACCACTTGGCACAATAGATAGGGAGAAACTACAACAAAATGGTGGTTGTTTTTATTGTTGCCAGTTGGTGCATTGCATTGCTGAATGTCCACTCAAGAATGGACGACCTCGACAAGTTGCCCAAGTGGAGGTTGTGGAGCGGAAGGATCAAGGAAATGAGGAATCCCAGTAGGAAATTTTGAGCCGCCTACTTGGAGCTTGATTAGTTCCAATGGGATTGAAGGCTTGACCTATGCAAGTTTGCTTCACTTGCAAGGTATGATATCTAATCAGGGTTTTAGGATTTTGGTTGATTTTGGAAGTTCAAAGAATTGCATGTCTATGCAAGTAGCAAAGGAATTGGGCATTCCTATCAAGCCAGTGATTGGAAGTAGTTTAATGATGGCGGATGGTAGAAAGAGTTCTGCATTCCGCACCTCGCATCCTGTTACCTTCAAGATTGGGAAGGAGTATTTGGAGTGTATGAGGTTTGTAGTGGCACCTCTACACTATGATATCATTTTGGGTCTGCCTTGGCTTGAACGTCATAAGGTTCAATTTGATTGGATCCGACACCAAATTCAAGTACAACACTAAGGAAGGAATTTTTGATTAGGTTGTCTGGCACCTCTGAGTAAGACACCTAAGAATAGTTAGTCCCAAGATGGGAAGTTTGCTGAGAAGGTAGCCATAGAGCAAACCTTGAAGGAAGTGGAGTCCCAAGATGGGAAGTTTGCCAAGAAGGCAACCATGGAGCAGGCTTGGAAGAGAGATGAGTCTCTAGAAGGGAAGTTTGTTAGTAAAGTAGCCATAGAGCAAGCTTTAAAGGAAGATAAGTCTGTATTTTTGGTGTGGATCAAGCCGATTGCACAAGACCAATCTGTGGAGGACCGAGAGCCTCATCAAGTAATGGTTGATCAGATAGTTAAGGAGTTTGCGGATGTGTTTCTGGATGATCTGCCAAAGGGATTACCCTCCGATTGAGGTATGCCCTTCAAGATCGAGTTATTGCCAGGGAGTACTCCAGTGAGTAGACCAATCTATCGGCTCTCACCAAAGGAGTTGGAGGAGTTGCGAACAACACTTATAGAGTTGTTGGAGAAGGACTTCATACAACATAGTACCTCTCCTTGGGGAGCATTGGTAATATTTGTTCCAAAGAAGGATGGAGAACTTCGTTTTTGTATTGATTATTGTGGGCTCAATAAGCAAACCGTGAAGAAGCATATCCCTTGCCTCGGATCGATGACTTGCTTGATCAACTAAGTAGAGCACGTTACTTTTCCAAGTTGGATCTTTGCAGCGGCTATTGGCAAATTCCTATTGATAGAAAGGATGTGCAAAAGATTGCCTTTCGCACAAGGTATAGGCATTTCGAGTGGAGAGTTTTACCTTTTGGACTCATTAATGCTCCAATAGTCTTCATGGATCAGATGCATTGGGTGTTGGATGGACTATTGGATCAATCAGTGGTGGTGTTCTTGGATGCTATCTTAATCTATAGCAAGACAGAGGCAGAACATGTGAATCATGTGCGAGAAGTCCTAAGACGACTACGACAATGGAAATTTTACTACAAGAAGTCGAAGTGTACCTTTTGGCAGAGAGGAGGTTACCTTCTTGGGTCATAAGATCTCCTCAGAGGGGATCAAGATGGAAGAAGAGAAGATCAAGGCCATTACTAATTGGCCTACCCCGAAGGATGCTACAAAAGTACGGGCATTCAATGGATTGGCCAGTTTTTACCGGCGGTTCATCCATTATTATGTTCATGTGGCTGCACCATTGACTGACCTCTTGGGAAAGAACTCGAGATTCTAGTGGAACACCAAGCATGAAGAAGCATTCTAAAAGTTGAAACATATGATGTCTTCAAGACCCATTCTTCAACCATATGATCCTCAACTACCTTGTGTGGTTGATTTTGATGCTTCTAACTTTGCAATTGGAGTTGTGTTGCAATAGGAATTCCTAGATGGACTACATCCCATTGCCTTTGTGTCTTCCCAACTATATACAGCTGAAAGAAATTACTCTCAAGATCGGGAACAACTTGCAATGGTATATGCCACCAAGGTATGGAGGCATTATCTCTTGGGGAAACAAGTGATCATGCAAACTGATCACAAGCCATTGTTGCAGACATTACACCTGGAGCACATGAAGAATAGACACCATCAATGGGAAGAGCAACTCCAATTGTTTGACATCAAACTTGAGTACAAACCAGGTCGGTTCCATGTCATCCTTGATGCTCCATCACGACGACCTGATTTGAAGTCTCTTCCTCTCATCATGGCAGCAATTACGATGGTGTCAATTGACCCCAAGATCCATAATGAGTTTTGGTTAGCTCTACAACAAGATCCCTTCTTCCAAATGGTACATGGTCGTCTAACAACAAGTGACAAGGAGTACAACACCTTCTCCTTCAAGGAAGGCCTTCTATTCCATGCAGACCGGATCTATGTTCCCACCAAAGGTGATCTTCAACTTGTGTGCCTTCAAGAAGCCCATGATTTACCCATCGCTGGTCACATGGCTGTGGACAAGACCTTGGGTACCCTCCAAGGTCAATGGTGGTGGCCCAACATGACACGAGATGTTCAAGAATTTGTCCAATTGTGTGAGAGCTGTCAACATAACAAGACCAGCAACCAAAAGCCGAGTGGACTCCTTCAACCGCTTGCCATTCCATCAGCTTGTTGGGAGCATGTGAGCTTGGATCTCATCACATCCTTGCCAAAGACAAAACAAGGACACATCGCCATTGTGGTGTTTGTGGATAAGCTTAGTAAGCAAATCCACTTGGTACCAACCTGTGATACCGTGGATGCTCCAACCTTAGCACAAATCTACTTTGACAATGTCTTTAAGCATCATGGGATGCCACATGTACTCATCTTTGACCGTGATCCTTGATTTATCGAGAAGTTTTGGCAAGCACTCTTTCAGATACTTGGCACCAAGCTTGCTTTGTCCATGGCCTATCATCCTCAAACTGATGGACAAACCAAAAGTGCAAATCATACATTGGAGGATGTGTTGCGTGCCTTTGTCAATGTCCACCATACCAATTGGGATGAATGTCTTGCCGTTGTAGAATTTGCCTACAACAATTCCAAATAGGCAAGCATTGGATTCTCTCCTTTCTTTCTCAATTTTGGCCAAGATCCGCTTGTTCCAGATTCTCTTCTTGCTTCCCCTCCATCTCAAGTTCCTCATACTTCCACATTCTTGACCACTATATCCCAATCTCTCCAACAAGCCAAGTCTCACCTCCTTGTTGCTCAGAATTGCCAAAAACAATATGCTGACCACCATCGTCGTGATCTCACCTTTGAAGTTGGTGATAAAGTCATGCTATCCTCTAGTAACCTCCCTCTCACACTTGATACCCAAGTTCATAAACTTGCCCTTAATTGGATAGGACCCTTTGATATCACCCAAGTTGTCTCTCATGTTGCTTATTGACTTGCCTTGCCTTGTAACATGCGTATTCATCCTATCTTTCATGTTTCCAAGTTGAAACCCTTTGTTCCTAACCCCTCTTCCTTTTCCTCTTGAGTCCAACCTCCACTTCTTCCTGTCCCTATCAATGATCATGAGGAGTACAAAGTTGATCATATCCTTGCGTGTTGCCATATTCAATGAGGCCGTCACCAACATACAGAGTACAAGGTCCTTTGGAAAGGGCATCCCCTTCATGATGCCACTTGGGAACCTCTTTCTCACCTCCAAAATGCACAGACGGCCATCTAGGAATTCGAAGCTTCATTGGCAACGAGGATGTCACCAACTAGCGGCAGGAGAATATGTAACAATATGGAGTTAAGCGACAAAATTAGTCGGGCTTATGAAGTAGCACATAAGACAAAGTAGCCTAGAATATTCTAGAAGTATCTAGGAAGCTTCTCGACTAGCTTAGCTTGCACCTCAAGTAAATAGCTTCTAGAAGGAAGCTTCTAGAAGCTTCTAACTAGCTTAATTTGTACGCCAAGTAGGCAGCTTCTAGAAGGAAGCTTCTTGAGAAGCTTCCTAGTTAACTTGGCTTGCACTCTAAGAAAGTGGCTTGAGGAAGCTTCTTGAGAAGCTTCTCAAGGGCCTTGTATGCTACCCATAAATACCAAAGCCAAAGCTCATGCTAGGCATTCGGAGTTTTCCTTCATTCAAGTGTCCCAATGTGAATTTCCATTCTCTTATTTCTCTCCTCAGATTTGGTCTCTCTCCTCGGACTTGGTTACAAAATGGCCTTTCAAACAAGGTATGGTTACTTTGAGTACTTGGTGATGCAATTTGGTCTCATCAACACTCTAGCTACTTTCATGAGTTTGATGAATGACATATTTTGTCCATACTTGGATAAATTTGTTATCATTTTCCTTAATGACATCTTAGTCTACAATAGGATGATGATAGAGCACAAGCAACATCTACAAGAAGTCCTAAGATTCTATGACAAAATTAATTGTATGCCAAAATCTCAAAGTGTGAGTTTGGAAAATTTGAAGTAGACTACTTAGGGTATAGAGTAAGTGCAAAAGGTATCCAAGTGTTAACAAATAAAATAAAGGTCATTAAAAAAATGTGGTGCTCTAGAGATCAAACTCAGCTCAAGAGTTTCTTTGAATTGATGGGGTTCTATCATTGATTTGTGAAGGACTTCTCCAAGGTTGCACAACCTCTCACGACATTGCTTGGCAAGGTGAAGAAGTGGATGTAGGGAATTGCACAAGAATTGGCCTTTTAGGAATTGAAAGATGCATTACTACGTGCACTAATCTTGAAATATTATGACCCAAAATGTCCAATCAAGATGGCAAAAAATGCATCAAGCATTGCAATAAGAGCAGTCCTATAGCAAGAATGGAATGATAGATGACACCCAATTGCATATTTCTCTCAAAACCTATTACTAGTAGAATGCAACTATCACACACCGAACAAGAAGAGTTGACAATTGTTCATGCAACCAAGCATTGGAAGCACTACATTGGCAAGAAGGCATTTGTAGTGGAGACAAACCACAAACCTCTAGTCTACCTCAAGACCCAAAAAGATCTATCTCATATATAGATTTGATGGGTAGAGTGGAGATAATAATTTAACATGATGATTACATATGTTGAGTGCAAAAAGCAACTTGTAGATGCATTCACTCGGATGCCTATGGTAAACAATCTGGTGGTAGAAGTCAAGATGAATTTTGGCCAAGGATTCTTGCTGCTACAAAAAATAACCCACAAATTTTAGGAGCTCAATCATCTAAGGGCATAATCAATACCCAAGGACTCACCTTTCATGATGGTAAGTTATGGATCTCGGATACTATAGACATAAGAACCATAATCCTAGTAGAATGTCATGATTTCACTATTTTAGGCCATGTTGGAGTGGACAAGACCTTAGATGCAATTAAATGGCATTACTATTGGCCCAAGATAGGCAAAAAGGCGATAGAGTATGTTCAAAGTTGCCTACTCTATCAACAAAATAAAGCTTCTAATCAAGCTCCTATCAAACTTCTTTAACCCCTCCCTACTCCTACACAACATTGGGAACATGTAAGCATGGATTTGGTTTGTGAATTGCCCAAGATCACCTCAAGATTTGACTCCATTGTAATCTTTTTTGATAGACTCAGCAAAATGATTCATATGTATCCTAACACCAAGGATGTGATTGCTCCACAATTAGCTCAATTCTACTTAGATGTGATCTTTTCTCACCATAGCATGTCTCAAGTTCTCATCACCAATAGAGACATTCAATTCACTAGTTTATTTTGGAGAACACACCTTGGCATCCTCAAAAACAAATTGGCCAAGTCCACGGCTTACTATCTAAAATTAGATGAACAAACAAAGCAAGTTAATCACACTCTTGAGGACATGCTCCAGGGCTTCACCTTAGATGAGCAAGAGAGGTGGGACCTTTTACTACCATTAGTAGAATCCACCTTCAACAATTTAATAAATGCATCCACACATGTCACACATCTTCTTCATGTATGAAGAGCATCCTTTCATGCCTTCAAGCTTGATGAAGATCCATGTTGTGGGTACTAAGGTTGATGTTGTCAACACTTTTGTTTCTAGAATCCAATAAGGGTTGGAGATTGCCAAGCATAGATTGTAGACCGTCCAAGATCAACAAAAATAGTATGCAAATGCACATCATTGGCACATGGAGTTCAATGTCATAGATCAAGTTTGGTAATCCTATAACACCCATTTGTGCATGTATGTACTGTTGTGATATTTAGTTTGGTATTATAAGTACTTGAAAGACATTATTTATATAGAGATAAATGATGGTTCTACATTGGTCATGATTAGCTTAATTTAGTCATAACTAAGATAAAGGAGACCTTACTTTAAAGGAAATGGAAAAGATGAGCATCACTATTTGGATTCTAGTGTATTGACTTGGTATTAATCCTAAGTGTTTGGCTTTGAGGAAAGAGTTGAGAACTCTTGGACCAACAAGCCTTTTTGTTTTGGATTTTTCTTTAGTCCAAGGATAACCTATGTGAAAGAATCCTTGACTTAGTGGTTGGATCAAGATAAGATCACATGCTTAAGAGAATATTCCCATGACTATGGATATTTCTTTAGTTTTTTTACTTTATTTCACTTTTAGCTTAGTAACTTGAGTTACTCTAGTAATTAGTAACTTTGGTGTGTAACTATTTCACAAATATATAAACTAGGGATGAGTAGATACTCATCATCTTTTTATTTGCAATTATCTTTCTCTCATTGAGTTCTCTAATGAGCAACGATTTGAGTCTTGGGGTGTTAACCTTGGAGGAGTATGATGGTGTTGGGGTTCCTTGCCTTCTTAGTCCATAGTGCACTACCATAATAGCCATTAGAGGTTCATTTTGAGTGAGAGAAGGCTGGCTCACATTATTGGTTCTATTTTTGGGACCTCTCTAGAAGGTAAGATAATATTCCACGTACAATTCTATATTAGAAAAAAAGGTGGCTATGAGAGCTCACTTGGAGAGAACATTAAGGGAGGAGAGAGCTGGACTTATTGCTAGTTTATTTTGATTGCTTTGAGGTGATATTGTATATCTTGTACACATGAGAGGATTTGGAGAGATTGTATGAGGTGGATTGCAAATTTTAGAGACTACAATGATTTTGGGTAAATCTCAAGTTTAAGATCTGGAATTGAAATTTCTAAATATGATAGTTTAGGTTATCTTTAAATTATCACACTTGAAATTATTGTGAGAGCTAGTACATGCATTAAGCTAGAATTCTTGAAAGTTGATGGAGTAAACTGCTTATGAAATTGCATGCTCTTTGGAAATTTGTATAGAGTATGCCATTTCTTCAATTTTCAATAGATTATTATTAAAATTTCCAAAGAAATTTAGTGCATAGCATTCTATCTTTTAGCCCAAGAATTAGAGAGAGATCATTCCTACGTAGAAAGTTATGAGTTTTTAAGTAAGGGCGTAGACCAAATCTGAAATATATGTGCTGAATAGAAAGATGTATAGGCCAAAAAGCTTGATGAAAAGATGTGGAATTTTGTAGTGGAGAAAGCCTTGGGGTTTTAATCAAGTTTACAAAATTTCAAAGGAATATGACTTACCAATTGAGAGCATTGTGTGACATTGTGAAGAGATCTCATGCGTGAGGAATGTGAGAACAACCAAAAGTATGTTTGAGTGTTTATACGCATTTTGGGAACATGAAGAGTCACCAAGAGTGGAAGTTGAGGCTATGTAAGGTTTCCTAAGGTTTTGAGGTAATTAAAAGAATAGATTTGAGGAAAGAGAGTTTAGAATAGAATTTGAAGAGAGGGTTGAGAGGATCTAAAAGCATACACCACATGCAAGAAAGAGTAAGTCTAAATGCTTTTTATGTAGAGAGAAGAGACATAAGGCAAATTCATGTACATTGACCTTTGAAAGCAAGAGATTGAAAGAAAGGAGAGGCTTACTTGACTTGGTTTATATGTTGTACCTTCTTTAGCAAGATTGGGAGGGGGGAGGTCTAAGACCAAGGAGTCATGTGAGGTTTGTGGAGTGGAAGGACTTCCAAAAGGACATGAGTGTAAAGGAGTAACAACACTTTTGAAGACTTTGGTATAGGATCTTGGAGAGAGTCTTAGTAAAGCTATAGAAATTCTACCACCTTCATCAGCTAGTTCTCAAGATTAGTGATAGAGATAATCTTTCAACTTATGGATAAATTATCCATGAAGGTTCAACTAATATGCACTCTAGGATTTAATGTTGCTTTAGAAATTTTGGAGCAAATTGAACCTTTTGTGCTCCCTGGGGTGGATTATTCTCAAATGGTGTTATTCATGTACATACTCTATTAGTTATAGAGTGAGAGAAAAGAAAAAAAGATTGAGAGAAAAGAAAGATAATGAGGGGCTAAGATGGGAAAACTTTTGGTCTTCTTTGATGTGGATGGAGAAGATGTGGAGACCTTTGTGAGAGACTTCAAGAGAGCTTGCATAAGAAACAATGAGAGGAGGAAGAATGAGTTGGTCTCATTATTACCAAATTGCTTTGAGGATGTAGCCCTTACATGGTATGAGTTAGAATATCAAAAGAGAGAGAGAGGGGAAATGGGCAAGAAGAGACTTGCGAGAGTTTGATTTCATCACTCATTGAGAACTTTCTTCTAGATGAGAGTTATGAGATTGATGAGTGAGTTTATCTTCCTCAAACAAGGAGATGGAGAGAAAGTGAGAGTCTATGTAGAAAGAGTGGAGAAGCTAGAGTCCAGATTTTACAAAGTGTTGAGGAATGTTGAGACTGTTGAGAATGTTGAGAATGTTGGGTGGGGATGATATGAAGATTACTAAGATTGGCATAAGAGCCATGCTCACCAAGAATTTTGCGGGAGGGTTGAGACCACAGATTAGAAGCAAGGTGAGATATGAGAAACCTTCTTCCAAGGTTGAAGCTATCAAGATTGCAATTTGTATAGAGGAGAGTTTGGAAGGAGGTGAGAGTGATTTGGTGGTAAAAGAGATTGTGTCTCCTCCTCAAGGTTACAAGTATGGTAGAACTTCTAATACTTTGGTGGTGAGGGTTGCATCACAAGTAATAATTGCTCTGATTCTTGGACTTCTACCAAAAGATCCACTTCAAACCATCACAGAACAACTTCCACATCTCAAGATCAATGTAGTGCAACTATGGGAGAAGAGAGTGGTGGATCAGAATGTAGAGAGAGGACCTAGGGGTTATAAAAAGTATCTATATAGAGGATGCTAACCAACCAACAATTTAAATGACAGAAATTGTTTAAGTTGTGGAGGAAGAGGTCACATCTAAAGGAATTGCCCAAATTCCACTTATCATAGAAGAAGGGGTTATGAGGGAGCCAATAGAGGGCAAGTGGGAAGGAGTGAACCCAAATGGCTCCTAATCCAAAAGTTTGGCAGTGATCTTTGGTCTCAAGAAGTTTAGACATTACTTGATTGGAGGGAAACCCACCATTATCATGGATCACAAGGCTTTGAAGTACATCTTCAACAAGCCTAATGTGGAAGTGAGGCTAGCAAGGTGGATGATACTCTTGTTTGAGTATGACTACACCATTGAGGATAGGCCAAGGAAGAAACATGCAAATATTGATTTGTTATCCAGGGCCTATGATCATGATATAGATGAGCCAGTGGATGATTCCTTACCAGATGAGGAGCTCATGACAATCTCAATCACTCAAGAGGTTCCAATGGGGTACAAGGAGATTGTGGACTTTGTTACAAGAGGTAACTCTCCAAAAGGGATGCATGCTAGGGAGATGAGGGCTCTTGCAGCAAGATCTAGACCTTACATAATGGTGGAGAGTATTCTTTTTCACCAAGGAGCAGATGGTCTACTTCAAAAAGTAGAGTGTGAGGAAGATTCTATATTACTCATAGAGGACTTTCATGAAGGTCTAGTGTGTGGAGGACACTTTGCAAGAAAGGTGATTGATTTCAAGATTTTAGATGCAAGTTATCATTGGAGGGGGATTTTCAAGGATTGTCTTGATTATTGCAAAACTTGTCATGTTTGTCAAGCTTTTGCTAGAAATTCTACCTCCACTCTACCACTTAGATCAATTCCATTGCTAGGACCTTTTGGGGAATTGATTTTGTAGGTCCTCTCAATTGAACCCCAAGGAACAATTGGTACATTGTGGTGGTTATTGATTATCTTACTAAGTGGGTTGATGCTAGACCATTGAAGGACAAGAATAAAGATGGAGTTGGGACATTTCTTTATGAACTCATTATCACTAGGTTTGGGTACCCTTTGGAGTTGGTTTTTGATAAAGGAGGAGATTTTACAAGAAGCATTACTATAGCCATGCTATAACACTTCTCTATCATACATAGAGTAACTACATCCTAGAAGCCAAATTCCAATGCCTTGGCAGAGACAACCAATCAAACCATGTGCATGACGTTGGCCAAAGATGCAAAAATAGAAGGGGCTAAACATCATTGGGACAAGAGGATTCATGCAGTTTTGTGGGACTATGGGACAACCATGAAGACTTCCACCAAATATTCTCCATTTCATTTGGTATACGATATTGAGTCTACCTTACATATTCACTTTGATCTTCTTACCTTCCAATGCATTCATAGGAGATTGAAGAAAGCACAAGGAGGTGATGTAGAGAAGTCAAGGAAGGATCAACTCATGGAATTGGAGGAGGCAAGAGCATTTGCTATAGTTTGAGTGGAGCAAGCCCAAAGGAAACAAAAGGAGAGCTATGACAAGATGTAAGGCAAGAAGAAGGTGGAGCTCTTAAAAGAAGATGATTGGGTAATTTTTTTTTATTCCATTCGATTCAAGAAATTGCAAAAGAAGGTTTTTCCTAAGTACATTGGACCTTTCATAGTAGAGAAGGAATGTGGAAATTACACCTATGATCTTAAGGAGTTGGGAGCAAGACACTTTGATAGGATTAACCATGATAAGTTGAAGATGTATCATAGAAGGTAGAGAGACTGTCACTTTGAGGACAAGTGAAATCTTAGTCCAGGGGTAAAGGTAACATCCATTTGTGCATGTATGTGTTATTACAATATTTAGTTTGGTATTATAAGTACTTGAGAGGTATTATTTATATAGAGATAAATGTTAGTTCTATATTAGTCATGATTAGCTAAAGATAGTAACTTTGATGCATAACTATTTCACAAGTATATAAACTAGGGGTGAGGAGGTACCCATCATCCTTTTATTTGCAACTATCTTTCTCTCCTTGAGTTCTCTAGTGAGCAATGGTTTGAGTCTTGGAGTGTTAGCCTTGGAGGAGTATTATGGAGTAGGGGTTCCTTGCCCTCTTTGTCTTTGGTGTGCTACCATAATAGCCATCAAAGGTTCATCTTCAGTGAGAGATAGGCCGGCTCACACTCCACAACTAACCTCACATTAGTTGGCTCTCGTAAGCTCAAGCCTCTTTTTATTGGGCCTTTTCCTATTCTTCAGCGCATCGGCACATTGGCCTACCACCTCAAGCTACCGCCACACATGAAGATCCATCTAGTGTTCCATGTTTCCTTACTATAAACATATGCACCTTGACCACCACACTTTTGTTCCATACAAGAAGTTTGACCTTGTCCAACACTCATTGATGGCATGGAGGAATATGAAGCTGAAAGCATTTCTCCAGAAGTGCATCCGTGATACCCACCATCTTCACATAGAATATCTTGTATATTAGAAAAGGTACCTATTGTATGAGGCAACATTGGAGCCAACATTCAGCTGATCCATGCACTAGTGTTAGTGCAATCTTTTGAGCAACAACTTTGCTACAAGGACGTTGCATCTTAAAAGGAGGAGGTCTATAATAGCAATAGCTAGACATATTATCTAAAGGTGGTAATTGGCTTGGTAATATCTAAAAGGATGTTATATATGATACACTAAGAAAATTAGATAGAAGTGTCACCAAAAGAGCACTTTTACTAAGTGCAAGAGCCAAAAACACAATGAAAACTTCAAAGCCAATTCTAGAGGCCTAAATGGATGAATAAGGCCTTTAAAATGGAAATATCTTCTCTCTTTAGGGCAAATGGCTGGCCTTATCCCTCCCTCCA
Organism: Lunularia cruciata; assembly: GCA_948567375.1. NCBI lineage: Eukaryota > Viridiplantae > Streptophyta > Marchantiopsida > Lunulariales > Lunulariaceae > Lunularia > Lunularia cruciata. Next base: position 59,980,318 of record OX419759.1, on the reverse strand, counting down.
ATTTTTTGTCTTATTGAGAGCTTTCCAATGGTACCTCACCCATGCAATTTTGAGCTTCCTACAAGAGTTTTCCAATGGTACCTCACCCATGCAACTTTGACCTTCCTACAAGAAGATTCTCTAAATATTCCTTTTGGTCAAACCTATTTGACCAACTAGATAGAACAAGGACCAACCTGTCACCCATCCAGACAACTAATCTAAGGGTTGAGCTTGCTGACATATCACCAATCTATGTATATGATCCAAGGGTAGAGCTTCCTTTGAGGGGATCCTTGTTGCTATATAATAAAGACAAGGTGCTCCTCTGGGGCATCAAAGTATTGAGTGTGAAGCTTGTGTTTTTTCTCTTGTATTTCTCTGGGGATTTCTCTTGTACTATAACACTTGTTCCTCTCTCTCTTCTTGAAAACCTCTTGCAATCTATCTCTACTCAATGATTCTTCTTTCTTCCTAAAAATGAATCCTAAATCTCTCTTGGCTTGCTTTCCTCTATCAATTTTTTTACTAATCCAATCATACTCTTGTTTCTCTCTCTTCTTGAAAACGTCTTGCACTCCTATATCTACTCAATGATTCTTCTTTCTTCCCAAAAATGAAACCTTGTCTTGCACCCGCATTCTCTTGCCTCTCAACCCCTCCCGTTAAACCACAAAACCACAATGACTTATTGTCAAGAGTTTGAATTTCTAGTTGTCCTTGTTCAAATGTCCTCTCTTGAGACTCTTGTTCAATCATTTGAATTTTTAGTCTCCTTGCTGTCCTCTCTTGAGCCTCTTGCTCTCACTATTACTCTCCCAAGCCTCTTCACCCTCATTTTGAACTATTACTCTTCATCCACACCCATCCACTCACCACCAATCATTGATCTCATGTGACCCCTTTCAATGTGCAATACATTAGTGGTACCAAAACTCTATAAATCTAGAACTTTATTAATCCACAACATGTTACAATTTGTATAACTATCCAAAGTTCAAAAGACCTCCAAGCCTATTGAAGGCTAAAATTGTATTCATCATAGCTTCCCTTCTCACCTCCTTCTTTGGCTAGCTCGGCCAATGATAGGAGGCATTTCATATACCTCCTCTATATCTTCTTTGTCAATAACCTTATCTTCCTCTCACATATCTTGTCTATTGATAAGGAAATTATGCTAAATAATACAAGCACTAATTCATAGCAGTAGATATCTCTTTCCTTTAGGATTACTTTTCAGTTGTATCCTTAACTCTCACAATGAGTACCATCATCTCTTTAGAACACCTCTGCAATGCTCATTCATTATTCAAGTCCAAGCTACACATTTATTAAAATCTATTCTATCCTCTCAGCACTGCACTTTAAATAACGGCACTAGGTGGCTCATGGGAGTATAGCCCAAATCACTTGAGATATTGATGATGATCAAATAAATGATTAGCTCCTTGATTATTCATATTTCTCTAGAGTGGAGATTTCCTTGGTCATGTCATATCATAGCAAGACCCTTACATAAACACCAGATATCCAAATTTGAAATAACACAATAAGATGAGTGCTATTTAAAAAAAAGCTCACCACAAAGTTCCAAATTTGAAAATAGAATGCTTTTTGAAATAAGAACAACCACCAAGTTTCACCAAAATAAAAATAATTGAATAAGATGCATTTTGAAGCAAACAAGAACTTACCACTAATGAAATGAATAATTCATGTCATGTCATTGTGTATCACTTTTCTATTGATAGAATAAGACCTCTTCCTACTGAAATAAATTTCTTCATTGATATTAGAATGTTGGGCTAAAGGGAACAATGTCCCAGTCAAACATACCCCAATAAGTCAAACACACTAGGAATCCTTTTAGGGAAAAAACTCTTGAAGTTCTTTCTCTCCCCTCAATGTCTAGTCATATCACCTCCATAACCATATTAGAGAAGATGGTTGTGATAACTCTCTCAATGAAATTTTTAGTGGACCGGGAATTGATACCCCACAAATTTATTCCCCTTGTAATACAAGCTCCATTCCCATTATGACCAAATTTGTCCAATGCAATTGCAAGTTGAATCAAAATAGTAATTCTTTTCCTCCTTGACTTGCTTTCTTGAAACAAGTCATGGTCTTTGATGAGCTCTAACAAAGTATACAATGAATGCACATCCATCCACATCAAATTGTTTAAATTGCAATGCATTTAAATTTATGGACAATTTTTGAGACAAATTGTGTAGAGTAAGAAAAGTCCCACCACCTTAATAAACATTCATTAATACCTCCCAAGGAATCAACTCCATCCCATTCTTCCTTATCTTTATCCTATTTCCATTATCCATTGTTGCCCATGCCTAACTCCAGATTTGATTTCACCTTGTTGTATGGACAATTCACACTATCATTCTGCAACTTGCAATTGCATTTGTTTCTTTATTTTGGTGGTCAACTCTAGCAAACTGCTTATACAAGGTATTTTGATGGCCGAGACACCAAGGGACAATAGAAGCGACACTCGTGGAACACCTTGAACAGTCATAACCTGCACCTTGGTTTTAAAATGTTTAGGGAAATGGCTTTCAAAATGTTTTCCTTCACTTCCTTCACTTTATTTCTCTAATGCGGGCATATATCTTGCCAAGGTGAAATTCAAACAAACCCACTATTCTTTGTTTTTCTCCTCTTTGTGTTCTCTCCAAGTCTGCCCATTTTTCTTTTCTCTTGTCAAAGTTCTCTTTTCTTATTCTTCTCTATTCTCCTATGTCATATTGTCCCTAGGGGGCAAAAATCAATCTCACTTGTTCTCTATTCTCTCATTAAATGTCTCCTTTCTCTTCTCATGTTTTCTTTGCACATCCCCGCACACAAAAAGACATTACACAATTTTTTTTTCACAATTTGATGCACATCTTCCTCTAGTATTCAATTTTTAGACCTTTTCCTTCTCTCCCTTGTCAAACACATGCACAAGTATCTCTCTGGAATCAAGAATAGTAATATATGCATAAGTATCAAGAGCAAATCAACATACTCTTTGTTTAGATGGCAAAGCTTAGACATACTTCTTTTCATAGCAAAACTCAAATCTACTTTCCATGTGTCAAAGTTTAATTTCTCTTGCTCAAATGGAAAAGCTCAACAAAGTTAAATCTACTCCTTCAAACCTCAAACTTTGATTCCTCTCATTCAATTGGCAAAGCTTGGCAAATCTCAAATCTACTTCTTCAGACCTCAAAGTTTGATTCCTCTTGTTCAATGGCAAAGCTTGGAAAAGCTCAAATCTACTCTCCTTTAGGGTTCATTAATTTGAATCCGATTGGCAAAGCTTGACCCACTCGCCTCCTTCAAGTTGGCAATTTTGGAAATAACTTGAGGGGGATTGAGGTGTATTCAATGCGAAGGGTTTGTGGATTGGTGCTATTTTCATTTAAATTTTAAATATTTTTTCCTATAGGTCATTAATTAATCTGCCATGTTGTTATTAATAGTACTTAATACTTACGGGAACATCCCATGCACCTACACTACCATACAATTTGATGGGGTAAGGCTTAGAATTATCATCAAAATTTTATGACAACGTAAACTTATGAAGTACCTATGTGGTTTCCCATTGTAAACAATTCCTCGACCACCTGTTAATTCTTTTACAAGATTGTTATGAGAGGCGAAAACTGCATTTTTAAACACCCTAGTGTATAATGTTCTCTATAGTTATTAGTTGGTCCAATCCATATATATATATTTCAAAGATTAGAAAAGTCAAAATGATAGAAAAATGAAAGTGATATTATTATTTAGTTTGCAATGTTTGACAAAGATGTCAAATATCATATCCATATCTCCATGTAATTCTGAAGCTAAAGTAACAAAAGACGAGAAGCTAGAGTAACAAATAGGTAATTTTGTTGCATATCTCTATATTTGAAAATTTTGACTTTTGCTCTCTACGGGTCATCAAAGCAAGAGAATGGATAATCGTCCTCCTAAACTGTTTTATGTATAAAATATTATATGTGATCCGTAACTACCAATATTTATTATTACTACATGATAATCTCAAACCAAATACAAATCTATAGTAACTTTTCTGATTGAAAAATCTACCAACATTTTCTCCATGTGAAATATCCATTCTTTATGATGTTTAATTTTAACAAAAGAGATATAAAGCAACACAAACAAAATAGAACATCTCGAGTTCTTGTTTAAGAAATTTATTTAAATATGTCTTGAACGTTGCGGAAAATTAGAGTGCATAATAAATAAATAAAAGTATTTATCTTAAGAAAATACTCACAGGCATATATAGATTTTTTTAATAGAATTACTACCATAATGATTAAAAAACTGTTTTTTTGTATTATTCTATTGCAGATTTCTCCAAAAATTAACTGAAAAATTTAGAACTTGAAGATAATCAATTTCAAAAAATATTCTGAGTATTTAAAGTAGTCTGAAAATAAATAAATAAACAAATAATAATCATGAAATATTTTAAATTACATGTATATAAATTATTATAGATGATTTAAATTACCTCAAATCAATCGTGTATGAATTAAATTAAAATTTTTATTTTAGGTAAATATACTGTTTGAAATTATATTTTTAATTGATAATATTATATGGAATTTTTGGTAGATATTTTTTTTCTCAAATAAGGAGAAACATATTCTTAAAAACTTAGAGCCTCACTACCTTAGCAATGTTTAAATTCACCTTTTTAAATGAAAATTTTACAATTTACTTTAGTAAAAAAGTTAGGTATTCAAAATTTTAGGTAATACAAGTTTCATCCATCTTCAATTATTTACTATTTTTCTACACAAAATAAGATAAAAGTTCAAATGATTTATAATATATTAAGAGGGGAAAACATACTTTTATTTAATAAACTAATCAAAGTAAAATATTACTAATAGCATATAAATAATGTGTGTAATAAAACACTTAGAGAGAAATATATCCTCCTGTATGATAACACAGTTTCATAGGAAGAAAAGAATTTGCTCCTGAAGACATAAACCATTGCAAAAACTAGTTTGAGAAAATTCTTTTCTCTTGGAACTTGCTACCTTAACACAATTACAGAGTGATATTTTCAAATTACAAATTTGATATAACTACTTTTAACGTCTTATAGTCAAGATTATCTCAATAATACTAGATTGATTTGCCCGTTAACAGCAACAACCTCAATGAACCAGATTTGCCTTCAGTCCCTTCGCATCCTTTCCGATCTGGACAATATTGAAAGCGGCGGCTGGCTTGAAAGTGGTCCGTCACATATCTCAATGGAACCTTCAACAGACGCTGCCGTGCAGCTGCGTTTGAGGCAACCACCTCTCGAACCAGTTGCCGCAGCAAATGCCAGTTTTGCAGGCATAAGGAGGCGCACACTGCGGAATGGACTTTCCCACATCTGCGGGTACTCCATAGTCCACAGACCCGTCCAGTCTACGGAGACCCGCTATCCAGGATCAAGAATATCTGGTGACGAGACTCTCCCTCAAGCTAGTTTGAAAGTTCCTGAGCCACGAACACAATACATGACCATGATTACCTCCAGGCTGTCGGACCTCGGATAAGGAATTTACCGGCGGTGGGAAGCATCGTCAGGACAAAAGGTCACTAATGTCTCTAAATGTGTTGACAAATGTCTCCAACTCCTTTGCGAGCTATTCGGAGGAGGATAGAATGGTGAACTTCTCTTGTTTCCTAATCTACCGCTTTTTCGTCCGTATTCCCGCCATTCGACATGCACTTCCCGTGGTTGACACGCATCTTTAAAACCACTGGTCTAGTGACATTCCATTCGAGGACGACCAGGACCCTGTCAGCTCAGCTCCTTCAAATCAGGTCTTCGTCTCCAATCCGTGTCCATGTCAGCCTAACTTTTCACCATCTCAATCTGGTTTTTGCCAATTCACTCCCATATAATACCGTAGCAGGGTACGAGGAAGATTACTCAGCCCAAGACTGCATGGCTGACCTTTACGACAGTACCCCAACACCTGGCAAGCGGGACCACGTGCGGCTGCCAAATCAATCTCTTATTATCGACCACCCGGACAAGAAGGCAAAGGAGGTTCCAAATTCAGCTCTACCAAATTTCATTGGTAAGTTGGTGGGCGAGCGTAACCAATTGAAAGAACTCCTAGGTGCATGGGTTGAGTAAGAAAGCACTTCACACTCGCCAATCTATTACTGAGGGGGGAAGGTTTAGTTTAAAGATAGCATTTGACATAATTACCTGGTTATATATATATAATAGAATAGAATTGCTTAAATGATTGGAAACTCATAGAGAAAACATGAGTATGGTTGAGTGTAAGTTATAATATTGGATTCTTCAAATACCTTGAATGAAAAAGAAAGTTCAGCAGTTTCGTACGGTGTCCGCATAAAACGATTCTTCGTATGGTTTAATTAAGTGGATTTTGTGTATGTAATAGATAAGGTTTAATTAAATGGATGTTTGTCGATGTAATAGATAATGCCTGGTTTAACCGTATTGCATGTCAAAGCTCCTTGGTATACATGTCTACCCTCTGTTGGAGAAGATTTGACAATTTAACTCGGCAGGGCGTGGAAAGTTAAACTAAATTGGTTTTTGATTCGGCTCTTTGACTGAGTTAGTATGATCCATAAAATTTTAGGGTCTATGACGATTGACTCACAAGTCAATTCTGCAACCAGAACCTTTACATGTAGCTATTGTAATTGATGTACGTAAAACCTTTGCAAAATCTCACATTTTATTACATTGTTCTCTCAACTCATGACAACATTGATGTGACAAATTTAACTTGTTTCTAGTTTTATAACACCCTCAACTTCCGTTGGGGTAGAAGGGTGAAAATAAGTTGGTGTATTTGAGAATCCTTCTGAAATCCTTTATTTATCTCTACCAATCTTGTGTGGAAGGGTAGGTTTATTTTTTATGGAGGAGATGGTGCCTATGTTGACATCTTTACTTTCTTCATGTTTTTTGATTATTCATAGGTCAATTTTGGAGATATATGTGACCGAGGTGGAAGAGAGATCTTTTTCTCTCCATGTGTTATCGTTGCAAAGGATAGATGTTCTATCCCCATGGGCGGTGGAGGACCTTCCATCCTTTGTTTCACTACCATCAGATTGGACCAGAGGTTTGCAATCTTCCTTGATGGAGTGACAATGTCAACATGTGCTACATTCTCTCTTAGTTGACTCGTCCATTCCTTGGGCCACTAGAGCACGTCTCCGCTCTTGCTCTGGCAAGGGTGCAGGCTCTTGGATCCTAGCTTGACCATGCTATAGGCCATTCCAACTTGCACTAGCTATCTTCTCTACAATGACGAGGTTCTGCCTAGGTTTGGTCGACCTATCTACCTCTTCATTACTCACTTGTGGTTCTACACTAGATGAAACAATGGTCCATATGACATGATGTCCTTTTGGAGGGCAGAGGATAGCTACCCATTATGCCATAAGGGATATATGTTTGCTGTGGCATGAGAGAATGGACACCTTGCTTGGAAGGAGCGTTTGTATTTTTTGTAGACATGTCAAAGCAGACTTATACTTGATCTGAGATGATCAAGTGACAATGGCGGATATTGTGGTTACAGACCCTATGCGTGATGCAATTTTGGAAGGAGTGATTACTCATCTTCTTGGATGGGCGGCGAGCGGAGCAGTAACACACAAGGTCTCTAAGTATAAGGTACACAACGAGGTCACCTCTTTGTTCCTCTAGCCTTGGAGTTATATGGAGCAATGGACACAATGTTTGACACATTTATCAGGGAGTGTGTAAGAGCTTATCATATTAGATCACAAAGGGTACCATTTTCACTCCCATAATTTGTAGCATACTTTAGACAATTGGTGTCCATTGCTCTACCAAGAGCATTGGTTGGTACAATCTATAGGAGAGAAGTTGTACTAGATGATGCTGCTCCGGCTGCCCTGTATGTTTGTAAACCTTATGACTTGTATAGCTAGGATATCTTAGATGCATAAGGTCAAATTTTTTGTTTCGATAATATTAGGATCTAGCTCCATCCTATCTTTTGTTTCTTCCTTGATGGGGTCTTTCCCTCCTTCATATGTTCTACGTAGTCGTCTCTTTCCCTTCTATAACAGAATACTGCTCGTCCACTCGAGTGCTTGACAATCCGAGACCCTCGCTCCATCGGTATGATGGGTCCCAACCGTAGCTAAAGGATGTTGCCGGGTGACGTTTACCCGGGTCTACTGTCCATCCGGTCCTTGATTGCTCCAGCCCTTGACAAGGCAAGGTCATTAGGGAGGTTTCAAAATAGTTATACAAAGTTTCATAACTTTTCATATAGATAGTTACAAAGCGTTGACTAAATGGGTACAATGTGTGACCGGGAGGTAGAAAAGGTATCGTTACGGAGTTCGGGCCAAGTTCCTTATTATTAGCACACTCCATATGAGGTGGTTCGTGGAAAATAAGAAATAAGGAATAAGAATTTTTCCATTATCACTCCGTAGTGCATTGATTACATATTAGGGTTAATAAAGTTTATCGTTTAGGGTTAGAGTGAAAGTGGCGGCCACCAAAGGGAGCATCCATGGTGTTCAAGAACACACATGGTAATCAAAGTTGACAAATTTATGCACTAGACAACCGAGGCCACCAAAGGGAGCATCCATGATGTTCAAGAATACCCATGGTAATCAAAAGTTTACAAATTTATGCACTAGATGAGCGGGAACATGATTTATATGGGATCTAATATGTTAATTTAGGCTTAAATGTGATTTTTCTTGTCGTTGCTTGTTGTTGCTTGTCGCTGCTCGTCGCTGCTCGTCGCTGCTCGTCGCCGCCCGTCGCCGCCCGTCACCGCCCGTAGCCACTCGATGACGCTCAAAGCTCAAATCTTGTTGGCGCTCGTACACGTTGGTTGCTGCTGGTTGCAGCTGGTTGACGCTGGTCGACGCTCATTGCCACGGGTAGTTGCTTGATAGTGCAAGGTGATTTTGCATCCAAATGTGAACCTACATTGTAATCAGGTTTTTGCTAATTTTTTGTTGCCCTTTTGGAGTAAACTTCTTTGATCTCAAATTAATTTCTTGGTTGCCGTAAGATGATGCAAATCATTTTCCATAACTCGTGCTATCTCCCTCACCACACTAATATATATGGATATGAACCAACACACCAATGCAAAACTACAAAACCCACCGGTTTAGTTTACACAAGAGCATTTGCATTTGCAGATGGTGAATTTGAATTTGAATAGTTGAGAGCAGCATTTTGGATCCGCCAAAAAATTTCATAAATGCCACTCTAAGAATCACCCACCAGAAAAACGTTGCAACTCTCTCAAGAAGCCACATCATCTCTTTTGACAGTCATTTATTTCACACGGAACTCCTAAATATACGTAATATTGCGCCTGATTTTTATAAATGAATACAAATTGCATGTGATATACCGTATAATAATTTATGAAGCGCTCATTTATTAGTTACCTCATCTCCCTACAGAGTTCACTAAAAATAGTTACAAAGTTTGTTATTTATCCTGTAGACATCTGTCAAACCTATTTCTGAAACCCCTATTGTGTACAACTGGTTTAGGGTAATTGGCTTCCTCTTTTTATTGTGTCCTCCGGGGGCAGACTAGTAACAGAAGATGAAGCATGGAGATGAGCATGGCAGTAGAGTGAACGTATGTAAACAACTATGCATCTGTTGAAGGAATGATTAATCTGAGATGATGAGTTTAGCAAATATTAGAGGAAAAAGTTCGACAATCTCTTCTCAAGCTCTTCAATATTTTGCATACTGTCCAGTCATTGACACATGTGTTCAAATGACTGTATGGCACGTGTTCTGGTAAATACCATCCCTCTCCAGAACACAGAAGGTCTGAGGAAAACCTGGCGCTTGTCCATTTCCATGGCCGCAGAGTGGACGTGAACTCATGGACATTCTACATTGCAAGGGCATTCGCTTGGAGGGTCCTAAATCAGCACAAGACACTCCTCCAAACAGATTGGAAACGTCGCTAAAACACCCCAACTTCTGCGTCTACTTGACGGGGAATCGACAAGAAAGTAGCTCCCCACCTCACCTCTCGATAAGTGGAAATCGATATAGGATAACAAGTAGGATGGGACCTCGCGATAAGGAATCCACCTGTTCCAAGAAGGCTGGAGCTACTGGACGCAATCGGTGCAGCGGATTCTAGGGTAGAAGATTACACCAATTTTACTGCTAAACTTTTCGGAGCTCCAGATGAACGCAAAGCTCGTTAACCACAGTGGTCCAGGACCGAGGAAGAGGGTGAGGGTGAGGGTTGACTCTTCAACCATGTGGAGAATGACACATGGCCTTCTCCACCATGATTCCATCCCATTGCCTCAGGATCAACAACCACATTGGATTGGATATGCCCCTGCACTCGCGCCGAACGAACCTTGAAGACTGATGCAAAGCGGGCGCCTTCTATCAGGCACAATAGCCAGCTGTAAACTCGGCCATGTGGCCTGGAGATGCAAACGGAACCACCTAAAATCCCACGTGGTCAGCAAAACAACTGCACTTGACTATTACGTGGTTATTCGCCAAGGATGGCGCGTGGTGGGACGAGCTCGAGATACCCCAGGTGTCATATCCCAGAGGCCGCTCAGTTCCCTTCAGAAGACTGCTGGGTTGCTCAGCTCCCCTTCCCCTTATAACGCACATCTGGCGTCCCTCACATCATCGAGTGCTTTGAAATAGCGAAAGTCGGGTGACGGTAGCCTCCGCGCAGCGATAGCGAAAGATCGAGGAGAGATAAAGAAATGAATCTATAGCACCGATTTCCGCTATTTTCCGACAAGACGACCTGGAGTACTTTGTGTAAGCACGCACTTCTAGAAGTTGCGTTCCAGCAACGATTGTTCTAGTCCCCCAGTACGGGATTGGATCAATCCCCAGGGAATCGTGTCTGCGGTGAGAGATTAGACAGGTCGAGTGGGCTGTGTGTTGCGGCGTCAGCGAGCACTTATTTTAAGAAGTTGCGTTCCAGCAACAATTGTTCTACTTCGAGTACGGGATAGGATTAACATCCAAAGGGTCGTTGTCGGTAGGGAGAGATTAGACAGGTCGAGTGGGCTGCGTGCTGCGGCGTGAGCGAGCAGTTTACTGACTGAAGACTTTAGTACAGTACAGGATATATTTTTAATTCGTGTTGAAATCGGTTGATTACTAGGTCCATCGGAGTTAGTATGACAACACTAGTGAATTCTGTGAAGTGCTTAGTTGGCTTTGGACTGCCACCGCTGTCGATTTCTAGGGATGTTAAATCCCGTGGGAATTGCAAGGCGAGTAACGATGCGTCGGTTTCGGCTCGTTCTGTGTCCGGAAATTTATGTTCTTCCTCGACTGGAGGGCTTTCTCGATCGAGAGGAGTTAGGTTTGTGAGTGAACGAGGGTTGAAGAAGAGTAGAATGGGTGCGGTTTCATCGACTAGATCATCGAGTATCATCGAAGATGGAACATCGCCTGCTAAGGTGTCGTTTAGTCAGCCGGCGGTTAGCGATGGAATTTCCCCAGGGCAAATTCAAAGAAGTAAGAGCGGCCTTAGTGCTCTTTCTGATGACGTGGATGCTATAACTCAGGAACTAATGAAGGATGACCTGTTATCTGGTCTTGCGGAGTTACCAGTGGTTCAGGGCTTCTCTGAAAATACTTATGATGGTACTTACGCTATGGATATGCCTGGTCCTGCGGCAGCTGCGGGGTCTGAGGCCCTTGCTGCTGCTGGCATTTATCAACCAAAATGGCTCTGGTTTGCCAAGACTGCTGAAGAAGAAAACGTTTACATTGATCGAGCCATTAACGCTACCATTGTTGGTTCTGCTGGGATTCTTGCGTTGACCAAGATGCTTACTATCGACCATGAGTACTGGCATGTAAGTTACCTCTGCCTAACTTTAATAGTTATTAAGAAATGAGTGTAGTATTTGTATCTGCGTGTTGTGAAATGTTGTCAACCGATAGCATCTTGTAACCATCACGAGGTGCTAACGGTCCTATGCACTCTTCTGTGCATAGGAACCGATTGCACCTCGTAATGGTTAAAAGTGAGTTTTATTTGAAGGCAGGTGTTCAAATTGAGCGGAGTAGACTGTATTCTCAGCTTGTAGCAACCTCAGATTGGTTACACTAGCGAGCACCATACTGACAGAGGCTTGTCTTAACAGGGTTGGACTCTACTGGAAATCATAAAATATGCCCCCATACACAATTGGTTTGCGTACGAAGAATTGCTGCAGACTCATCCGGTTTTGGCTAAAATGGCGATCAGTGGTACCGTTTATTCCATAGGCGATTGGATTGCCCAGTGCTATGAAGGGAAAGGAGCTCTGGAGTTTAACCGAACCCGTATGTTGAGATCAGGGCTGGTCGGCTTTTGCTTACACGGTTCCTTATCGCACTTCTACTACCACTTCTGCGAGGTGAGCTGCGCTCTTACAAGTCAAAAGCTTCTCGGTTGTCCCCCAGGCGCCTGCGGTACAATTGGTCGGTGTATCCCCTATCGTCTGCCGTGTCTATGGGCTTGAAATCTACTTTATCTAACCTTCGCTTGTTCTTTTTGTGCAGTGGTTATTCCCATTCCAAGGTTGGTGGGTTGTTCCTCTGAAGGTTGGCTTTGATCAAACTATCTGGTCTGGATTTTGGAATAGCATTTACTTCATCATGGTTGGTTTGTTGCGATTCGAGTCTCCACTGAGCATCTTGAAGGAGTTGAGATCGACATTCTTCCCTCTTTTGACGGCTGGGTGGAAACTGTGGCCTTTTGCTCACTTAATAACCTATGGACTTGTCCCGGTGGAACAGCGACTCTTATGGGTGGATATGGTGGAGATCATATGGGTGACCATTCTGGCCATGTAATTATCCTCACCAGTACTTTCAAGCTTTCCATGTTTACAGCATTGTCAAATATATCCAGCTTTCTCCTCTTTCCAGTCACACGAGTAGTTTTCTGAACCTTATGTTCTCGATGTATTGCAGGTATTCGAATGAGAAGTCTGAAGCTAGGTTGGCAGAAGGAGAGGCCAAGGACGAACTAAAAGAAGCACTTATCTCTACCATGTCGGTTGATGAAGTAACGGTCCCTGCCAGAGAAAAAGATGAATCTTTTTAAGGTCTGCAACTGGAGAAGTCACAACGAATTTGTTACAAAGTCAAAGATTGGTTGACAAATCGATGGATCATTGTCAAATATATAGACGACCGATGAGGGAGGATGATAGTGAAATTGTTGGGCTAACGCTTATCGAAGGGGGAGTTGCTTCATCGATGACTATATGTACATAAGCATGCGACGGGTTTTGCATCAAATTGATGTGTGGTCCCCTATTACAGTCGCCGATGAAGGAATCTGTACAACAGATTAGTGAGTAGGATTTTTTCTGCTCCTCGAAATTGCTTAGGCTTAGGAAGTTGATAGTACCTTCCTCTTTTGCCGTCGGGAAAATTTCCTTGCAAAGTGTAATATAGTATCTCTGAGCAGCGGTGGGGTTGCTGATTCAGGTGCCATCTCTTTGTACTCTATCATAGCGCACTTAACATGTGTAGAAGGTTTCGCGGTGAAGCCAGTTTTGTCCGCACCGAGGCGAGTAATTGAATGAGCTCGAACTCTCGTAAGGTAGGAAGAGATTTTAGCTAGGATTTACTCCTAGGGATAGGAGCACAGTGTAGGAACAGGTTGGGACATTGTGCGGTCAACTAATTAGCAGATGTTGCCAGGGACAAATTAGTCCTCCACGGGAAACAAAGAACCGTCATATTGCATTCCAGTTCGGGTAATTTCTGCGTGTTGCATGATTTTAACGTATAATCGGCTGAAAATACACGTGCGGAAATTGTAAATGGTTATTAGAAGTTAAAGTGTAAAGCAATCTGAGCCGTAGCCAATACTCCACGGTTTCTCCACCTTAAGATCTTAAAAGTGAAGGGTCCCACTGAATCTGAATCTCCACAGAATCGGGAAGCATCTGTCGAAAACTGCAAAAGCTGTCTCTATTGATGACTCTTTCTCTGGAGCAGAGTTGGAAAGGCGCCACTATCCCACTCTCGCATCCTGGTAAAGGATAGAGCCTGTGAATCAGGCCTCCACTTATTTGAGGTGGTCTTCAAGACTTAATCTTGACGGCATTTGATCTTATGAAAAAAAACTGTGTGATGGTAGGACTGCAGGTAGATTGGAAGTTTCCTCCCCTTCACAACTGATGTTGCTCCTGGTTCCTAGATTACTAACTTTCGAAGCAGAGTACTTTATGCTCTGGCTTTCTACACACTTTGTGTTCCGTCCGCCTACACCGTTCGCAGTGATGGCGGTTTTGAGTACCTATCTTCTCGTCCATATTTGTATGGATCTGAATTTGAAGAGCTGTGTGTCCCAACAGGAGTGAGAACCTCCAGAGTTTTCCAGCAATTGATGGAAACTGCCGCAACGAAGTGATCCTTATCTCGAAAAGGAACTTTTGTGTGATGGAATATTGGCGTTTCCTTCCTCTTGAAAGAAAAAGTAGGAAAAATCTCGGTTACGTGGCGAACCGTGGACATTGAAGAGGACCCATCCTCACCAGAGTGTTCTGAATACGATGAATGTCAAAGAAGAGTTTTTCTCCTCATGATCGAGTCACTCGGCCGTAGTGGTGGTGCAGTGGTGCTTTGTATGGCAACCACGTGGAAGTGAGAAAGCCACATAACCTTCTTTGCGCCACTGCTTGGCACACAATTGTGTTGGGAAAGGATTGTCTTGGGGAAGAAGATGATTCACCACAATAAGGGGCCTGGTGAGGTGAAACTAGCTCTTGAAACTACCTTTGGGGGCTACGTTCATGCAGTGTATGAGACTCCTCATTTCTACCGATGATAAATTTATCGATTAGAATATAGATTCGTGCAATATTAAACACATATACTGTGAATTCTCCTGCATCCTACTCTACTGTACATAAGAGCTTTTCTCATTGCAAATCTGTCTCCTACGCTTCTTCCCCAAAATTAATGTTGACTGGGTTGAGAGCAACTCCATAATCTGCGATATTAGTAACTCTAGATGGGGAGCTCTAGCATTCTTCTCGATGGGGCCAAGTCATGGCCTGGTATTATTCTTCATCGTTTAGTGGTAGTTTATCATTTCTTTTCTCTTGTCGACCAAATTTCTTAAGAAGTTATCCGAATTGTGTGTTTAGGGTGTTTCTAACTTACGACCATTCAATATTTAGAATGTTGCGTTTTCTATCATTTTATCACACTTGATTGAAGTGTTTCATTATACCAAATACGTTCTAAGAAAATTATACGGCACAGACAGTATAAGTGCAACCCGCCGGAAATTTCTTTGACGTACGCAGAAGGGAGGAAACCCCAAAGCCCCACCTATTTAGGATATAGATTCCTGCAATATTAATGACATGTACTATGAATTCTCCTGCATCCTAACGTACTGCACATATGCGATTAATACCTTCGTGGACTTTACCCGCTTTACTAGCTTTGACGTCAGATTGGTAATTCGATTCTGCTACTATCGTCACAGATGACTCGGATTTCAACGACGTTGAATTTGGCGTTGTCAGAGAACGATTGTAGAGAAGAGGTTCAGAAGTCTTTCAGGTATGTGGGACAACCTGACACGTAGTTCATAAAGCTTCGTGCTTCTGTTTAAAAGTTCTTGCGCGACTATAGCTGGAGCTGCACTGTTTAGATATGAGTCTGTAACTGGCTGATAATTTTACGAGTCGCATAAAGTGCTAACCACGGTGGAATCTAATAGCTAGCCCCATCATCTAAAATGACAGGCTACATAACCTGCGTATATGGATACTTCCTTGGTCTTCTCCTTTTTCTTCACTATTGGTTCTCGGTTCGTGGTCTCTTTTCCGTTGTGTAAATTCACTTCCTTCCAATTCTCCGCCAGGCCTTTCGCTTTTTGACGTTGGTCCACCACCCTTCTTTCCACTGCTCCCAGCACTTATTACTACCGTTTAGCATCGTTTCACATCATAATCAGTTACGCGGTGACTGGAGGATATCTATTATCAACTTATACTGAAAGTAAACTCAGATTTCCGGTCTTGATAAACAGCTTCATGCCATGGCACCTTTGAACGTACAGTGCTGCTATGGGACCACATCAAGCCTAAACTGAAACTTGCTATTACTTTTCTGTACATTGCGTACATTCTCTTTCAGGAACGGTGAAATTACGTCCGGATTACACGAGATACGGGAGAAGGAAGTCGCTTAGTGTAGTACTTCCAAGTCATCTGCGTTGTTTAGAATGCCATTAGATGTAGGTAAGAGTTGGACCTAGTCTTCCTACAGATGGGATCCACTTTGTCACTGGAGTTTAACCAACTAGGCCAGACGTTTCCAAGTCAATACTGAAGAAGTGTTATTCATCAGGATCTTGTCCTCCATGCACTCAATAAACAGTCGCTGCAAATCCTATCCCAGGAGGATAGACAGTTGACAGTATAGGATACAATTTATTCTTTCGGGACGAACCTTTTGGGACCCAATTTTTGATTGCTCTCCTATACTTCGGAATTTTCTTTCTTTAACAACACTCGGAGTTGCAGTGCAGCTTGTGGGCTGTATTTTGAGCCCCTCAACTATTGTAATACAAGCTTCTAAAGTTTACAAATAATATTTCTACAAAAATTCTGAAAGAGACCACGTCCTCTAAGACCCTTCCAATGGCAGAAGATGCCAATAGAGTCCTCGGTGGTCACACTTCGCTTCAACTCCCTGTCCGAGTGGCAAGAGCGATGGTAAGCAAACCTACGTTTCACAGGTAAGATTAAAACCACATTTGATTGGGGTGCTACTTGATATTTCGACTTAAGAATAGGTACTGATCCCTTAAGGCACCCTGCCCGTGACCCTCTGCACAGCTGCCTTTATTCCGTCTCTGTCCAAACTTGTGTTTAAGTGTACTTCCTGCACCTGCAATGATGAGTTTGCAAATGGTTCAATATGTACTCTTGATAGCCGGAGTTGATGCCGACTTCTAGGCGAAGGCATCAAAGAAGTCAATGATATACCCCTTACACCCCTAAATTTCTCCAATCTAGATCTATGTCGGACTCGTATGTGCCATCAAATCGGGGCATGAGCGTGGACAACAAACATACATGGCTATAGAGTTTCCTGTACCTTCTACTTGCTCATGTTACGAGTCGCAAACATAGCAAGACTGTATACGCGCTTCTGTAACGTTCTGTATTGCAGATCATGAGTGTGTTATATACCTGTCTGCCTGCTCGAGCTAAAAGAGTGAACTTTCCGTCTTGAACTGGTGCCTGTACATGAGCCAGACAATGTATGAATTCCTGCGGTGACCTTTTTCTCAGTAGGGCTTAAACAAAATTGTAACAATCAACATTGCTTGCGCATGCTGTGGGCTGAAGGCATTAGATAGTAATCTGAGCAGATGAACTCATAACAATTCGTCAAATGGATTGAAAGGAAGCTTGTACGTTAGACAGCCACAGCTCCAAATCCTGTGAGACAACACGTCTTTCTAAAGCTTGACGACCAAGTGTGACGTTGGTGATCCTGCAAAATCAGGGCAATCCAGTTGGTAACAATATACGGTCCTAAATCTGGCGTACTTGATGTAGCCATTCGACGTCCTTTCAACCCACATATCTAATCCTACCACTTGTCTTGACCAAGGTCAGTAAACTCTTAGCAAAGACTGAAGTGGAACATCTGCTCAAATGTTGCATGGATATTTAAGCGCGAATAGAATACTGGGCGATTGAAATGACTTAACCCTTCTTCTTTAAGCATGTAGGCGCATATTTCTTTTAATCCAGGTAAAGGTGAGTCTATCATCTCTGCATCGGAGTTCAGAGTTTCTGCCAGGCGGGTATCTTCCTGTGAACACGACATCAGATAAAACGACATGAATTAGGGGAGGCTATGCGAAGGACACAAGACCTATCTCATTAGTTTTCTCATGAATAACTCTTCATAAGATCGAAGCAGTTGCACAGACTCAGGATAGTGAGACTATGTTCACGATGGAGGACATATAATTACCTGGGGCTCTACTGGCATGAGTGTATCGAGTGTCTCCAACAACGGATCCGCTTGCAATTGCTTGATGGAGAGTGCCAGCTTCAACCTTTCTCTGCAAATAACCGGATCAAGTTGTAAAAACAGTTTGAAGCAAAGACATGCTTTCTTATGCAGATTTTCTAACATGGAAGGTAACCTCTCTAACCAGGTTCTGCACTCCAAGAGGCTGCAAACTGGAGGAACCTCGGTTACAAAGAGGTTAAGTTCCTAGCTTAAGAGACGTAGAGACAAAACCAAGAGACTATCTGAAGGTTCAAAGTGATCTAACAAGAACCTACCGATCGACTTGAACAACTTTGACTTTAACTTGTTCCCCTTCTGTGATGAAGTCCCTAGGGAAAGGCACAGGGTCCCAAGAAAGTTCCGAGACATGCACCAATCCACTGACGGGATAAGAGCCTGAAAGGTCACCAAGCCAACAGCGAATTAAGTGATTAGTCAAAAGGTAGTAGAACAATTTCAATCCAGAATAAAAGAAACAAGCGGAAACAAAACTCTGAATTACAATGAGATATCTCGTAAAAGACTGACAGTTTTGAGGTGAAATAACCAATTTCGATTGAGAGAAAGGCAACAGAGGCGACGACTTGCATCTGGTGCATGTAATTGCCCTTGGAGTCAGCTGCTCGTTGGTAATCTAACATGTGTACCAAATCTTCTTAAGTTCACACATACTCATGCCAACATGTATGAAAGGCGTGTAGTCAGGGAGCTCAGATAGACCAACCATCAGGAAACTTCAAGTCGACGAATGCTCCGTAATCTGTCACGGAATTGACCTTTCCTTCATATATATCTCCTTCTTTAATTTGCTGGACGCTCTCAACCAACACAGCCTGCTTCTCAGAGAATATCAACCGTCTCTCCTCCTCATTGACCTCTATCACCTAGATGAGAAGAAAATCGTCAGAATGGAGATCAAGTGTCCAGAAAAGAACGACAGCCATAATTGCACAATTGATTAATACAGGCATGTGGAACATCCTACTGACGACTTCCTCAACCTGCTAGTCAGTAAATCTATTCATCTCATCTTACCTACTAAAGTAATTGAATCTTCCCCCTGACATCAAAACCCTTGACGGGAAGAACCCTTTGGCCACAATTCAACACCCACAGAACAAACTAGACCCAGGCAAAAGATCAAGAAGAAATTCGCACCTTCACTGAAATGAGCTCTCCGACAAGCTCCTTTCCAACTTCGGCTGAGGTTTTGACTCCATCTGAAGAATGTGCCAGAACGTGTGCTTTGCCTCGTAAGAAAGGTTTCAAGTATGGAAAGAAGAATCAAGTCGCACGATTTGCAATCCAGAACTTTCCCTTCTCCGGTCACAATGCACCGAAATGACCGCGCAATTAAGGACTTCAATCCAACAATTTACATGAGCTGTCATAAATTAGGTCTATGGTACGCTGATAGTAACTTAGTTATTTAACTTTAGACAAAATTGTCCTAATGTCTTTGTGCGCAAGTTCTCTTCTTTATCGGTTCATTTCGTGACAGAGATAATGCCAAAGTGGAAATACCATAGATCCGCCTCAGGACTCCTGGATTCGACCAAGACAGCAAGAAGTCGCGGGTCTGATATTCCCCATTGCTTCTGATAGCTTTGGTTATCCATCTGATTTAAGGAGAGAGATCTTCTAATAAGACTAAGAGGAGTGACATGCTCCCAAAAGTTGAACCTATGATCCTCAACGATCATATGTATGAAGGTGTGATTTCCATAGATTGTTAGAGCTAAACATCAAGTGTAGTGAATTCTCCACCAAGAGAATCTCGTCCGACCATCATGATACCGTGAAATTCGCCCTCAGTAGATGGGCCTAGCACAATTATTCTCGACCATTTATTTGAGTTGGATGATTGCTATGTCCACACAAAAAGAGTCCTCGGCAGAAGCATGTCCATGTATTCTACAGCAAAGTTTTTCATCTTTTCACCTATTTTATACTAAATGCCATTCTTCACGGTCCAATCCCAAGAGCAGGTTTACATTCACGTATCAAGGTCTAAATTTCCTGTGTTTAACCCTCTTTGTAGAAACACCTCCTTTGAGCACATCGATCCGTGGTCAGAACAGATTGGAATGAGAAATTCACACAGAATGACGTCTCAATCTCCACGGCAGTTCAATTCTGTTTTTGGCTAAAGAAGGAGATCCTTTGGCTAAAGAAGAAGACGCATGCATAGTAGCTGAGAAATTGGAAATTCTCACAAGGTTGACGACCAGGAACCTTTTGTCATGCGGGCAGCGTTCAGTTGTGAGAACGGTAAAAAGCCTTGAAGGCCATTGAAGCGCACCAAAATGCCACCACTATTGCAAGCATCCACTCTTCCCTTATGCACAGCTCCAGACTCCTTCAGCTTCTCTACCTTCTTCCAATCGGCAGCTCTCTACATGGCAGATTCCCTGGCCATCAAACTCTCGCCCACATTCCAAAACCGACAAAACCCACAACATATGCGCAAATTCTCCCACAAGCCACCATTTTGATTGTTCAGCTTACCATGGCTAGCTTGGCATCCTTGGCCTCCTGAGATTCAGCAGCAGTCGGGGTGGCAGCAGCAGCGGGAGCGTTACCTGAAGTGGTGGTCTTCTCCCCTTCAGCTTTTTCAGTCCTGGCAACAGGTTCTATCCTAGGAGGGGGACCCTCAACCTTCAAAGCAGTACACTGAAAGAACCATTTTTTCCTCAGGTTGCAGTTATCCTGAGCGTGAAAACCACCAAAGGATGGAAGGCTCAAACTATTCATAGACCCAAGCATGGAAATATCAATACGGCCGCTACTCCCTGCCCCATTCACACCGAGTGTCGAACCACTGCTGCTAATTTGCCGTGAAGAAATTATTCTCGAGAGAGAACAAGTCGGAGATAACGCGGATGACCACATTGTTCCCAAAATCACCGTCTCAGAAATTGTCTACCAGAGCACCAATGTTCCAAAGAAGAGTGCGACAATCTCACCAAATCACCACTACTTCTGACCAAACAAATTCTGCTAATAGAAGAATGCTCTTATGTAGCCCGAGGCTCAGTCACTCACGCCTTCCTTCCCTGCAATATCCAGTGTGACAGTGATTTCAACGACCGCCACATAAAATGGATTTGGAACCTCCTCCGAGAGAAATACGCCAAATCACTAGAGTAACCTGAGATCATGCGGGTAATTACATCGGGCCATGCCACTTTTCGCAGATGACGACAAAAATGCGGAGTTAAAAATCGAGTTTGGACTTCCCAGTTCAGAATGAGAAGAGCGGCAGCTGTGGGGAATGAAAGCTCTGATCGCCCAATGAGTGGCCATGAAGCTCTGGTTTACTCGAAGTGGGAGGGATTGGGGAATCTGGTCCGTTTATGCTAGAGACGGGTGACAGGTGAAGCGAAACGACACGTGGTGAAGACTTCCGATAAGAGTCCCACCATGGATATGGACAGACGGAAGCAGAGGGGAGGAAAGAAAGGGAGTGACGGAGGAGATATGCAATGGAGTGGTAGGGAGGCTGGGAGGTGGGTGCTCCTGCTGCTCTTGGGAACTGACAACGGATGCCAAAAGCAGCTGCAAAAGGTGGGGGAGGAAGGCCAAGAGGAGGAAGAAGAAGAAGAGGAAGAGGTGTTGAATTTTGGTTCAAAGAGAGGCAAAGTTTTGGAACGAATTGAGTGAGGGGAAATCATGGCCGGGTGGGCAGCCGTGGTGAGCAGAGGAGGAGCCCTGTGCTCACGCTTGGCACCCTGTGACAGCCATGGCAGCAGCAGCGGTAGCCAGAGTAGTGGTTGGCATGTAGAGAATGGTAAGAATTTGCGGCACTCTTGTAGAACGTCTCTGCGGATGAGTAACAGCAATAATAGCGTTTCCGCAGCAGATTCAGCTGCTGGTGCTTCCTCTCTGCAAGTAGCGCCTAGAGGATCGTCCCAATGGGGCCAAGCGGCTAGCGTAGGAGCTCCCCCAGCTGAGGCTGAAACTCCAAATGAGACGGTGACGGCTGCAGGCGGTAGATATGGAGTTCATGTAGGGCAGATGTGCATCCAAGGCTTGCGGGAGGACATGGAAGATGATATCCTTGTCCAGGAAGGGCCTCTGGGGTTCACTTACGCTGCTGTCTTCGACGGACACGCAGGTTTCGCAACTGCAGAATTTCTCAGGTGGGTTTTGTCAAATTTGTAATGGTTACCATCAGTGAAGAGGGACGAGATGGCAAGAGCAGAGTATCCTGTTTTACGCTTTTTCGTTACTGCTATTTAAATTGCAGAAAGAATTCAATTGAGAATTTGTTTGAATTCTCTGTTTCGGATTGACCTTAAGCAAATGTGATGGAAACAAACACTCTCAGCCGTGATGGATGGCAGTACTTGGAATTTGTCTGTAAAAGGATGAAACCAAAACTAGACTGTGTTCTAGAAGCTCTTGCCGTTTTCCTCCTTTTGAGAGGGTAGAGAAGCATTCGAGATGTAAATCTGATCTTCGACACCCTTCTTTTATTAACTAATTACAGAGGTTATTCGGATGAATTTCTTCCTGTCACCCCCATTGCTATTCTCCAAGCGTGGGCACATTAACTATCTTGCCAACCAGGATAGCAATTTCTCAGAAGTAATGTCCAATTCCAAGTTTTCAGCCATGAGTATCTATCTATCCACATGATCCTGTGGTTGACGTAGCACACTAGAACTCCAAATACTCTTCTTAGTGAAGATCACTTGAGATCATTATTCCCGACTCGAAATAATTACATTTGCTTTGCTGTTTCGTTGTCCTTCAGCTTTACAGGAATTGTCAATTGACTGTATTGAATCGGCTCTTTCCAGGAATGAACTCTACAAAGATTGTGTAGAATGCTTGGAAGGAGGCACGCTACTGGAGACTGGCGATCACAGTGCTTTGACAGAAGCTTTTGTGCGCGCATTTTTACAAGCTGATGAACGCCTGATCAAATGGTTCGTTCTCTTCGGCTGTCTTCGTCTTCAAAAAAAATCGAAATTTGAAAATGCCGGAACAACCCGGTTCTTAAGGTTTACAGTAGAAGTTTATTACCCTTATCCAGAGGACAAAAGCCTGGTGTGAGAAGAGAGATTCAGATATCTGCATAGCTGGTAACCTTGCAATTTTTTTGACTCTGTCAACTATTTGCGTCTTGACGTGAACAGGCTGGAATCAAGCGCTCCTGAGAAAGAAAAAGAGTCAGGCTCTACTGCCACAGTCGCATTTGTACGCAGCGATATTGCAACGGTTGCACATGTGGGGGATTCGCGTGCGGTAGGTAATGACTTATCTTGACAAGCTCGTGAACAGAGGAAAGCGTGCCAAGAACCAAGGGGTTCCTGTTCGAGATATTATACGTGCTGATGTATTTTTTGTTCATGGAATAATAACTAATCAGAAGTACCAGGAAGTGGCTGATTGGTTTCAGACTGAGTTTTTGTTTGAAGCGTGTAGGTTCTCTGCCGGGCTGGTAAAGCAATAGACTTATCAGGAGATCATCGCCCCTTTGGCAACAGCAAAACAGCTCTTGCTGAGATCAAGCGTGTGAAAGAAGCAGGAGGCTGGGTGGGCACTCTTTTCTTCCTCTTGTGGAGTTATGCCCCTCGTGCTACATCTTGTCACGAATACGAAGCTCTTCATCTCAGATGAATTTACTATTATCAGCCCTGTAATTGCAGGTCAGCCACGGGAGACTCTGCGCCACGCTTTCTGTTTCACGTGCCTTCGGGGACGTGGGTTTCAAAACGCAAAAGACCCGGTAGGTCAGCTCAATTGCAGTGGGGTTTATTTGCACTTCCCTTCACGTCCTTGAATGACTGATCATAGATGAGATGGGGACTGCTGGTGGTAGTTTTGGAGTGGAGCCTGGTTAATAGTACGACTACTCATTTTGCATGGCGTGAATGAGACTTTCTTATTATCTTGTTTTATTATGCCTTTGCAGAATGCTTGAGGAGGGTATTAGGGACAGGCGGTGGACTAAAGCCTTTACACAAAAGTGAGCATTCCATTCAAAACTTTACAGATTATATCTTTTCGGGATCATTAAAAAATGCCTCGTGTGTTCATGTTATACCGGAACTTGAACATTTTCAAGGAACAATCCACCATTACGGGGTAACTAACATTTCAAGCTTGGGATATTGGCAGGCTAAACATGAATGGTGTGTGGTTAGAGGCAACACCGGAAGTCTCTAGAACCCAGCTGCAAGAGGATGACGAGTTTATTATTATTGGTTCAGATGGATTGTGGGATACATTTAAAAGGTGATGGCCAGCACCCTGGAAGATTATTCTGATATCCTTCGAAGCTTCTAAATGATAGTGAGAGTTTTCTAAGTGAGAGTAGTGAAAATACAGTTGTTTGCCAACCTGTGGATCAAGTCTAGTGTTTCCTCGAGCTGACTTGAAATCTCTCAAATGAGAAATTAGATTTCACCCTTGCTGCCTGACTTTCAGCATTTATGTTTGGGAAGCAGTTATATATCCTGTAAATGCTTCAATTCTAACATTGACCCTCAATCATATATGCAGTGCGGATGCTGTACAGTTTATTAGGAAGCAGCTGAAAGAACACGGAGATCTACAGGTAAATACCCTGTAAAACTGAAGATAGTAGTTTGCTTCCAGCCATCTGTAGTACAAAGCGCTGTTGCTGAGCTTGTGGCTGTCCTTGAGTCAGGGAGACATATGTAAATCAAAAAATGAATCAAAAATATGAATATAAAATGTAAAAATGAATCAAATAAAAAAGAGAGTAAAAAATAAAATAAAAATAAAAATAAAAATAAATTATATATATATATATATATATATTATATAGAATTGCAGATGCGTTACTGTGAGTGCAGATGCTGGACAAAGGTCACTGCAGAAACCGAAACCCCAGCAGTGTAAGATTACCAAAGAGAATTGATAGCGTCTTATCTATTTCTGACTATCTTGAGTGGT
Source organism: Lunularia cruciata (assembly GCA_948567375.1). Lineage (NCBI taxonomy): Eukaryota > Viridiplantae > Streptophyta > Marchantiopsida > Lunulariales > Lunulariaceae > Lunularia > Lunularia cruciata. Next base: position 59,955,292 of record OX419759.1, on the reverse strand, counting down.
CCTGTTTTAAATCGTGTTGGCCTTTCAGCGAGCTTGCGAAACCATCGTGCAAACTACCCTGGTAATTTCTGTACCTAGCCCAAAACTTGCGTCTATAGTTACCAAGTAAGGTTTGCGTGATATTACATTGATCTCAAAGTTCTTCCACTGAAATGTGAGATATTGCGATCATCTAGAAGAGACTTAGTGCTATTATCCCTGTTGGATATCGCAGTTATATATGGTTTAGCAAGAAACTTCGTTTAGACTGTCTAAATGTGGCCCAGTGTCTGAGCTAACAGTCAGGAAAATCCGGGTCTACAGGAACGCCATGGGCAAGACAACATCAGCTGTATCATTCTTGACTTCGGGTGAGTTCCAGTGATCTCCTCGTCTTGTTTAGTTTCCATGGAACGTACGATCAAGGAGGAAAATGTCAAGATAAACATCCAAGAACATAACTAAACAACAAGAACCGAATATGAACCCCTGAGTGCATCTTCAAAACTCGAGTGAACTGAGAGTTGCTTCTTGATTCCTGAGAATTCAAATTTCAATGAAAGGTATAAGCGTGGGAATGCCTGGTTACGGCTTGGTTTTAAGATCGTCATACGCTATAACAGTCTTAGATCTATCAGAGATGAAAACATTGTAGAGCAGTAACAAGACTTTACCTCTGCTAGCTGTGGGGTTTGAACCCACGCGTACTGATGTACAGACGATCTTAAGTCGTCCCCCTTAGACCACTCGGGCAAGCTAGCTAGTTTCGGAATTGAAGAACGGCCGACCTAACCTATAGTGTGTGCGGCAACCTAGTCTTACATTTATTTATTTGTGGAGCCCCACCCATGAGGCCAACAAACAACTGTTTTCCTCGAGAGTTGTGCACCGAGTCTCAGCTTAATCTCATAGTTTCACCCTGAAACCTGACCTAAAATGAGAAACTCACTTTCTCGACGAGAGAATTAGCTGCGTCATAATTCACCAAACATTCAGAATTATTAACTTCTTTAGGTGTACTTTCTGACTGGGAATATCCTAAGACGCTGAAGGAAACCATAATTAAGATTCTTCGGAGAACAGAGGCGAATGGATCTGATGACATTTTAAGGAAATTCGGGTTGGAACCTGTGTGTTGTGCAGAAAAATTTCGAAAAACGAGAGATCTCTCCTGCCGTTCAAGTTTTGGTAGGAGCAATCTTAATGGTAGACTTGTAATCATATTTGCTTTTCAGCAGTCTGGTTTCGGCAGAGCAATCGTGCTGAAGGATTCGTCATGAGATCTTCTCACATTTGTAATTTGCCATACAGGCAGCTGTGTATATTACGTACTGAAGCCGTATCGTCCTTGATCGATACACGACTAAACGATAACAAATTTTGCAATTCGTCCAGTCCAAGAGTTCTTTTCCAAGCGGATCCACTTCTTAGTTTCAATAATAGACATCTAAAGGTCCCTGATACAGATAGTTCAAGTTCGTCCCCGCACTCAAATTTCGACGAGGAGAGTTCATGGAAATCGTTCCAGATCTTTATAATCTCCACACTCAGATGGACACCAACTCCTCGCAACCATGTCCATATCTGTCAAGATTATTTCTGTCAAGCCTCCATCTCCATATCTTTCCTAAGAACTGAATGCTACCTCCATTAAACCCAGCAGTAAAATCCCTAACAAATCATCTTCAATGTGGCCACGGATTCCAGTATTGGTCGGGGACATGTGCGGTAAGACAAAGCCTTGGTCTATGACGCGCTCCCACTAGTTACATAGTCCTCCATTTTCAATATCTGCATCTGAAATTGAACTAGCCAGCATTGATTCAAGTGACGAGGAGGTTCAATCTTCACTTCGCGATAACTCTGAGGAAAACGATTGATGTTGGGTTTCCATGTACATGTCACATGAAGGTTTTGTAGATTAAGCTCTGATCAGGACACACCAATGTGTTCATAGAAACAGACAGGCGTAAATTTTGATTATCGGGCTGATTGGGAGAATAGAACCGTTGAACTGTTTTGTTATACATTGATCACTGTGCTGAGCACAGACAGCGGATGGTAAACAGTCGAACCAATTATTCTGTGGGTGAACGATGAAAAGCGGAGCTAAAGGGATCACAAGAATCAAAAATGTATTGGAGGTAAAGCATCACCACTGCAAAATATCGTAGCACAGTGACAGGACTTGTTGGGTAAGGATTCTCGAAAATACGCTGTGCAGACTTTACTGCATGCGCTGTACATCGAGTACAGACGCTTGGAATCGTCCTTACAGATGATCAGGCCAAAGTGTTCGAGCCGCCCTTTGAATAATGACTTCCACGGAGTAGGTTCATGCAAGAATCTCCTTCCAAAGAGCGAACTGCAAATTCCCGATACTGAATAGTGCGAGTGTCTTGGTGAGCAGAAAAAGCACTGCTCCAGGGCGAAGAATTTTTTGGAAGAATAGAAATGTTGCTGATTATAGTATCGGGACTGTAGGCTAGTGTAGATGCGGTTACAATGTCTACAAGATTTAGGGCCATGCTGTGAAATGTGTGTATAAATCTTGTCGAGAATTAAACACATGTCATGATAAGCTTCTCACCGTCGTCTCATATGGATACGAGAATTACCTGTAAAGTTTACAAATTTCAGGGGAGTCCGGGAATTGGATGCTACATTCCCTCGTCGTCCATCAAGTTGACCCTTTTCTGTGAGCAACAGATGTGAAATTAGAGTCATTGATTGCTTCCGTGAAATGTTGTCGGACGATATCCATTTCTCATCCTCACGTGCAGTGATAACTTCCATCACGTTACTCAGAACATGGGAGTCGGCAAAAGCAGCCCCCTCCCGTGCTGCACATGTCGCGTGGGTTTTTTCAAGTTTATGGTCGACACCATTTGCGAGATATCAAACTCAATCCCATGATTCGTGATGCATGTGGAATTTATGTTGTAGCTGATACCCAGATCCTCTAATTTTGTTTTCACTCAGGTTCAGGATGATGATTGTCCTGTATTTCCAGATAACCGTAGGTTCAGGAAACAGAGCAGGTGCTATGCATGCTCCGGATGCTCCGGGACCTGTTATTGAAGATCTTCGGGCAGCTACCATGTGCACTGACTTAATTGCGTCATGTTAATAATGACCATGGACTGGACATTCCCGGAAACTGAGATGGTAGATAAATTCAGCAACTCCATCAGAAAATTTCGCTGAATTTCGTACGCTACTGAAGTACCTGTTGTAGTAACTTGTTGTATCTTCTCCGTATGCAACTCAGACATCTCAAGGTCACAAATCTGAATTGGAGCTGGCCTGAAATAGAAAGAGTGCCAGTGATCTTCTTCATGAAATCGCAGTTCAATCTTCAATCTCCGCAGTACTTGACAGTTAGACCTTCCTGACAAGCTCCTTCAACTGCGGGAAATAGAAAATAACTTTCTTTGCTCCATAATCACTGGGGGAGTCACAGACTTTTGTAAAACCAGTTCTTTCACTTTAATTTCGAACTAGTTTGCTTCTCATTGTAACTAGAGTTCCGGTGTTGGAATTTAGTACGCTCCCAACGTGAATTTGAAGAAGTTCGTATTTGACAGCACTGAACTGATGCCCTCAAAGTAAACAGTGCAGGCCCGAGCCTCCCAACTTAGCGCACAACAATTGGACAAATCCACCGTTCAGGAGTTCTTTGTGCCTCTATCTTTTCGTTCGAATCTGTGTCAACAGTCTATCGGCGATGTATCTATACAGGCACTCCAGAAATGATATCACACAGTCATTGTCTTCACCTAATTATACACGTACACACACGGCGCCTATCCGTAATAAAGAATGTCCCAGAGATTTTGAGGAGGCCACGAGCTCGACAATGCATAATACATCATAGAAAGCGAAACGATCATGAACGACGCTTCAAATCCAAATCACTCAGCGACACCGCAAGCGAGCGGTGCTTCCAGGTCGGGTCCATTGTCTCCTTGGTATGGGGAAGGTAATTTGAGAAGAGGTTTAATCCTTCGATTCTTCATCGTCCGAACAATTTAATCATGTTAAAACAATTTAAAGAGGTACGGAAATATTCAATATTAATGTGGCACTATGAACCTGCTGCAAAGCATTTACCGAGCCACTGCAAGACTTTGGCCAGCCGGCCAAGTCAGACGATCATAATTTGGACTCATCACAGGCAACAACTGAAGTTAGTATTTAACAATCTTTGCCCACAGACCAGTAGAGCCAAGTAGCTAGTGTGAGATGATTATAAGTTCCCGAAAGGCGAGAATGATTCAACTGGGATCGGATACAGCTCCGTTAGAAGACAGGTCACTTGGTATAGATGTGCAGAGAAACTATGAACACAGCAGCATTAAAGCAACTTTATAGTTACATATGTCATATTAGTTTCGGTATCATGTTTGTCTGCTGCATTGAAGCTGCATGGACAATCATTGCAATTGTACCAGTGGCACTATGCTGCTGGTTCCTCATGATCAACTCTACGGTCCTACTGTGGTTAATAATCGAAGATATCCATAAAGAGAATGACAGCACTGTAGACATGTTTTGTTCTGTTTTATGAGATTCTGAAGTATGAACGATGGGCTTTCAAAACTCAGATGTAATTATAAAGGCATTTAAATGTTGATTCCATCTATCTTTTCACCCGTGCCCGATTCGTAACAATTAAGAGGCTAGCTAGGTTATTGCTAAGATCTGATTGTCAGTCGCATGATGTCCTGTTCACAGAAGGGTAAAACTTACGGCGACAATCACAGGCATCAACTCAGGCGACAAGCTACGACTTTTTTTTTTAGTGCCAACTCATGAAACTCTGGATCCCCAGGTCAGACAAGCAGCTTGTGAGCGCCAGGAAAGTTCAGCGCCCTTTAGCACCAGTACAAATCCAGCTCCAAGTCCACGTTATTTAAACGACACCCAACCTTCACCTGATCATGAATTCAGGCAAATCTTCTTCTCCAACTGTTTCAAGATATTCATCTTGCTTTGTAGTATCACGGGAGTGGCAGAGCAATTCGGATTGTCTCCATCGTTTGTGGATCACTTAGGGTATATTACCATATTCTGCATCGTTTAGTCTTGTTACCTTGAAGCGCCAGGCGAATTTTGACATCAGGTCTTCGTCATGCAAGCCGTCTTCATGAGCTAGTACGTATTCAGCCCCTTTCCTCATCTCTTCGACTGGTACTCGAAGCAGTGTGCAGTTAATAATTAATTCTCTTCATAATGCCGGCTTGCTGGAGAATATTAACTTCATTTCGCAAAGGACCTGGATCAGCACATCCATTTGCTGCAAATCAGCTAAGACCACGCTCTTCTCTACTTCATAACGTTGATTGTTTCTTCCGCTCTTCTGTTGTTGTTCGACAACCTCGGCAAACTGAACACGCTTCAGAATCCACTGCAATTTGTCCCCCGACAGAACTCGAACTTCCCGCTCCCTTTTAAGCCACGTTTATTTAGACTACTTTCCACTCAAGCTTGAGGAGGCCGAACTTAGGATCTTCAACCCCCGGCGAGATAGGCTGTGCAATCAACCAATCTTCCGAACCAGGTTTGATTACAGCGCCTTTCGTTAGAACTTTCTAGCATTTGATTGTCAAGTAAGCACTATTTAGATTCTCCCATCACGTTAAATTCTTAGACATTGTAACAGAGTTCGAGAATAATGTCGTTGGATTGAAATAAAACAATTGAGTATATTTAAAAGGGACGCCGGTCGTGCGTGATACAGATCCGAGAAGCAACTCTGCAGCTACCGTTAGATATTGTCAGCAAAGTTATCTCCTCCGAACTATGAAGTCGACAGTGGATGTGAACATTACGCAAACTTCCCTACACATCGTAAAACCAGCTTTGCAAGTTCAGGAACATTGGTTCCCACTTTCAAACATGGATCGAGTGATGCCGACCTTTTACGTGCGGTACTACGCAGTTTACGAGTCTGCAAAACATGGAAACTTCCGGGACATGATTTCTTCGCTGAAGAGAAGTTTGTCCGAAGTTTTGGTTCCTTACTATCCTCTCGCTGGTAGGATGAAAGATCCTCAAGAGGGTATTTACAACGTTCACTGCAACGGAACTGGTGCAGAATTTGCTGAGGCCCACGCAGATTGTGATCTGAAGGCACTGGATTACCACCAACCGGGGTTGACTCTTGGAAGGCTCCTTGCACCCACAAATATCTTACATCAAGAAGATGGCTCTCTTCCACCCGTTTGTATCCAGGTAATCTCTAAAACTCACTCCTCCGCATGGGAATTTGGCGATGGATGATTTGTGATAAGTATGAGATTGCAGCTTTCGTCAGTAATCGACAGCCAAATTTTAGCTGTACAAAAGTCCAAGGTGTTACTCAAGTGCCAATAAAAGTTGGCGCTTAAAATATTGCGTTCTAAAACTTTAGAGACATTAACCGAAGCATTGCTCCAGCTGTAAAAGAGAAAGACAAAGCTATGGTAGAAAGTTGCAAGGGGGACTTTTGATGTTGAGGTGTCAAATTTGGTGACATATATGTTACGTATACTCTTGGCTCATTTTGCTTCTCTAGGTTACGAGATTCAAATGTGGTGGAGTCATCATCGCTTGCAGCTGTCACCACCAAATTGTAGATATGTATTCGATAGATATGTTCCTGAACGCATGGTCTCAAACAATGCGGAGCCAACCTCTCAGCAGGTTACCGTTTCACTGGCGATCGTTGCTGCAAGCGAGGAATCCACCAAAGCCAACTGTCGACCACAGCAATGAGTACGTGGTGAAGCCGAGTTACGAACCCATGGCCAACAAACCACGGACTCGAAGTTTAGAAGAGCAGCAGCCGATTGTATCAAAAACCTTCCACTTCGATCACAAAGCTCTTAGCAACCTCAAGAGGGAGGTAACTGGAAACGGGAAGTATGGCCCCTTCTCGTCCACAGTCTGTGTTTCCACATACCTTTGGCGGCTGATCATGAGGGCCAATGGGTACGCCGATGATGAGAATGCCAATGGGAAATTGTTCATTGGTGTCGATGGGAGGAGAAGGCCCCCAAACTCCTGTGTGACACAAGATTTCTTCGGAAATATGATTGCCTATTCAAGGTCGAATTGCAGTATGGGTGAACTCATAGACCAGCCATTGTGGAATGCAGCTAGTGTTGTGAAAAGATCGATACTAAAAGCTTCGGATGAGTACTTCCGTTCATTAATAGACTACGTTGCAATCAACAAGGGCTCTGCAGTGATCCCAAACATCAACGTCTTCAAGGACAAGTTCACAATTATATCTAGCGTTCAAAACCTCGGAATGTACGAAGTTGATTTTGGATGGGGCAAGCCGGAATTTGCTGGGATTGCAGCTTTACCTGAAGGTGCGTCCAATTTCGTGTTCTTGCTGCCGAGCCCCTTGGGTCATGGAAATCTCAACGCTTCGATATATCTACGAGCTGACCACATGGAGAAGCTGGAAAGTGATCCAGAATTTAAAGTTATTGCTGCTACCAACAAATCAAGAGAGAGCACCAACTTCAGCAGCACCCATCAACATTTTGTTCCTGGAGGTTTAATTCTTGGTAATAAGACTCTGGACTTACATAACTGATTACCATCAGGAGCCTCGAGCATAATCGCCTACTTGTACAGTTCCTCCATGCCAGCAGGCGCGGTTTTCTTTAACTATAAATGTAACAGTCATCAAATGATTCTCGTTCAGACAATCTATGCTCTTGTCTAAGAATGAGATTCCTAGGCTTGAAAACTCGAGCTCTTTGTTATATGTTGTTCGAAAGTGAGTCCGTAGAATGCAAAAAATCACCCCAATCGATTATATTAGCATGTTATGTGAGTCAATGTTGATTAGCACTTGATATCTCACTAGCTCGATGTACTTATAGCCTACCAAATCTCATCGTACAGGAACAGATGCGTTCGGGTCATATGTTAAGGTTGACTAGCTACAGTAAGTTCGGGTCATTTTTGAACTCGAAGCTGTGTCTGCCTTAAGCTTTTGGCAGAAGGTTTTTGAGTCATCATAAACTAACATCATCCCTCATGAGCGTCACGACGGATGCTCGTACTCCCCTGTTTGCTAGACGATCCATGTGAGAAACAGAGTTGTAAAGGCAATTTATCCCCATCCATTAGAACAATAAGTCTGTCGATAGATGGTCTGGAATATTCTGACCCTCAAATTGTACAGAATTAGATCCATAACGATTTTCTCCAATAGAATACCCCTTGCATTGAGCGTTATGAACATCCAACTCAGCCTATTTTCCACAGTGCAAGTGACATTTAAGCTTTGTAGGTCAAGAAAATTGATTGCTTCTCTGATGACCGACGGTCATGCAATCAACTTGAGGACGTTGAGACACCTCTGGCACGCAAATATGGATCTTCCGGAATTCCGGGGTACAATGTTGACTCGGGGAGCACAAATGCCGTTGATTGTCACTGAATCAGCAACCAACTCTTGAGCTCACTATATCAAACAATCGAACCATGACTCCTTTTTCAACTAGCCTTTTGCAATGAAGCTCATTGTACAAATTTCCAAGACGGCATACACTATACCACCTTGTTGTAACGACTGATCTCGTTGCCGAGAAACTCTATAGTGCCTCACACGCGCATGCATGCCAACAACTAATTACAGAAGTAAAGCCGTTAGGCGACCGATTTTGGAAAATCTGAAACTTCCAAGAGCATTATAAAATTCTGGGCAATATTCAGTGTCTTCTCCGTCTGTTTGACGTCGTACGCCATAGAACAGAGTTGAGCAATCTGTATCAACACATGCTGAACAAACCTGCGTGGAGCAGAGCGCCGAAATTTCAGGTAATCGCAACCTCAAACCCAACTAACAGTACTTAAATTTTCTCCGACAAAAGCAAGAAAATCGTGGCTCAAGGATTCGCGTTACCGTTTCTGTCATATCTTGAATGTCTATAAGTAAGAGGTCTTGTATATCTTGCACAATGTCATCGTGGTAACTTCATGAAAACTTTAGCATCATCGAATTGTAAGACCTTGAAACCTAAAAATTAGTCCATTTAGATTTTACTGAGAAGAAAGGAATCATGCTTGCGGATGTGTTGAATAATAGTCATTTCCCGGTTTTCATTGTTGAGCTTGACGTCCTCTGGCCTTGCTGGCCTCGGGAGGAAAACTGGGCAGGATTTCGTACAGGTGGAGGATTTGAAGAACCTAGCTGGAGCTGCCAAGCAAAGAAGTGTGTTTTCGTGCGCGGAAGCCTGTGCTGGACAGACCACTTCGAGAAAATCCTTGAGCAAACGTCACACGAAAGAAGGATGGTGTCTGTCGCCCGTAGACTAGGCCTTTCTCGTCCTGTGGGGACGAGCCCCGCACTCGGAGCGTTGAGGTTATCCAGATTGCACAGGAGGAGGTGACACTTACGCTGTGGAATCTTGCACGTCAGCAAGAATATCATGTTCTGCGGGGGCTTTCTTTCAAGATTTGGCCTACACGAATGTATATGCTACCATATTTGTGGTGGTTTGAAGAGCCAATTCCAAAACTTTTTCTCCCCAGGTTGTCATACGAGGATCTACTGGTTGAGGTTTATAGCAGCGAGGTCGCTGAGAGCAGTGCTAGGTTTGAAGAGACGAGTGATCGTCGTGTTGAGTTGGTTTAAAATGTGCAATATGATCACAACGGAAGACATTTGTGGTTTGAGGATATGAGAAGAGTTCAAGGATATTCTGGGGATCAGTTTTCTGATGGACTATTGTTGTTTGGACGTAAGGGCATCAAAGAGAGCAGAACACTTTTAAAAGATATTGTTTCGGGAAACGAAGAGAATGCTCAAAGGCAAGCAAATTCCTAAGATTTGTGAAAATCTACAGTCAGCACGTCAGGAATGGGCTGCAGCTGAAGATCGCAACTTGATCTCGGACTTGAATTGTCAACACCCTGCAGTCTTAGTGGACTGAATAACGGGCAGGATCAAGATGATCATTGGCTTTCAGCCCCGTATCGGCGGATTCACAGAGGACACTTCTATCAGCTTCTTCTTTCTTCAGGTTTCAGGTTGAATTGGGTCAAGATACTGAAATCAGGGAACATGTTGGAAATGGTATCTTCGTACGTAGGTTCTACATTTGTGGAGTTTAATATGAAGGCCCTGGGCATGAAAGTGCTGCTGGAGTTTCGTGCCGAGAAATCTGAATCTATTTTCTGAATCTAGTTATAAATTCTCACAATTACGGAAATTATCAGCCGTTGGCTAATTCTAAAATCATCGAACGAATCTGTACAATTTAGCCTTCTATTCCATTTTTTGAATCTCAATTTCAATCACTGGTCAATTTTTGAGAAGTTGCTCTCAGTAGTTTGAACAGAGAGATTCGAGAGGATTGAACGGGTAAATTAGAGCAATCAATACACATTATATAGTTATTTGCTCGCTTGTATAATTCCCGATATTCTTGACTCTTAACTGAACGGGTGCTTTGAGATCTTGTCCCTCACTTGCTTTGAACTTGGAGTCCCTCACTCTGTATAGTGCAAGCACGACTGAGGAAAGTCAGAAATACGTTCTGGGATCCATCTCGGAGGCACTGGAAGGAGGTCATTTTCCTGCAATGAACACGTTAAGAGTCCGTGGGGGTGGTTGGCAAGATGGTTGTGCAGAAGTACTACGTGGCAGGTGACCTTGGCAATCTGGAAGTGTTTGAGATTCTCATCCGCCAGTTGTCAGAGAGGTCCAGTTTTAGAAATGCATTCAAGTGTTTAGCGAGAGGACTGAGATCAGGGTGTATCAAAAAACTACAAGATTTGACCCTGGGGATAGATTTAGCTGGAGATGGAGTAGATATTTTATCATTTGGTGTTCGAGAAGGCTCTATTCCACAATTGACGAGGCTAGCGCTTCAATTTTACGGATCTGACTAGGTGGAAGAGCCCAGGGATCCTTCTTCTCGTAACGGATTTCAAGCCATGGCTGAAGGACTCGCGTCAGCGTTTCTGTCATATCTTGAATCGCTAGAATTAAACATCCAAATTCTAATACAAATGTTCTACACTGAAGTGGACATGTCCATTGAATTCCTTCTACTGTCCATTGAGAGAATCCCAGGTTGATCCCTTGTTGACACACCGGTAAGGTTGTCACAATCAAACCTAATTCACCTAGCTCACATGGATCTTAATGTACACTGTGGATACGGAGGAGCGTGGGTGTTAACTTTTAATTTCAATCTTCCGCCCTCCTTCAACCTACTGTCTTCGCCTTGCCTTGGGTTCGTCCTTTTTGCAAGGCTTGCCATTCTTGTCATAGTGTATTGTTGTGGTGCTCTTCACAACAAATTTATTTCCGCTCATCACCTCGACTACAGTCCTTATGGATTTGCCACCAAATTTATTTTTCTCTTCGACGATGGTATTGGTTTCTTTTCTCTTCTCATGCCACGTCTGTGCATCGGTGAAAAGGTGCTTTTCAGGTTCAGAAGAGTACTTGTAGTTCGCTCCAGACATGGAATTCGGAGATATCTGTAAACAGAATGAGGACCAACGGCAAATCATCGTTCTGCTCCCTGACTTCAAACAAACAAATTTCCACGAAATTGAAATCTTACTGAACAAATTCCCATACAGACTCCCCCACTCACCATTGAAGGCCCGATAGGATGCTGAATACGTAGAGGCCAGACCGTGCGATTCGTACGTTGCGTGTTCTGTAATACTCTGTCGTAGAGATCTATATATATGTGGAGTTAACCTCACGTGTAATCAGAGAGGATCAAACTAAAGCATTGCTGTCTTGAGCGTGAAACTTCCTCGTATCCTCTTCAACAGCAAGGGATAGAGTGACTTGCTTGTCAAACCTGAGCGTGTATGACTTGAACAGCAGCACTTCTACGAGGAAAGTCACCATCTGATACAGCAAATTTGCTTTCAATATATTGGGTGCAAAGCAAAGAACATCTGTCCGTCAAACTGTCGCCCTCCGTGTAGATTGCAATGGATAAGGTCTTACCCGCCCAGAAAGTGGGGACGGTCCGTCTCGTACTTCGTGAGACGAGTTGCGTGAGATTCAGACTCACGACTTCTGGGGCCATGTTTCTCCTTGGAGCCTTAAAATGACAGGTAAACAGACAGGGGAAAGCGGGATCTATTCCAAACACGGATATTTACTCGATCCGAGTAGGAATCAACTACTAAATCAATGCACGGACTTAATTTAATATTCAAGACGAAGATGATACATATTCAAAGAACATATTATAACAGCTTCTATGAGTACAGAACCCACAAAGATCCGAATCGGAAGGCATCGATTAGGGGCTACAAGATTTACAAGAGATTATGATATGTCGATATCGGTATCAAAACCATGTGAGACTAAGATCCTTAAATCTGTTCGTTCTACTTTTTCAAGCTTTAAGTTTTGTGGTTCTGCAAATGCATGCAGAGGTCAAAGTCGCTAGGTTTCTCGGGGATCGATCGTATCTTCTATGATGGCCAGGGTATTGATGGAAGGCATCGCCGCAGGTGATGTTGTCGTACCCACATCTGGCCCAGACGGGGTTAGTCTTGTTATCGTCAGGCAATGCAATGCGGATGTCACTTATGCCCTCGCGAGGCTGTGTGACGATTGGGAGCCAGAGGACAAAGCCGCCTCAAACGCAATATCACACGAAGTTCTGTCCAATCGTCTGTGACGAGGCTCGCGATGCTGTAGCCTCGCGAGGACAGAGCCGGGAACCGCAATGTAAGTCAACACCATACTACGCACGAGATTGAAATATGACTCATTCAGACGATTGGATGTAACCATGGCCAGCACTTTGGTTAATTGACCACATTGTCTCGATGTTCACTTGAGTACAGATGCTGATCAGCAGGTGATGGTGATTATGATTAATTCATGTATGAAGAAAAAAAGAGACCGCAAAGGAAAACAAGAAGGATGGGAAGATTCCGTCAAGCCTTACAAGGATAAACGTGAAATGGGGTGAAGTCCAATATGAAAAATCGTGCACTTAAGATATCTCATCTATGCTAGTCTGTATTTATGAACGACAAGAAGAGTCCGTTATATGAAAAACCAAGAATGAGAGGAAGATACATCAAGCAGAGCAAGGATAAAACATAAGAGATAAAATGGAACTACCTTCAATAAGAGAAATCTGCCCTACAGCACCTAAGATATATGAGCTATACAAGTCATATTATTCTGAAGTATTCATATTATTCTGAAGTATGTATGAAGGACAAGAAAAGACAACCGCATAAGAAAACATGAAGGATGGGAATGACACCAAAGACTAGGTTAATACATAAAAGGTAAAATGGTGCTAAGCCCCAATAGTGGCGTATGATAAATTTGCCCTAATACATTTAAGATATTTGAGCTATGCAAGCCATTATAGATTGTACAATAAAGTACTCTCTATAGAACAATATATACATGTTGTCTAAAATTGGTTACAAAGTAGTAAAATGTGATTACTCTCTTATGGATACACCATATAGTCCTTTGTATAGAGCAACATACACATGCTAACTGAAGTCAACCACTAAGTAGAAAGTGAGAGCAATACCTTACCTCTACTATATAGGTTTTCATATACTCCTTGACAAATGTATTGAATATCTTATCTTTCACTCCATATAACTCCAAAGCTAGAGGAACAAAGTGGTGATGTTGTTGCATACCCCTCCCTATATATGGAGACCTTTAGAGTGCAACTTCTGCGCAACTGTTTCAACAAGTGTCCCAAGTCAATTTAGAGATAGCAAGTCCGCTGGAGACTTTTTGTCATAGAAGTCATGGGACTAAAAGGGAAACGACATCTAGTACATCGCGATATTGACTGATGTTACTTTTACATTGAGAGCCTTTTTGACTAATGCTAATTTACAAATCAGATACTAGGGAAATTTCAGGTTGTACAGATTCATTTGTTTGAACTTTCTTCACCCTGATTTCTCAATCTTGAGTTTTGCAATAATTTTGCATCCCTAAGTGTCCTTAGACATCTGTTTAAGAATATGTGGCTCTACTATTGCTCACTTGGTGTTGCTACATATATAGTGCAAATGCTTGGAACATTTGCACTCTAGCCAGATCAAGCTATAATGTGGGTGCCTCTCCAAAGCTACTAGCACCCAGATCCCCTATGCTCTTGTTTGATCTCTTGTCAATATTCACCAACAACCTCCTTCCTAACTCTCCACCCCAGAATTTTCACGTCAAGTTCACCAATTCTTGTACTTTGCCTTTCTCTCTCTAGGAACATACAGGGTGCCTAGTTATGGACCTTATGGATCAAAGTTTGTATGTAAATCTGTCACTACTAGTTTGAGCACGTGTGTTGCACGACCGTCAAAACCTTCCACTCTTGTTTTTGGTATTCTTGCTATTGTTTAGGGTAGTAATGTGCAACATAACATGTCATCACAACACGCACTCCTAGTTTGCTAGTCATCATTTCCAATATAACCAAGGAGAAATACACAACATTCCTAGAAGGAAAAACTTAAGTGCAACAACCGCACACCAAGAATGCAACAAAAACTCTCCATGATTTTGGCGGAAATAACTTTAGAACCTCCTGCACTATCCTCTAGCTGATTCCAATATGTACTCCAAGTTTCTTCCAACCTGTACTCCAACTTCCAAACCAATTTATCCTCCAAGTGGAGAAATCTATGCCTCTTGAATGGAGAAAACTCTATGTAACTCAGATGATAATAAATTTTCTTATGTTGCTTTGATTCAAATGATCTAGGATTCAATGAAAATCTTGTGAGATAAGCTTTCCTATATTGTAAAGAAAGGCACAATTAGATCACTACAGCTCATGTGACAAGCTCTTAAACTTGGCTAGTTTTCTATAGTTTCCACCATAATTTTGAAATCCTTAATTGAGGGTTTGCTCTTGGTTCTTGGCAACTTTCTCCAGATCTCAAGATTAGACGTACACTTATCCTCACAAACACTCTAATAACCTAAAATCCTTAATCATAGTCACAAAAATAAGAGAATTGACATGCAATCATGATTGAAGATAGAAATGCTCTACCAAACTTACAATAGTATTTTCAATAGAGCTTGTTTATCAACTCTCATCTCCATGGACCCAAAGCACACAAAACCTTTCAACTTAGCTATGTGTGCCCTTGTCTAATGACCCAAACCCTAATTGAGGTTTTGCTCTTGATTCTTGGCAACTTTCTCTAGATTTCTAGATCATAGGTACACTTAATCCTCACAAACAATCCGGCATCCTAAAATCCTTAATCATAGTCAACAAAATAGGAGAATTGACATTCAATTATTGAAGATAGAAATGCTCTACTGAGCTTACAAAAACATTTTCAATAGAAATTGTTGCATCAACTCTCATCTCTATGGACCCAAAGCACACAAAACCTTTCAAATAAGTTGTTTGTGTCCTTGTCTAAACCCCTACAAAGTTTCATAGCCTAACACAACCCCAATCTATAGATATGGATCAATTCCTAAGCTGGGCTAACTTGTGAGCTCTACATTCCCGAGTATGCTTGATCTATGAGCCGGCCTGTCTCTCACTCAAGATAAACCTCTGATGGCTATTATGGTAACGCACCATGGACTAAGAAGGCAAGGAACCCCAACTCCATCATACTCCTCCAAGGCTAACACTCCAAGACTCAAGACATTGCTCACTAGAGAACTCAATGAGAGAGAGATAGTTGCAAATGAAAGGATGAAGAGTACCTCCTCACCCCTTGTTTATATATGTGTGAAATAGTTACGTACCAAAGTTACTAATTACCGTAGTAACTCAAGTTACTAGACTAAAAGTCAAGTAAAGTCAAAAAAGTAGAAAAGAATATCCATTCACATGGACATATTCCCCTAAGCATATGGTTTTATCTTGACCCAACCGCTAAGTCAAGGATTCCTTCACATGGACTATCCTTGGACTAAAGAAGAATCCAAAACAAAAAGGTTTATGAGTCCAAGAGTTCTCAACTCTTTCCTCAAAGCCAAACACCTAGGAATAATATCAAGTCAATACACTAAAATCCAAAATAGTGATGCTCATCTTTTCTACTTCCTCTAAAGTAAGGTCCCTTTTATCTTAGCTATGACTAACTTTAGCTAACCATGACTATTATAAAACCATCATTTATCTCTGTATAAATAATATCTCTTAAGTATTTGTAATACCAAGCTAAATATCACAATACCACACACATGTACAAATGGGTGTTACATTACCCCCGGACTAAGTTTTCATTTTGTACTCACAGTGAAGGTCTCTCTACCTTCTATGGTACATCTTAAACTTATCATGGTTAATCCTATCAAAGTGTCTTCCTTCCAACTCCTTGAGATCATAGGTGTAATTACCTCACACCTTCTCCACTATGAAAGGTCCAAAGTACTTAGGCAAAAACTTCTTTTACACTCTCTTGAATCGAATGGAATCAAACAACATTACCCAATCACCTTCTTTGAAAGGCTCCACCTTCTTCTTGCCTTGCATCTTGTCATAGCTCTCCTTTTTTTTTCCTTTGGGCTTGCTCCACTCGAACCATAGCAATTGCTCTTGCCTCTTCCAACTCCATGAGTTGATCCTTCCTTGACTTCTCTGCATCACCTCCTTGTGCTTTCTTCAATCTCCTATGAATGCTTTGGAAGGTAGGAAGATCAAAGTGAATAGGTAAGGTAGAATCAATACCATATACCAATTGAAATAGAGAATATCCGGTGGAAGTCTTCATGGTTGTCCTATACTCCCACAAAACTGTATGAATCCTCTTGTCCCAATGATGTTTAGCCCCCTCTATTTTTGCATCTTTGGCCAACATCATGCACAAGGTCTGATTGGTTCTCTCTGCCAAGCCATTGGAATTTGGCTTATAGGATGTAGTTACTCTATGTGTGATAGAGAAATGTCACAACATGGCTGTAGTAATGCTTCCTATAAACTCTCCTCCTCTATCAGAAACCAACTCCAAAGGGCATCCAAACCTAGTGATAATGCATTCATAAAGAAATCTACCCACTTCATCTTCATTCTTGTCCCTCAATGGTCTAGCCTCAACCCACTTGGTAAGGTAATCAGTAACTACCACAATGTACCGATTGTTCCTTGGGGTTCTATTGAGATGACCTACAAAATCAATTCTCCACTTCTCAAAAGGTCCTAGCAATGGAATTGATCTAAGTGGTAGAGTGGATGTGGACTTTCTAGCAAAAGCTTGAAAAACATGACAAGTTTTGCAATAATCAAGACAATCCTTGAAAATCCCTCTCCAATGGTAACCTGCATCTAGAATCTTGAAAGCAGTCACCTTTCCTGCAAAGTGTACTCCACATACTAAACCTTCATGAAACTCCTTTATGAGTAGGATAGACTCTTCCTTACCCACTGCTCTTTGAAGTAGACCATCTGCTCCTTGGTGAAAAAGAATATCCTCCACCATTGTGTAAGGTTTAGATCTTACTGCAAGGGCCTTCCTCTCCCTAGCATGCATCCCTTCTGGATAGTTACCTCTTGTCACAAAATCCACAATCTCCTTGTACTCCATTGGAACCTCTTGAGTGACTTAGATTTTCATGAGCTCCTCATCCGGGAAGGAATCATCCACTGGGTCATCTCCATCATGATCATAGGCTCTAGATAACAAATCAGCATTTGCATGTTTCTTTCTTGGCCTATCCTCAATGGTGTAGTCACACTCAGACAAGAGTATTATCTACCTTGCTAGTCTCCCTTCAACATTAGGCTTGTTGAAGATGTACTTCAAAGCCTTGTGATCCGTGACAATGGTGGCTTTCTCTCCAATCAAGTAGTGTCTAAACTTCTTGAGACCAAAGATCACTGGCAACCCTTCTCTTTCCGTGATAGAGTAGTTCTTCTCTGCTGAAACCATCTGCCTACTAGCATAAGCTATTGGATGATCATGCCCATCTTAGTCTAATTGACTAAGAGTGCATCCTATTGCTACATTAGAAGCATCAGTGTAGAGGATGAAAGGCTTACTCCAATCAGGTTTAGCAAGAATTGGAACCACAACAAGGGATTGCTTGAGCTCCTCAAAAGCTTTGAGAGTCTTCTTGTCCTCCAAAACCACCATGTAATCTACACCCTTCTTCATGTAGGTGGTCAATGCATAAGCCTTGTTGGAAAATGAGAAAATGAACCTCCTATAGTATCCAACCATCCCCAAGAATTGGCATAACTTTGTCAAGCTTGAAGGGAATAGAAGGTTTGAGATTTTCCTCACCTTCTCAGGATCAATTGCTATTCCATCCTTGGAGATGATGTGCCCTAAAAGTAGACCTTCTTCATATCCAAAAATGCACTTCTTTAGGTTAGTGATGCATTTGCCTCATCCAAGCATTGCAAGACCTTGATTAGGTGCTCAAAGTGCTCCTCCTTGCTCCCATAGACACAAAAGTCATCAATGAAGTCTCTCACAAATTTCCTAATGAAAGGTTCAAATACTTTGTTCATGAATCGTTGGAATGTGGCTGGAGCATTGCAAAGTCCAAAAGGCATGACCTTGAAAGCATAAGTTCCCCAAGGTGTGGTAAATGTGGTGAGTTGTTGATGCTCTAGTGCAATATTGATTTGGTTATATTCACTATAACCATCTCCAAAACTATACCTCTATCATGACCTGCAACTTCTCCAAGATCTCATCAATGAATGGCAATGTGTAGTAGTTCTTCTTGGCAACAACATTGAGCTTCTTGTAATCCACACATACCCAAAGCTGGCCATTCTTTTTCTTCACAATGACAATTGGAGACATCCATTCTGAATTCTCCACCTCAAAGATGAATCCAGCCTCCTTGAGCTTATCAATCTCCTCCTTCACAACCAAAGATATTGGTGGGCTAATGCGACATTGCTTTGCTAATGCAACATTGCTTTTGGCGGATTGGTCTTGCATGTGACTCCACCTCTATCTTGTGCTCCTCCAAGGTGACTTCATTCAAATCCTTGTAACTGAAAGCAAACACATGGATGAACTTGCAGAAAATTTCATCAAATCTAACTTTCTCCTCCTTGGTAACATTTGGGCCATACTTGAGGGTAGCTAACCTTCTCTCTACCTCCTCAAGTGTCAATGGTGATTTATCTGGGTCCTTCAAAGCCTTTGGCTTAGGTGAAAAATCCATAGCACACAAAGGATACACATCTGGATCAGATTCAGATTCATCCTCCTCCGTGGAAGTCTCCTCTTCCATGCTTGTGTCCACACTTGAAGCTCCTTCTTCAGAATCTGATTTCCAATAATCAGAAAATGGTGTATCTGAATGTGAAGTGTTGGTGGTTTTAGTCACAAAAACTGTGACTCTATGGTTTGATGACCCAATCCTCAAGTACCCTTGGTGCCATCGATCAGTTGTGTGTATTGTCATGGCCTCCCAAGAAGTAAGTCATAGCTGGAATCCTTCAAGACTTGGAAAATCATTAGATTTTGAACTCCCATAACTAAAACTACCACTTTATCCATCACCCCTATTGGTCAAACTTGTTGCTTGTTTGCCATGCTCACCACAAATGTTGAAGGTCTTGAGGGTATCATACCCAATTTATTCATCAACTTTTTTGACATGGCATTTATTGTTGATCCTCCATCAACCAATGCATCTTTGATGTTGTGACCCTTCACTCTCACATCAATCTTGGAGGCATATTCATAAGCCTCCCATGGTGTTGGCTTGGCATCCACCACCCCCATTAATACTAGAGCTTTTGCCTTCTTCTTCCTCTTGCTCCTTGTAGAACTCAAACCACCTCTAAGCTCCTTTCTCAAGGTAGGTTCAAAGCAATCAATTGGCACACTGTGATGTTAGCCTTGTGACTACCAATATCCTCCAACACATTGTAGTTCCATTGTTGCTTTGAAATCAAGAAATCCTCCATCCCCAACTTCTTCTTTGAAGTCTTTGTTGTTGATGGTGTTGAGGTGTGAGTGCTCCTAGTAGACATAGGAGTATCCTTGCTTGGAGTAAATCCTTGAGAAGAGTGAACATCCTCTGCAAAACGAGCTCTCTTCTTCTCTTGTGCCAAAAGTTCCAAATTAAAACCCTTGGAGTTTGAGCACTCTCCTTTCTCATACTTGCTCTCAACCACATCTATGGATGTTATCCCCTTATCTTTGTTTGGATTAGGAGCCACTTGGGTTTCACTACCTTCCTCTTTCCCTTTATTGGCTCCCTCATAACCCTTTTCTCCCTGGTAAGTGGAATTTGGGCAATTCCTTTGGATATGGCCTCTTCCTCCACAACCAAAACAATTTCTATCATTGAAATTGTTGGCTGGTTGGTCTCCTCTATATGGATAGTTTCCATAACTCCTAGGTTCTCTCCCTACATTCTGATCCACCTCTCTCTTCTCCCATAGTTGCACCACATTGATCTTGAGATCCGCAAATTGTTATGTGATGGTTTGAAGTGGATATTTTGGTGGAGGTGCAAGAACTGGAGCAACTACTACTTGTGGTGCAACCCTTATCACCAAAGTATCAAAAGTTCCACCATACTTGTAACCTTGAGGAGGATGCACAACCTCCTTTACCACCAAATCACTCTCATCCCCTTCCAAACTCTCCTCCATACAAATTGCGATCTTGATAGCTTCAACCTTGGAAGAAGGTTTTTCATATCTCACCTTGCTTCTAATTTATGGTCCCAATCCTCCCACAAAATTCTTGGTGAGCATGGCCTCTATGCCAATCATTTTAGTCTCCACATCATCCCCACCCTTCCTCAACTCTATGCAAAATCTGGACTCTAACTTTTCCACTCTTTCCACATAGACTCTCACTTTCTCTACATCTCATTGTTTGAGAAAGGTAACCTCACTCATCAATCTCTCATAACTCTCATCTAGAAGAAAGTTCTCAATGAATGCTTAAGTCAAACTCTCCCAAGACTTTTCTTGCTCATCTCTCCTCTCTCTCTTTTGGTATTCAGACTCATACCATGTAAGTGTTGCATCCTCAAAGAAATCTGGTAATAATGAGGCCCACTCATTCTTCCTCCTCTCATTTTTTCCTATGCAAGTTCTCTTGAAGTCTCTCACAAAGGCCTCCACATCTTCTCCATTCTTGCCAAAGAAAATTGGAAATTTCCCCATCTTAACCTCTCACTATCTTTCTTTTCTCTCATTTTTTTTTCTTTTCTCTCACTCTATAACTAATAGAGTATGTACATGACTAACATCATTTGAGATTAATCCACCCTAGAGAACACAAAAGGTTCAGGTTGCTCCAAGATTTCTATAGCAACATCAAATCCTAGAGTGCATATCAATCGAACTCTCATGGATAGTTTATCCATAAGTTGAAAGATTATCTCCATCACTAATCTTGAAAACTAGCTGATGAAGGTGGTAGTATTTACGTAGTTGTACTTAGACACTCTCCAAGATCCTTCACCAAAGTTTCCAAAAGTGCTTTTACTCCACTACACTCATGTCCTTTTGGAAGTCCTTCCACTCCACAAACCTCACACAACTCCTTGGTCTTAGATCTTCTCCCTCCCAATCTTGGTGAAGAAAGTACAACATACAAACCCAAGTCAAGTAAACCTCTCCTTTCCCTAAATCTCTTGTTCTCAAAGGTCAATGGACATGAACTTGCTTTATGTCACTTCTCTCCATATAGAAAGCATTTAGACTCACTCTTTCCTCCAAATGGTGTAGGTTTTTGAATCCTCTCAACATTCTCTTCAAATTCTATTGTAAACTCTTTTTTCTTCAAATCCACCTCTAAAATCACCTCAAACCCTTGGGAAACCTTGCATAGTCTCAATTTCCACTCTTGGTGACCTTCCATGTTCCCAAGATGAATCTAAACACTCCAATATGTTTTTTGTTGCTCTCAAACTCCTCATGCATGAGATCTACACTCTACAAAATTGACCCTTTCTCACACTTTCACTCAGATCTCTCAACTAGTAAGTGATAGTCCTCTGAAATTTTTAACATATGATCATAACTCTAGGTTGTCTCTCATTGAAAAATTTTAGATCTTTTCATTGAGCCATTTGGCCTAGATACCTTTCTATTCAATACACATATTTTAGATTTGGTCTGAAAACCACCCCACTCAATTCAAAAACTTATAACTCCGTGCTCAAGAATGATCTCTCTTTAATTTTTGTGTCAACGGGTAGTATAAAATCTATTGAATTTTCTTGGAATTTTGCACATTAATCCACAAAAAATTAAATAAATGGCTGACTATGTACAATTTTCAAGAGAGCATATAGTTGTGGGAGCAGTTTACCCTATCAACTTTCAAAAATTCTAGCCTAGTGCGCATAGTAGTTCTCACAATAGTTTCAAGTGTGCTAATTGAAAGATAAACTAAGCTATTATGTGTAGAAATTTCAAATCCAAATCTCAAACTTGAGCGCAAAATCACCTTAATCTCCAAAATCTGCAATACACCTCACACAATCTCTCCAAATCCTCTGATGTGTATAAGATGTACAAAATCAACTCAAAGACATCATAATGAACTATAGGGTATATAAATAGATCTTGGTTCTCTAACATAAATTCAGCACTCTCCTCTCCAAATGTTCTTTCCAAGTGAGCTCTCATAGTCTCCTTCTGTCTAATGTAGAATTGAACGCGGAATATTATCTTGTCTTCTAGAGAGGTCCCGGCAACAGAACCAAAAATATGAGCCGGCCTGTCTCTCACTCAAGATAAACCTATGATGGCTATTATGGTAACGCACCATGGACTAAGAAGGCAAGGAACCGCAACTCCATCATACTCCTCCAAGGCTAACACTCCAAGACTCAAAACATTGCTCACAAGAGAACTCAATGAGAGAGAGATAGTTGCAAATGAAAGGATGATGAGCACCTCCTCACCCCTTATTTATATATTTGTGAAATAATTACGTACCAAAGTTACTAATTATCGTAGTAACTCAAGTTACTAGACTAAAAGTCGAGTAAAGTCAAAAAAGTAGAAAGAAATATCCATTCACATGGACATATTCCATTAGGCATATGGTTTTATCTTGACCCAACCACTAAGTCAAGGATTCCTTCACATGGACTATCCTTGGACTAAAGAAGAATCCAAAACAAAAAGGCTTACGGGTCCAAGAGTTCTCAACTCTTTCCTCAAAGCCAAACACCTAGGAATAATACCAAGTCAACACACTAAAATCCAAAATAGTGATGCTCATCTTTTCTACTTCCTCTAAAGTAAGGTCCCTTTTATCTTAGCTATGATTAACTTTAGCTAACCATGACTAATAAAACCATCCTTTATCTTTATATAAATAATATCTCTTAAGTACTTGTAATACCAAGCTAAATATCACAATACCACACACATGCACAAATGGGTGTTACAGATCCAAAGACCTTGAATTATCTTTTTGAAGAATTCATATGACCCTTTACCAAAAGGTGAAAAATCTAACTATCAATAATATTGGAAATTTTCATAAAGTGATTCAAACCACAACGTTAGGTGTGATTAAAATTCTAAACCAGATCAACATCTCATGTCCAACACCTTACTTTCTAGAGCTCTAACTTCAATTGACAAGATCTAATTCAAAATTAATCATTACCTAAAATTTCTTGTACTCAACATTATAAGCACCTTGTCTACTCTCCAAATCCACAAAAAGATCATGAAAATATCTCACGAAGCTCTCCAAATTGTCTATTTTGTACTTTGGAGTATGAATTCTAACCCCTTGATTCAATCAATCATATCTCCCAAAGTAATTCTTCAAATAATTGTCTTTCTCTTTCCAAATTGTAGCTTGTCATCTTGTCTCTCCAACCAAGCCCTTCTCTCCTCAAATGCACTCTTTTAACTCCTTTAATGGTCAAAAACTTTAGAATGCTCCTTTGGGACCCAATCACTTGCACTCTTTTGTCATTTAGTTGGTTCTTTTTTTGTCAAATGAACCCCACAACTCCAATTTAAAGCCATTCAACGAGATTAAGTCTATTTCCATCTATAATAGTACATAGATAGTTAAATCCTAGATCTACTCTTAAGTAAACATTGGAAGGACGCCATGATTTGGGTTTTCTATCACCAACTCCATGAATGCTGCCCCGAAAAGTACCACTATCCAATCTTATAAGCCATCACGGTGTAGAATCTGAAGCCTGATGAGAAAAGGATTTGGGAATTGCAGATTGGGAGCATGGGATATCTTCTACTGAAATTCTTCCTCCAATGCCTTGGTCTCCATGTTTTGCTACAACTCTCACTCTCAACATCATCCTCCTGCTTGATACTCTTAAAACTAGAATACACCCTTGTCTCTCAACTCTCCACCACCTATATACATCATAGCCCTTGAAAAGGATTACTCCACATGGCCAACCACTTAAATGCATATAGATTTCTCACATGGCAATAGCTCAATCATGAGATCCATCATACAACCTACTCCATCTTTATGGAGATAAACCATACTAGTTTACTTTTTCATGTGCTATGGAAACCACAACACTGCATTACCGTGTTTTTTGCAAGCAGACCATTTATGATCAAATGTTGAGAAGCCAACTCTCCCTTTTGTGCATCTTGGACCTCTTGCAAAGGATCTTCTTCTTCTATAGAGTTGCAACCTGTGCTTCTAGTGTAGAGCGGATTACCTTCAATTTTGCTATTTCCTTACGAGAAGTGTCAACAACTTCAACTAGTTCCCGTATCTTGATGTTGGAGCCCTCCTTCTAATGGGAAATCTAAGCCTAGAGCTCATGAAGTTCTCCTCCTAGTTCTCCCTCCCTTTTTTGATTGTCCACTAATCGTGGGTCGACGGTAGTCTTATCCCTCCGGGCAGCTTGGAGCTGGCAGTTAGCCTCTACTAATTTATTTTCTAGAAGATTGAACTATGATTGTAGAGTTGTTACCTTCTCATTCCAAATAGTCTCTACTTCTCATATCGTGTGGTCATATTCCTTGGCAAGCTCCCCTAGTGTGCTAATGTTCTACATCTAATCTTTGTCAATATAGAGCTTAGACCCTACTTCCATTCCTCATTGGGGTTCTGTACTCATGGTGGGAATTCTTCCTTAAACACCAGGTTGTCCAACAAAGTGTCGAACATGAAGGTGAACACTCTTGACTTGTGATGGTCTACAAGACCACCATCTCACAATTGTGTCGCCAATACAATGGTCTCTATTGACACATGGTGTGCCATTTGCTCTATGATCTTAAGCAACGGGGTGTTCACTTGCACAAGAAATAGACTTTCCCTTGACAATGTTACGGAAAGGTAGGTTCTAATTTCATCAAAGTTTGTGTTCTTTGGCATTGTCAACATCAAACTTGCCCCTTGATCTCCTTCCTTTTGGGGAGATTCAACAAATGTCCTGTTTGGTCCTAGTAGGAGAAATGGGTTGTCCTGGGATCTGGAAGAGTCATCATTGATATTGATGTCAATCATGTCTTTGGGTGTCTCTTCTCTAACAACTCCCTTCCCTTTGGACAAGGAGCCTCACATTCTCAAGGCAGCAGGCTCTGTTTGCTTGCCATTTCTAGTTGGTTTTCTAAAAATAACCTTCAGCTTCTTTTGCTTGATTAGGATTAGCAAGATAATGACTCTCTTCTTTGGGGTTCTGGTCTTTTTCCTCTTATTGCTTGGGGCCTCAGTCACTATAGGCTCATGTAGTTCAATCTCTTGGGATCCCAAATTTACATTCATTTGTAATCTTAGGATATTTTCCTACTCTTTCTTGGTCCACTTGCTGAAGTGTGGGACCAACTGTGTTTTGACATGCGGGCTCACATATTGCCCGCCAATCCACTTGGTCATTTTGTGACATTTTGGTACCTCTTCTTGAAAATTGACATTTATGATATCAAAGCTAACTCATTTCACTTCCTCCACTTTCGGAGCAGCACCACCATCAACATTGCCTAAAGATCTACAGTAGCCAACATATTCACCATGAGCACAAAGCACCAACTTTCCAGCTTGGCCCTAAACAGGAGTGGAAGGCACGCAGCACTGTCAGGGGTCTTCGAAGATCCCTTCGAAGATTTGAGTTCTTCACATTTGTTCGATACGTAGCCTCAGGCCAATGTTGTCTCTAAAAGTCTTGGTTGCTGCCCTCTCCACTTGTGATTGTCAATATGGACAAAACCAAAAGTTTCAAGGAGATGTTCCCGGTTGTTCAGGCTAAGGCTCTGATATCCGCGCCGAGGATCAGTTGGTCGGTGACCTCTGGAATGCACTCAACGTTGAAACTAAAGTAGCTTTAGTAATGTCACTACGAAATGGAGCAGTTCTGTAGAGGATATTCTTGTATGGACATCTTGCAAATCTGAAGACTCCCAGTGTAAAACGCGAAAGGCTCCATACGTGCAAATGTGAATGTGAACACTGTTGGCTCATGGTTGAAAGCTTTCGCTGCGGGCATCTCCCGAACTTGGAGTCTCTCAGTGTGTGTAGTTTAAAGGGTATGCCTGAGGAAAGGCAGAAATACGTTTTGGGGTTCATCTCGGGAGCAGTGGAAGGTCGTCATTTGTCTGCAATGAACACGTTGAGAGTCCGTAAGGATTGTTGGAAAGATGAAGACATGAAACGTCTATTGCAATATACAAGTACCTACCAAACCATACAAGGACAGTTAATCATACATATATTTAGTCCATCAGTATTATACGTATGTAAGAAAATATATAATATTTTGTAGACTTGATTTTATTGAATCAGAATAAATTAATTAACATGAATAATGTATCTATCATGAAAAAATTTCAATTAAAATTCAAATCCAAGAGGGAATACTCCTCTTAGCTACAATTAACACTTGAAGTCCAAGACTTTTACTCTAAAATAGAAAATTTTAGATTTCATAGTATTAGGTATTTATTCTAGAGAGTAAGCAGATGATTATTTTTAACCTTATCAATAGATTTTCTAACGTTTGTTAGTTTTAGAATCATCGAGCTAAATCCTTTTGATTTTACCTTCTACTAGGCAAATAACAATTGCCCAAAATTAAAGAGATTTTCGAAGGTTTAGTAACTTATTATACTGAATCCTTCTGATTTAGCCTTCCATTTATGAGTTTTAAAATCTTCACAATTAAGAATTTATCGACCATTCGCTAATTATAAATCCATTGAACAAAATCTGTACTTTAGCCTTCTAGTCTATCTTTTGCATCTCAATTTCAATCACTGGTCAGGTTTTGAGGTCCAGTGAAGGTGTTCTCAGTAGTTTGAACAGAGAGTTTCGAAGACGATTAAACAGGTAAATTGGATCAATACACATACTTGACAGATAATAAAGTTATTTGGTCGCTTGTTTAGTTCCCGATATTCTCGACTCTTAACTGAGAATTGTTTTTTGAGATCTGTCCCTTGAAGTGAAATCCAGGTGAAGGTATGAGAATGAAGGACGATAACAACAAAAATCCCAGTTCTTGTTATGTTTTTTCTCACTATTAGAACAACGGAGAGATTTGTTGATGAAATTAAACTAAAAAGCATTGTGGTAACTCTATACTCCGAGTGCATAATTGCAGTGGACTGACCCTTCTTATTTAGTCAAGGATCAAGATTATTTCTCCTTTGTCCGAAGACTCCATCGAATTCATGAAGTTGAGACTCTCACCGCTCGGGAAGATACATATAGAGGATATTCTTGCATGAGGTAGCTACGACATGAATATCCAATAGCAATAGCAAGTTGATGAAATCAGGCGTTTCAAAAATGAATTTGAGTGGAATTGGAGACATTCTTGTAAAGATCCCATAGATTTATTCATGGGTATCGTAAACCAAAAATAGATACATTGATGAAACGTCCCGTAACAATTTAAGATTTGAGTTGGTATTTTTTGGAGCCACTTTTCCGAGTTGTTTGTTTGGTAGTTAATTTCGATGGACCACCCGTAACCTGTAAAATTTTACAGGGTACGCTTTTGGATTACCGTCAAATTTTGGGCTTTGGTGCATCCCGATCTTTTTGTGCCATGGATAGGCATGGAGAATTTCTTTTTGGACGATTGGCAGTTGTTAAGGGTGTCGGCCAAGTTTTGTATATGGAGCAGTAGACTTTATTTAGTCTTGGCATTCGGGGTTCTCCGTGTCCCTGTAATAATAATAAGCTGTAAACAAGTCATGGTTTGTGTTGGTAAACTTTTTTTTGTCAATTCTTGATTCTTTTTGGGATAGGTAATTGTGAGGGACCACCCGTACGTAACCTACACAAGTTTACAGGGCACGCTTTTGGATTACCGTAACAACGGTAGTTTTTACCAGAATATTGATGAATTCTCCTCCCACACCCCGTAACATGGAGCGATGTCTCCCGTAATTGTCCCGTCCCGTTTACAAAAGCTGAAAAACAATTTTTGAAACGTAATATTATTTACAGCAGCTGAAAAACTGTTTTTGAAATGCCTAACTGCGTTGGGCTTGACAGCTGATCTCCATCCGGAGAGATAGTTGTTATATTGCAGCACCGAGTCCCACTGCCGTCAAATTAGCGAGCAGACAGTTTGCCTAATTTCCTCTCTACTATCTGATAGACGCCTGCGATCGAAGCAGAACCAGCTTGGCGGCGAAGTGTGGGGTCTAGCAAGTTGACATTCACCTTCTCCACTTTCGGAGCGGCACCATCATCAAGATTGCCTAAAGATCTATCTTGGGCCACTTATTTACCATTGGGACAGAGCACCAACTTTCCGGCTTGGTCCTTAACAGGAGTGAAAGGCACGCAGCATTGTCGAGAAAAAGGGCGACCGCGTAGGCAACACGAAGCATTGTCCGGGGTCCTCGAAGTTTACTTCGAATATTTGAGATGCGGAATATTACTAGCCGAACGGTGTGGTTGTTGAGGGCTAGTGCCTTTGCAATCTGCTCTCGAGATTTGCATCAGAGTAGCTCTTGTATCTCCTATCTTGCCCACACGATCGAGTTTCCCTCTGTACCCCACTCGTGCATTTCAGAGTAGTAATCTGTCCGTTAGTGCAGTGATCAATTGTTGATTTATGTATAGAGATTGTGTCCTTGTGGGATTCGAGGACTGTGTTGCACATCTACAGTTCTCATATGTCAATCTTACTTCTCGCACTCTGTACATAAGTCTCGTAACTATAGTGTTAGTCTTTGCATTTGTTCCTTACATAGCCTCAGGCCAATTTTGTCTCTAAGATTCTAGCTTGCTGTCCTCTCCACTTGCCATTGTGAGTATGGACAACACCAAAAGCTTCGAGGAAATATTCCGGGATGTTGAGGCTCCGGCTGGTGATATCCGCATCGACCATCAGTTTGTCGGTGAGCTCTGGAATGCACTCAATGTTGAAACTCAAATACATGTAAAATTGTCACCACGAACGGGAGCAATTCTGCAGAGGGTATTCTTGTATGGACACCTTGCAAATCTGAAGACTCTCATTATAACACACGAAAGCGTAGATTGTCTATGTAAACAATGTTGGCTCATGGTTGAAAGTTTTCGCTGCGGGCATCTTCCGAACTTGGAGTCTCTCTTTCTCTCTTATGGCACAATTGAGGGTGTAAGTCAGAAATGTCAGAAATACGTTATGAGCTCCATCTCGGAGGCAGTGGAAGAAGGTCATTTGTCTGCATTGAACACGTTGAGTGTCGTTGGGGATGATTGTGAAGATGAAGAGATGAAATCTCTATTGCAATGTCTCATACCAAGAATTTCCTTGAAACGTCTCGGTTTGCGGGCAGCAGGGCTCTGTGATGGTTGTGCAGAGGTACTAGGTATGAACATGGAGGCAGGTCACCTTGGCAATCTGGAAGTGCTCAAGATTCTCAACCACGATTTCGAGTTGGATCATAGTTTTAGAAATGGATTCAAGTGTTTAGCGAAAGGACTGAGATCAGGGTGTGTCAAAAAACTACAACATTTGTCCATGGGGATAGATATAACTGGAGATGGAGTAGATATTTTATCATTTGCTCTTCGAGAAGGCTCTATTCCACAATTGAGGTCACTAGAGCTTTCACTGTTCAGATTTCTCTCAGTGGACGAGTGGAGTGATCCATCTTCTCCTAACGGATTCCAAGCCATAGCTGAAGGACTCGCTTCACCGTTTCTGTCATATCTCGAATCGCTAGAATTAGTCGGTACGCAAGGTGAACGTGCGGACATTATGAGCACTTTAGCATCATGGAATTTCAGGGCCTTGAAGACCTTGAGATTAGTAAATCTGGGTTTGACAGAGAAGGAAGGAATCATGCTTGCGGGAGTGTTTAACGCTAGTCATTTCCCGGCCTTGCAATGTCTGGACCTCAGCGATAATGGATTGGGAGCCACAGGCTTGAAGGCTTTATTCCAGGCTTTCAAATCTGACAGAGTTGCTGACTTGAGAGACTTCGCCTTCCCGGAGATTGGAGCCCTCGCGAGCATTTCGGTGTGCGAGCTCGCTGAGGTCCTTCTGGATGGGCATTTACCAAAACTGAAATCTGTTTCAATCGAATCCCAACCTATAAACCAAGAAGCTGCAGAGGCCCTTGTACATGCTTACCAGAACAATCCGTTTTTGACTGCTATGCTTGAACTCTCGTGGCCTGTAGGGCCTTGGGAGGACAACTGGAACGGATTTCGTTCCCGTAATGAACGGCAGGTGGAGGACTTGAGGAAATTAGATGGAGCTACGGTATCCGCAAAGCAAGGACGTGTGTTTTTATGCGGGGAACCTTGTGCTGGAAAGACCACTCTGAGAAAATCCTTGAGCAAACGTCACACGAAAGAAGCATGGTGTGCTGTCGCCCGTAGACTATGCCTTTGTGCCCCTGCCGAGGACGAGCCGCGCACTAGAGGGATTGAGGTCGTGCAGATTGCAGACGAGGAGGTGACACTTACGCTGTGGGATCTTGCAGGCCAGCGAGAATATCATGTCCTCCACGGGGCTTTCTTTCCAGACTTGGCCTACACGGATGTATATGCTACCATATTCGTGGTGGTTTGTAGAGCCAATCCCGAAACTAGTTCTCCCCAGGATAAGTCGTCTGAGGATCTACGGTACTGGTTGAGGTTCATAGCAGCGAGCTCGCTGATAGGAGTGGAAGGTATGAAAAGGCAAGTGATCGTTGTTTTGAATCGGTTTAACAACATGCAGTGCGATGACGACACAAGGACTCTATGGAAGTCGTGGGTTGAGGATTTCAGGAAAGTGTTCAAGGATTTTCTGGAGATCACTTTTGAGATGGACTCTTGTTGTTTGGACGTAAGAGCATTAAAGAAAGCGGAGCGTTTAAAACAGATGATGTTTCAGAAAACGAAGGGGATGCTCGAAGGCAAGCGAATTCCCAAGGTTTGCGAAAATCTCCAGTTAGCAGTCCAACGATGGGCTGCATCGGAAGAGCACAAGTTGTTCCCTGTCTTGCATTGGGATGATATTCGTACGCAAGTCAAGGCTTGGGGAAAGGGTCTTGTGGAGCTTTCGAATGAAACCTTGGTTGCGGCTATCAACTATCTCAACCAAGTCGGGGTTGTGATATATTTTTCGGAAGGTGTTCGTGAAGACGGAGAACTATCCAGCAGTGACCTCATTGTAGTCCGGCCCGAATGGTTTTGCAGGGACGTGGTGGGTGACTTGCTCCTCCCTGAGGAATTATGGGGTTGTGGAAAGGAGATCCTTCTGCGCAAGAGACGAGAAGGCGATCATACATTGACTATCTCCACTTTGAAGGAATATTATGCGAAGTTGAGCGATGCACAGGTAAACGAGGCAATCACTATACTCCTCCGGATGGGCCTGTGTTTTTCAGTGGGCTTAACAAAGGTACTTATACCTGCTCTTGTCCCCGTTGACACCGCCCTGCCGTCTTGGTGGACTGAAGAACGACATGGCCACGACCAGGATGATCAGTGGGTGATGGGTTTCAGCCTCGTACCGGTGGAGGCACAGAAGACACTTCTACCAGCTTCTTTCTTCTCCCGGTTTCAGGTTGAATTGGCTCAAGAAACTAAGATCAGGCAACAAGTTGGAAATGATTTCTCTGTAGGTTCGAGATTTGTGGCGTTCAAGGCCCTGGGAATGAAAGTGCTGGTGGAGTTTCGGGCCGAGGAGAAGTACACAATGGCCGATCGGGTTGACATCATGGTGAAGTCCTCGTTGCAGGAAGGAGGTTATATCGTTTCAAGCAAAGCTGGGCAGGTGAACTTTGCTGACAGTTTGCTCCAGAAGCTTAATGATGTTCGCAGAAAGTGCTGCCCTGGAGTGCAGTTTCAGAGAGCAGTAATCAAACCTTGGAGTATGGCAGATAGACACCATCAGATGGTGGACAGAAATGTAGAGGTGCTTGTTGACAGCTTGAAAAAGGAGTTGGCGTCTGCAGATCTGAAGCCAGAGACAGAGTTAACGGAGTGGGATGTTGGAAGGATAAGAGTTAGAAAAGCAGATTTGCTTAGTGAGCGGGATCTGGTTGATGCAGCGGAGGAGCTAAATCAAACTGTCGGAACCTTGAGAGAAGGCATCAAAGTGTCTCTTATGTTGGGTAGGGCTTTAGGAGTCACAAAATTACAGGAGAACAGTGTCCCCTTACCTTCCTCGAAGTTAGGTCGTATACACTCCATGCCTGGTCCGGGTGGCATAATTACGGGAGGTGGTTATCCGAGAGATGCGCAACTGAGAACACTTTTGGATTTAAAAGCTCGGGTTTTGGAGATGGGTGAAGATTTGAGAGAGGTGAAGAAGGAAGTCCGGGAGATGGGTAAAGATTTAAGAGGCGTGAAGAAGGAAGCCCAGGAGTTGCGCACAAAACATACTAATATCGCAAATCAGCTTACGATTCTGGAAGTAACTTTTCTGGAGGAGAAGCATAATAGTGTACCTAGATTTGTGCACTTTACTGAATCTAAATCCAAGGACTGGATGAAACTGAGAGATATTCTAAATGTTGTAACATCATGTACTTTACACCTACTCTGTGAAGCAAGGTTTGAAGATCATGAACTACATGAAGTAGAAAGTCAGAAAGGCTTTGATGTTCCTCGAGTGACAGAGTGGGCGAAGAAGTATGCCAAATGGATCAAGTGGTGTATCACCATATTTGGTGCCATTACTAGTATCGGAGCAGCAGCCATTCCAGGATTTGGAGTTCTTGCACCTGCCATTTGTTCGGGAGCTACTCAGATTGCCTCCACCGCCATCGATCACATCAAAGAGTTGGCCATGATCACGTCAAGCATAGAAGCATCTGTAATTCCGGGGCAGCCGATTAAGGATTTGGCAAAGCTTGCTTTGGAAGAACTCCTGAGGGATCTAAAGCCATCCACTCTCATGGAATACTTCAGATTACGAAGAGTCCGCCTGTTAACTGCATACAAATCGTCTACACAAGACCACCGACAGTGTGTTGTGTGGATTTGTGACGAGTGTTTCTGCAAGTACAAGGTCAAAGGTACTGCGGAAGAGATCTAACCGTTTGCAAGCAAACACAGATTTCATCGTTATTAAAGTGTGTGCAGCCCATAACTAGATATGTGAAGATAGTTGTATGTTTGTGCAAAATGCCATGTACAGCAACGAGGAAAAAAAAGTTTGCAGTATCATATCGATTTGTTATCTCGTAGTGCGTGGACTGAGGAAATAACTCGGATAAGGATTTGTATTGGAAGTTCTCGATTGATGAACGTCTCCAGATCTGTTTGTGGGGTTGAGTCTTAAACAGTTCACGGGCTGTTGGTGTGCCCACCTGTTGAGATGTTCCTTGTCAAGATGTAGCCCAAGTTAGGGGAAAGACACACGAGAAACCCCAACACAGAGTACAGGAATGCACACACGTCTGAACTTGTGGGGAATCAAGAGCATTTTAATGATGAAGGCCTTTATTCAATATAGATTGAAGGGGACTTAGCACAGCAATTTGCAACATGCGCTTCAAAGGTTAGATTGAAGTCCACCGAAGGGCCCTAGGATGGCTAATGTGCGCCAGAATTTTCTCGTTTCGTTAGGAAGAAATGATAGAATCCCTCCGATCATCGTAAGACATCAATCCTTGCAAAGGGGTAACAGATCCGGAACATGCAAGAACAACAGCATCTGAATATCTGTTCTGTACAGTGGGAAGAAATACGACGGACGCGATAACCCAACCTAAGTTGGATTATCCGCGTCTGCGGCGTCGAAAGAGTAATCCTTGCCTCCGACAAACGCAAAGTTATTGTTGCTGCAAGGAGACTTTGACTAAGCAGGAGGTCCAGCAAGCAAGTGGTATTTGGGGAGAAACAGTTATCCTGTGACAAGCTCAATTCTTGGTCACAATTCATAATTTAGGAATGGAAGATCTGAGAATGGATCTGGAGCCTGGGGGAAGTTTGGTGCACGGTTCATGGTGGTTTTCATTCAATCCATAATCGTGCATTCAGGAAGGGACATACTGCTTGCCTGTAAAAATTGACAAAGAATTTACGTCTCCTTACTGTCCTTGCAGACAACGTTATCAGAGGGTTTACAGCAAATTGACTCATGCTCGGAGCTATTCATGGAGACCACCATGGTCCGATGCAAAATATTTGTTTGCTACAAGGAAACTCTGATTCGGTAGGGGACCGACAAGCAACGGGTATTTGCTTCGCGGTGTCATCGACAAATTGCGCGAAGGCAGGAAAACAATTTCTCTGTCACGAGCTGAATTCTTGGTCTCATTTCACATTTCATTGCAGGAAACATTGCAGGTAGTTCATGATGATATTTTCTGAACTTCATCTTTACTAGCAGAAACTGGGGGTAGCGCGGACAAGTAGAGGAGACTTTACTTTCAAAGATGCTTACTCCGCAGTCCTGAAATCCCATGAGATCTGGAGTGGAAGAGCCTGATGCTTTGACCTTGAAGCTGGCTGTGTGCGTAAGGCTGAGACAATGAATGGGATCTCTGCACGATCTTTTGGCACTTACAGTATACACTCGCTTAAGTCCACATTATGATCTGGAAAGGTTAAGTCCACATTATGATCTGGAAAGTTTGGCGCGGACTTAGCCTCACTGGCTAAGTCCGCATCTCAGTTAAGTCCGGACTTAGCCAGTGAGGTGGCGGTAACCAGATGAAACATGTCAAACCATTTCAGGAAAGTATAGTTGTACAATTTTTACCAGTGAGGGCGGTAACCAGATGAAACATGTCAAATTCAGCAAAAGTATAGTTGTGTAATTTTTACAAGTTTGTTTGTCCGTCCAAATTTTTGTGAGTCCAAAATTGTGTCATGCTAGTACATGCAAGCTCATTTGGAAATATGAGTGCACAACATGTAGCAAAACGCAAAGGTGAGGGTCAGCGCCTGAATGATTGTCAAAGAATTGAAATTATTGCTTTATTGGAGCAATCGAGACCGCCGTCAATGTGAAGCATTGCTCGGAAGTATAGTGAATGATTGTCAAAGAATTGAAATTATTGCTTTATTGGAGCAATCGAGACCGCCATCAATGTCAAGCATTGCTAGGAAGTATAGTGTTGGAAGTAGAGTGTTGATGAGAAAGTCATTTGGAAGTTGAAGTCAAACAAAGATGAGATTTGTGAACGAGCACAGAAGTTGATCAAGTCACTCAAGAGTCCACATTCCACAAAGATGAGATTTGTGAACGAGCACAGAAAGTTGATCAAGTCACTCAAGAGTACACATTACGCTTATCCCAAGCAATGTTTCCTGACCTTGAGAAAGAACTATTTGAATGGATTGATGTAGCACGTCGGATGTCGCTAGCTTTGCCGCCAAGTATCATCTACCACAAAGCAAAACAGATTGTTGGTGTAATGGAGATTGCCGAGGATAAGTTCAAGGCTTCG
Organism: Lunularia cruciata; assembly: GCA_948567375.1. Classification (NCBI taxonomy): domain Eukaryota; kingdom Viridiplantae; phylum Streptophyta; class Marchantiopsida; order Lunulariales; family Lunulariaceae; genus Lunularia; species Lunularia cruciata. The sequence goes on along the minus strand of OX419759.1, from coordinate 59,919,566 downwards.
TGAGGATGGTTCGCAAGATTTTGACATCGGTATGGTTTAATCTGCACCAATTTGTTTGGGGAAGGTGGTGAAGTTGATAAGAGCAATCATGAAACCCTAAAAACATTGGAAGAATTATGTGCCGTGATAGATCAATATGACCCGGCATGCGTTTACAACATGGATGAAACGGGGTTGTTCTTTCGACTTGTTCCATGTTATACTGTTCTGATGCCGGATGAGGATTTCTCTACTGTCAGGGGAAAGAAACAAGAGAAGGACAGAGTGACACTTATCGTTTGTTGCAATGCCATTGGAACTGAGTGTGTCCCTATCACCATGATTGGAAAAGCAAAGGAGCCAGCATGTAAAACACTTGGCCAATCCCGTATCTTCAGTAGAAGAATGCTTGGATTGACGTTCCGACATTCAACAAGTGGTTCGATGAGGTGTTTGAGCACTATATTCAGAAACATACTGGCCATAAAGTTCTTTTGATCCTTGACAATGCTCCTTGACCACTCAACAACATTCGAACGGAATGGCATCCACGTTGCGTTCTTCCCACCCAACGTTCATGGAAGCAGCCGATACTTCATGGAAGCAGCCGATGGATATGGGCATCATTGCAGCACTTAAAAAGCGGTACAAATATTGGTTGCTCAAGGATATCATTGCCTACCATGATAATCCTCCGACCTTGAAGGATCAACTGATATTGGCAGCTTCAAAATTGAAACGAGGTGCTGCAGCGGGTTTTTACGGACGTCCTCCACATTTGTTGGATGCTGCAAATTTCACTAACGTTGCATGGAATGAAATCACAATAGAGAGTCTAAAAAACTGCTTCAAAAAAGCCAATATCATTTCCAACGTTCGGGATAGTGTTGACATTGGCAACGACAATGACAGAACAATTGAAGAAATCTCTCATATGTTGAGCAATTGCAGCATCTTGAATGGTGCCAACGGGCCTCGATATTCGGGGTGAGGTTGAGCAGTGGTTGAATGATGATAGTGATGATTCGACTCTGTTCAGAAACACTCTTCTTGAAGAAATAGATCAAGCAATGGGTGCGGTGCTTTTACAGGAGCCTGCCATTGAATCTGAAGAGGATGTTCAGAAACACTCTTCTTGAAGAAATAGATCAAGCAATGGGTGCGGTGCTTTTACAGGAGCCTGCCATTGAATCTGAAGAGGACGTGATCGAAAATTGCTCCGACCCAAGATGAAGTTGATCAGCGTGATGTAATTCTGAAATCTGCTAGAAAGTGTTATCAACCTTGATGTTAATATTGGTGGCTGAAATCTTCCAACTATATGTCATTGGACCAGCTCAATCAGGCGAAGGGAGCTCTCTTTACCCTATGTCCAATTTTACAAAACAGTCAAGTCTGCGAATCAGGCGAAGGGAGCTCTCTTTGCGAATCAGGCGAAGGGAGCTCTCTTTACACTACGTCGAATTTTACAAAACAGTCAGGTCTGCGATCCGCGAGAGGATGGACAATAGCCGTCAAATGATGCTATTTGACTTTCATTGATAGTGAATTTTGTCATATGTTGATCGGGGACATTTCTCTGTGAAATCGCGGGATGCGGTCTTAAGCGAGTGTATACCGTACTCGTAGTCGATGTGAAAGCTCCAGTTTACACATAAACATCTGACAGGAGATGAATTTGTCCATCATTTCCGGTGCCATGCACGATGGCGGAATATCAATTCAACAGGCCCTGTAAGGTCAACGCCTTGAATTCCAAGTTTAATAGAACAATCAACGCAGGATTTTCAAATTGGCAGTAAGTTGTGATTGAGACCAGGACTTCTCCCGCTAAACGACTCTTCAGTCATACAAGATGTAGAAACTGCATGCAACTGCAACGCCTCCAGTACTATGTTCCTGAGTCAGTTTTATCATCAAGCGGCCTTGCTTCGCTTTCATCCAGCAAATCTACAGTCCCCAGCACTATGTTCCTGAGTCAGTTTTATCATTAAGCGGCCTTGCTTCGCTTTCATCCAGCAGATCTACAGTCCCCTGTGCTGGGGAAGAATTTGTTCAGAACCGGTCACATGAACGGGGTTAATATAGGATCTACAGGATTCTAAAATTACAGGGGGTTTCGGCACAATCTGCAAACTTTCTTGAATCATTCGCTATTTATGATTACATGTCTCCGTACACTGCTACAATTCCGGGAAATGCGCTCTTGTTCCCGGAAACCCTAAAATCTGCCAATAGGAAGGATAATCTGCCAATCACGAATAGTATATTTGCCGGACCACCCGGTCACTGGTGTGCTCATAAGCTGGACCTCGGAATTGGCAGAAGGGTAGTTTGTCACCACCGATCTGATGCACTTGAATGATTCTCATTTAAAGAGGCGAAAGTTGAACAGAAAATACTGGCGTGAACTTGCGTCGTCCTGAATCAAAACACTAATGGAGCTCCGAGAGACAATTAGCAAGCTATGGCAACATATACAATTACAAAGATTTCCCTAGCCGCTCATGCAGATATCTATACCGCAGTATGTGCTACTACTACTTGATGGGGCCTTCCCATCCTTCGTTTTCCCTACGCGGTCGCCTTCTTCACCTGGGGGTACTTTAACAGCCTTAGTTTACTGGAAGGGTTGCGAGTAGGGGACGAGAGGACAGAAGAAGTCTAACCCTGTGCCCGGAAACACAGGTTCGATTGTTATTAGTTTAGTGTACAACCATAGGTAAGCATGTGTAGATACCTCATGTTTGTGCAAAATGCGATGTACAGCACGATAGAGGAGCAAAGTTTTGCTGTATCACATCGATTCATTATCTATTAGTGCCTGAACCGAGGAAATAAGTCGGATATGGAATTGTAATGGAAGTTCTCAATTGGTGAATGCGTCCAAATCTGTCTGTCGCATTGAGTCCAGATCTGTTTCTTGAGTCTTATTCGGTTCACTGGCTTTTGGTGTGTCCACCTGTTGAGTTGTTCCATATCAAGATGCATGGCAAGTTACGGGAAAAACACAGGAGAGACCCATATACAGAGTAGACACACAACACAGGAGAGACCCATATACAGAGTAGACACGTTTGAACTCGCGGGGAATAAGCAGAATTAAATTGATGAGCTCCTATGTTCAAAGTAGCGTGGAGGGGACAAAACAGAGCATTTTGCAATATCGGGGTTTCAAAGAGAGCCCCTAGGACGTACAGAGTACGTACCGGGAAGTTTCTCACCGGGTCAACTTGATATTTGACGCGGAAATTCGCCAAAATTGCAGATCCAAGCATGGTAGTACTTAAAGACGGGGTTCTGAAAATGAGTTATCTTTGCAGAAAGATGGCTGTTGCTGTGAACCACGAGCGCCTGGCGGGCATGAGATGCGTTCGAATTTCTACAGGATGTTTTGTACTCAATCTGATCGATGAGGACGCTACAGTAGAGTCCATATTTGATCATGAATGCGTCGCATTCATGATTCCGAACAGCTCCTCCGCGAGCCTGAGAGGTGCTGGAGTTTTCCTAGTTTGTGATAACTAAGATTGACACGAAAGAAGCTCCCTTAACAACAGACGAATATGCAGGCATCCAACATAACCCATGCAGTTGAAAACAATACTATTTGAGGGATTAAACACCATTATATTCGTCAAACTGCATTCGGATGGATGGCCAGCTCCCTTCAGGAATTGGATGAGTGTCTGTCAATTACAGTACCGTATCGTAGTTCCCGTCCCAAAGCCCAAGGCTTAGTGCTAGCTATAGTATCCTCTTAAGTAAACTACGGTTTAGACGTTATAGACGATTCTGGCAATAAGAAACAAGAGTTCCACTGAGAAAGTGCCGTACACATTCCCGGTCCGTCTCTCTCGATCCACGAACACTACGAGCAAGGGCCGTACACATTCCCCGGTCGGTCTCTCTCGATCCATTGATCAGGTTTTGAGAAGGTACTCCAGGAGAGTTTGGTCGAACGGGATTGGATGGCTAGATCTTATTATATAATATGATTATCTCTCCATCAGGAGATATAGTTATAATTTGTTAAATTGAAATTGATTTAGTAGTAAGATAGATAATATATAGAAGTATTGGTTAATTTTTAGAAAAGTAATAAATTTTAAATAGTACAATAAATTTCAAGTCATAATTGTTAATTTTGAATTCAAAAAATAAAAATAATATCAATTTGTTATGAATTATATTTAGAAAAAATAATTCAAAATGGAGTTATGAAATTATTTTCATAAATTTATGATTTACAAAAATTTATATTTTCAATTTGGTTTGAATAAAGAGTTATGAGAGATTTGGCGATCAACTAAATTTTAAATTTATATTATATTTTGGTTAAATTTTATATTAAATTTTGGCTATACGACATAGTGTTATAAATTATGAGATGCTACTAAGGTCTAGAAGGATTAGCAAATCAATTTGTTGATGTGGGTCTAGCTAGTTTAGAATAGATCTTGGTTATTGGTTTGCTAGATGGTGAACAATATGGTTTTATCCTTAACTCTCTGGTTCTTAGATTGGTGCTTGAAAAAATCAAATCCGAGAAAAGAAATAGGAGAATGGAAATTCACATTGGAACACTTGAATGAGTGAAAACTTAAAATGTCTAGCATGAACTTTGGCTTTGGTATTTATAGATAACATACAAGGCCTTTGAGAAACTTCTCAAGAAGCTTACTCAAGTCGTTTTCTTAGAGTGCAAGCCAAGTTAACTAGGAAGCTTCTCAAGAAGCTTCATTCTAGAAGTTGTCTATTTGGCATGCAAGCTAAGCTAGTTGGAAGCTTCTAGAATCTTCTTTCTAGAAGCTACTTACTTAAAGTGCAAGCTAAGCTAACCGGGAAGCTTCCCAAGAAGCTTCCTAGATACTTTCGGAATATTCTAAGTTAATTTGTCTTATGTGCTATTTCGTGAGCCCGATTGCCTTTGTCACTAAACTCCATATTGTTACATTTTCAAGAAGCTTCCTCAAGTCGCTTTCTTAGAGTGCAAGCCAAGTTAACTAGGAAGCTTCTCGAGAAACTTATTTCTAGAAACCGCCTACTTGGCGTGCAAGCTAAGCTAGTTGGAAGTTTTTAGAAACTTCCTTCTAGAAGCTATTTACTTCAGGTGCAAGCTAAGCTAACCGGGAAGGTTCCCATGAAGCTTCTTAGATACTTCCGGAATATTCTAGGCTAATTTGTCTTATGTGCTACTTGGTGAGCCCGATTGCCTTCGTTGCTAAACTCCATATTGTTACAGGTGCCCTAACCAACTGGTCCACTCTCACTTGTTATACTAGTGACTGTGTGTGTTATCTATACACTTGTAGCTTTGGCTAGGAGAGACAATTTGATCCCACTCTTGGTGATCTTGGTAGCTTAGGATTTAGATACGAACTTCTCTTATGTCAAATGCAAAATGGTGAGAGAGTTGGTGTTGTTTTATGAGATGGAGTGTTTTAGTTTAGATTTCTTGTGATTAGACCATTTCCATTCTTTGCTTCATGTTTGTGCACCACGTTTGGGTGAGATGCCTTGACTTTTGAGCATTAGTGCTTTAGTGTGCTCTTGGTAGTGAGGCTGGAGTGATGACCAATCAGATTACCTTTGTTTCTCTCCAATGAGGCAGGAAGTGATGACTTGCAGACCGTGAGAGTGCATGTTGTGATGGTAGGTTACAAGTTGCACTTTCTCTTAGTGTAATTATCTAGGATAGAGTTACATTAGTGGGTGGTGTTTAGTTGGTGTTTGCATTTGGTGAGGTACTTGCGGTTACGACTTGCAGTTGTAGTTTGTGGTTCTGATTTGCAATTGCAGTTGCGGTTAGTTTATCACGACAAAGTTCATTGGAGATTCTAGAGGAGTTAATCCTACAATACGCAGTGGGTTTACTCGGAGTGGTGCTCGGTATCAGCTTGTATCTCAAGTCCCTATGAGGGAGGAGATTGGCTCTGAGTTGGAGTTTGACACAAGAGCTAATTTAGTTGAGAGTGGACTTGGCGTGTCCGCACCATTGTTGTGGGACATGGACGAGATTTATGGGGCCTCCAAAGGCCCTGGGCGTTACTCTGGTACAGTGGGTACCATTGAGTTGGATGACTTCATCCAAGAGTTTGATAGTTGGTGTGATCTGCAGCAGATTCGAAACCCAACTTTGTTCACACCCTTCATGGTATGGAAGGGTTGTTTCAACACTTGGAGGGTCTGCCAATGGATGATTACCATGAGTTCAAGAGAGCTCATTTGGAGGAGATTGAGTTATGAAGACAGATTGGTCTCTTAACTATGTCTCTGTCACTTTAGGTTTGGTGGCCAGGAGTAGATCGGCTGTACCTACGAGTTCTAGGCTGGTAGAGTGTAACAATATGGAGTTTAGCAATGAAGTTAGTCGGGCTTACAAAGTAGAAAACAAGACCAAATAGTCTAGAATATTCTGGAAGCATCTAAGAAGCTTCTTGGGAAGCTTCCTAACTAGTTAACTTGAAACAGGTAGCTTCTAGAAGCTTCTAACTAGCTTAGCTTGCACGCCAAGTAGGTAGCTTCTAGAAGGAAGCTTCTTGAGAAGCATCCTGGTTAACTTGGCTTGCACTCCAAGAAAGCGGCTCAAGGAAGCTTCTTGAGAAGCTTTAACGGTCTTGTATGTTACTTATAAATACCAAAGCCGAAGCTCATGCTAGGCATTCGGAGTTTTCCCGCATTCAAGTGTCCCAATGTGAGTTTCCATTCTCCTATTTCTCTCCTCGGTTTCGGTCCTTTACATAGAGCTAGTGGAGGTGCACTAGCTGGAGATAGTGTTACCGCGAGTGGAGGTATCGATGCAAGAGGTGGTGTGGTACCAAGGTCTAACCCCATAGTGGAGTTCTTCTTATGTTTGAGGTAGAACTACCAAGGTGTGCGTACTGACAAGCTGAGGAGCTTGCAAGAGTTCCAACGGAAGGCTGGAGAGAGCCTATGCAAGGTATGCACTCGCATGAGACGGCTGATCAGTTTCACTCAGGGAATTACTAAAGCCCATGCAATCTAGTTTTGGTATGGGATATTGGACATGGAGTTACAACGTAGAGTTCATGATGTTATGTTGTTGTAGGCTACTTTGCACACTTTGGCAGTGGTCTTTGGTTTGGCTAAGCATATTGAGCTCAACATGGTGAAGGAGAGAGTGGTGACATTTGGATTTGGTAGGGAGACCTCATCCACGGCTGTGACTTCTTCTAGAGTGTAGCAGAGTGCGTCACGCCCAATTGGTTATTGAGGATATGGTGGATAGCCCAGATCCTATGGAGCGAGTGGAAGGCCTATTGTAGTTAGACCCTTACCTTCATTTTTGGATCAACAGTAACTAGTAAGTGCAAGTGTTGCTTGTTGGACTTGTGGTGGACCTCACCATAGAAGAGAGTGTACTCAGGGCATCGGACATGATACCTTTGGTGCATCACAGCCAGCACAAAGGCAGTGTGAGCATTGCCACAAATTTGGTCAAACTAGTGATAAATGTTTTGACCTACACCCTGAGTTACGAAGTGGTAGGGCTGCTATGGTAGGTAGTAGAGGAGCTCCAGTTCATGGAGGACAAGGTGGTAGAGGTGGTAGAGGATCTACACCTAGTAGGGGTGTAGTAGCTGCCCTTACTTTTGATACAACTATGACCACTCGGATTGAGCAATTGCAGAAGAGATTGGCTAGTATGGCTATTGCTCCAAGGAGATGAGATTCGGGTGTTGAGGCTTCCACCTCATATGTTGATGATAGAGATGCTTTGGACTTCATGTGTAGATCAGCACAAGTGGATGCATCTACAATAGTGACAAGGAGTGTAGTACGTGCGCCAAAGCCTAGAGGAGCATCAATGAAGTTGGACCAATAAGAGGAGAGGTTGGGAGACAGGTCAAACTTCCCCAGTCTTTCATGCTATCTATGGCATTGAAGACAACATCTATGGTTCCTAGACATCCCAGTGTAGGTGTGGTAGATGGTGATGGAGTGCATGATGGATTACTTGTAAGTCAACCTCCTACTACTACACAAACTGAGTCTAGCATTATGTTGGGGGCGGCTCGGCTGATTATGCGGCATCCTTTGTTTTCAACTAATGACATGTTTACATTGGGAGTTGACCTAGCACCAGTGTTCTGATTGGTTGCCATGCTTTGTGAGAGTAGGGATGATGTGGTTCCTACTACTAGAGCAAAGGTGGTTGGTAGTGGAGTTGACTTGGTCGAGGAGCATAGGATCCATTCAACGACCAATGGTTTATGGCAGGCAGCAACGGCTAGACTGGAGAAGTTACCAACTAGACCGGCCTTTGAGAGAGTGTGGTTTACACCTAGTGTTGTCATATTGGATAACCAGAAGGGGATTTTCTGTTTGGTCGGACCTTTAGAGAAGGTCTATACACCACAGAGAGTCTTGTTAGACTCTGGTGCGTAGCCCTTATGTTGGGGAAGGTTGTAGTGGTCGGTCTGGAGTTACGGACAACCGATGTGGAGAGGTGTCCATTTCAGATCTAGACATCTCTAGGTGGTAGTTTGACACAGTACATTCAACCTGGTCATCCGATTGATAGCTTGGTTGTGAGAGCTCAGGCTAATGCAACGATAGTTGAGTCATATGATGTGCTAGTTGGGGGAGCAGTGTTATATCCCATGGGTTTCAACATTGACTATTGGGAGGAAACAACCTCCTATAGACCTGGTTGGCAGTTTGTGAAGGATGGGTATGTTGCCTACCAGTATGCTTCAATAGTGCTAGTCTTGGCTCACTACATTATGAGACCATGACAACATCAATTTTAGCTTTCAATGGTGCAATTACTTGGCCTGGTGATTTGTTGGAGGGGAACGCCCATGTAGAGGATACTCCAATACCAAAGGAGATCACTTGGATTTGGAGTACAAGTGGGATCATTCCATCCATCTTGGATGTTCCATTGTGGAGTTCAGAGGAGGCATTACAACAATATGCAGATCAGTTGGTGCAACAAGCTTGGAGTGGAGCCTTTGTACCATCAAGAGATGAGTGTGAGGATGAGCCTCTAGAGTCAATTTCTTTGACACCTCTGGATACCACATTCATTGCTTGACAATATCCAATAGAGGAGATATGTCTATTGGAGTTGTTCGGTGGGATTAACACCAAATTAGCTGTAGTATTACAAGCGGGTATGTGAGTATAGAGGTACTTGTATGTAGAGAGAGATGAAACTGCTAGGCAAGTCTTTCTACATCATATGGCACACTTGGTCTATTGGTATCTGGCATTACGAACGATGTCAACAATTAGAAGTTAATAGAAGGCCCTACCAGCAGACATTTCCTTATTGGGGGCACATGATCTGGAGAGACATGGGCGTATTTATTTGGTCATTTCGGGATGGCCATGTCAGGGACATACACATGCTGGTAGAGGTTTGGGTCTTTAGGATCTTTGTTCTAGTGTGTTTTTGGAGATATTACAAATACTACAACATCTTTAGGTTCATCAGTCTGTTTCTCCAGCTTACCTTTTGGAGAGCATGCCTTTGATGGGTGATTCTCACACTAAAGTGGTGGAGAGTACACATCAGGTCCATTCTTGGATGGGACCTGCTATATTGTTAGATGCAGCTAGAGTGGGATCACGGGCTCATCGTCTTTGTCTTTGGTGGACAAACCTCTTGCTTAGAGAGGTTTTATAGTGTGCTTATGATGGGATTCAGCGACTTGAGCACATCCTAGTTGATCACATCTTGGATGTTGGACGTCAATCTCAAACAGTGGTAGTGGCTCATAGGTCACCTATAGTAATGGTGAACCTAGTTGGACAACTTAGAGCCGCATTTCTCACACTCATGAGTTTCCCAAGCTCTCATGATTTTTGAGAGGGTGGACATGGACTTGTTTGGGACTCACAATTATAGTAGTTGGTGGAGCACAATGTTGATGAGAGAGAGCAGGCAATGGGTTTTTGCACCAATATTACTGTTGTTCCAGTAGTGTCAGAGGCATCCAAGCGTCAAGTATTAGGTTAGGCTATGGACTTGAATTGTTTGACCTAGATTATGAGCCTTGGCTTGGCATAGCAGCGTAGGATGCACTTGATAGGCATCACCACTCGGACACTTGTGAGCCTTGTGCCTATTGGGACGATTCAAGCACATGTTGGGGATGATAGACCGAGTGGACATGGTATTCTTGGGACACAACCAGTAGGTACTAGGAAGAGTGATCTACTTAGAGTCCATCCAGCCGTGTGCTACTTGGATTACACCCTTGGTCCACTTAAGATGGAGCTAGAGGACGTGTGGAGCTTGTAATTAGAGTGGATGGAGTTTTTCACACAGAGGTTGGGACCTCTAGTGGTCAGGGGCATGACATTATTTCTCCCAAGGGCCTAGTGTAGCAGCTAGTTAGCATGTCTTCCACTCCTATGATAGTTACATAGGATACTTGGGAGCCAGATCTTGGACTCAAGCTTACTCGAGAGGAAAGACAGAGGTTTTGGAGGTTCTTGAGGAGCCACACGAGTTTTTTTGCCTTCAGTATGAAGGATTTAGGTGCTCTAAAGAGACTTGGTATAAAGATTAAGCTGACTAACAATACACCAGTTTTTCAACGTCCTTGTTGCTATAGTAACATGGAGAGGACATTGATTAAGAGCCGGAGTAATGACCTTTTTGAAGCTAGTTTGATGGAGATTTCACATGGAGAGTATACATAAGCAACATTGATGCCAACCAAGAAGGACATGCATAGCAACTATATAGATATGCGGATGTGTGGAGATTACCACCCTATCAACCGACAGACCAAGGCTGATTGGTATGCCATGCCTACACCAAAAGAGATATTTAATGCAATTGGGCATGCAAAAGTCTTCTGTACTTTGGATCTTTGAGCAGGGATATCATCAGTTGCCGATCAAGGAGGAGGATAAGTCTAAGATAACATTCTGGGCTATTGATCCTCATGGCAAGGATGTGTTATATCAATGGAGGTTCTTACCATTTGGGTTAAAGAATGCTCCTTCTGAGTTCCAGAGGGTCATAGATAGGATCCTAGCTGGATTGGATTCTACTTGGTGCTATATTGATGACATTTTGGTCTATAGCACTACTGTGGAGGAGCATGAGAAACAATTGTTGGAGGTGTTTGAGAGGTTGAGATCTCATGGACTCAAATTACATCCTGGGAAGTGTAGGTTCTTCCATGATCAGGTTGAGTATTTGGGCACACTATCTACCCCGGAGGACTTGGTGTTCAGCAGACCAAGGTGGAGGCTATTGCACGTATTCCTCAGCATACAGATGTGAGTAAAGTGTGAGCATTCCTTGGGCTGGTGAACTTCTATCGCCACTATGTTAGAGGATTTAGTGCCATTGCCAAGGCCTTGATGAAGCTGACCAAGCTTACACATGAATGGTGTTGGGGAGATGAGCAAGAGAGAGCTTTTGTAGAGCTCAAGGAGAGGTTGACATGTGCTCCTATTTTGAGGAGACCGATCAGAGGACAACCATTTCAGGTTCATACTGATTGGAGTATGTTGGGGCTTGGAGCGGTGCTCACCCAACATGATGATGAGGGGAAGGAGTTTGTGGTAGCCTATGCTAGTCGCTGCAACAATTCAGCAGAGGTGAAATATAGTTCATATGAGGGAGAGTGCTTGGTAGCAGTTTTGGCAGTAGCACATTTTTGATGTTACCTATTTGGTAACCTCTTTGCTCTCATCATTGATCATCAGCCGTTGAAGTGGTTGATGGAGTCTGACAAGCTTTCAAGGAAGCTTGCATGATGGGCTCTGATTTTACAAGAGTATGATTTCACGGTTGTTCACAGACCTGGAGTGGTGAACCATGATGCAGATAGGTTGAGTAGAAACCCATGTCCCAGTCAACAAGATTAGATCAAAGCACGTTGGCATGGTGAGACAGATGAGGAGATGGTGCCAGGTTGGCATGCATCTGCCTTCCTATGTATATTTTTTGAAGCTTTGGTGGTATCTCTCTGAACACACACAGGAGGAGTTATTGAGATCATAGATCCAAAGAGTGAAGATATTGGTACAATTCAATGAGACATTCATGATGATGTCTTAGTGATGGACTATTTTTGCACTTGTGTTGTGGGTGGCACGATTGGGGCCAAGGAGAGAGATCATGTTCTTCAGCGAGCTAGATGGTTTAGATTGGAGGTCATACATCTTTTGCGTGTATGACAAGATGGTAGAGTGCGAGTAGTACCACTTCCATCTCAAAGACCACAGTTGGTTTGTCATGCTCATGAGGAGTTATGACATTTTGGAGTTGGTTTGTCATGCTCATTTTGGTGCACCAGTTGAGGTTTTGATTGATTAGGGTACAGAGTTCTTGGGAGAGTTTCAGGTCTTGTGTGACAAGGCTTTGATTGATCATTGTACTACATCCCAAGATCACCTTGAGGTAGATGGCTTAAAAGAGATAGTGGTTCTGACAATGAAGAGAGGATTGCAAAAGTATGGTTTGCAGAGAGGCCACTTGGGAGATTGGGTCTCCAATTACCTTGGTTGGCCATGGGCTATCGATTCAACCAGCCAGCAAACTTCCTTAACATCCTTCTCTCCTTACTTCTTACTCTATGGATGAGATCCAGATTTACCTACCACCATTTGTTGAGATGCTACTATAGTTTTGGACTTGGATGATCCAGATGTATGGACGAGGGCATGTTCTTAGCGAGCAGAGATCTTTTGGAGAGTGATGCCGATGGCCTTTGAGAACTTGGTGATTACTCAACATAAAGATACTTTACGTTATGCTACTATTCAAGGAGGAGGTTATAGACCCTTGATTCGTCAATTTCATCAAGGAGACTATGTATATCTACAGCAAACAGCACCGACAACATTTTATGTTTTGACAAGCTGCACTATCTTGGGAGTGCATGAGGTTTTGCCATATGGAGTCCTTGTGTTGGAAAGACGTGATGGTGTTTTTTGGAAGGATCATATGCACAATTGTGTGCCATACCACCTCCAAAACATTGATGGTACTATGGACCCAAGTGTGACACTTGTACATGCAGCCTTGAGGTGAATGTTATGTGGCTCTTCTGGTGGAGCTGCTATTATGTTAGTGTGTGATAGTTGCTCAAGAAGATGGCATATGGCATGTATACTCCTCCCTCATGGTGGTTCCTCAAGGACTGTGGTTATGTCCTAGATGTACTTGATCTATAGCTAGTTCATTCTTTATATGGTGTAGATTGCAAATAGACAACTAACGATGGGGCTCCATAGCACCCGGTCTCTTGATCTTTGCCCATCATAGGGTATACCATATACTTTGAGTAGATGGCTATATGGAGTTAGATGGACCTAACCGCCAGCTAGGGGTGCAATTGTGGCACTTTAGAGTCTATGTATGACTTATGTGTGAGTTGTACTTCTATAGTGTATGATGTTGACAGCGATGTATGTTGTGTAACGATGTATATACACACAACAACTGTCACGCCATTTGTAGTGTTGCATCTAGATTGCTTGGACATTGGAGTTCCAATGATAGTAGTTAGAGTTATTTCAGTAATTTCTCAAAGACTACTTTCCGATGGTCAGATTTTGTATTCAAGGTATTGACTTCACAGTGGGACCTACCATCACTTTGCACCGTTGAGTGTGCCATTAGCAGGACCATTAGGATTTCAGGCCTAGCTTGAGTCTAGAGGGTATACTTTTGAAGTGCAGCTCCAAAGAATTCACTTCTCTGATGTAGAGCCTTCGAGTTCCTAGCTATGATGGACAGAGGCCGACGAACGTCACCTGGATTCTCTATGCTAGAGTGGGTGTGACTTGACTATAATCAGTGCCCAATTGTTGGCAATTTATAGATCTGAGTTGAATTGAGTTGAGTTGAGAGTAGTAAACAATCTGATTATTGTGGCATTTTAGAGTCTATGTATGACTTATGTGTGAGTTGTGCTTCTATAGTATATGATATTTACCACGATGTATGTTGCGTAGCAATGTATATACGCACAACATAGTGGAAGATCATCATTTATCTACAATGAACACGTTGAGAGTCCGTAGGGATGGTTGGAAAGATGAAAACATGCAACGTATATTGCAATGTTACAAGTACCTACCAAAGCATACAAGTACAATATATATTTAGTCCATCAAGTATTATATATATGTAAAAGTATATATAATATTTAGTAGACTTGATCATATTGAATCAAAATTAATTAACATGAATAAGTATCTATCAATGACAAAAATTGTTAAAAAATTCCAATTCAATTTCAAATTCAAATCCACGAGGAAATACTCCTCTTTGATACAAGTGTTAATTGTACCTAAGAGGAGTATTCCCTCGTGGATTTAACAATTAAAACTTGAGGTCCAAGAGTTTTACTCTAAAATAGAAAATTGAGAGGTCTTTAATTTACTATTAGGTACTTATTTTAGAGAGTAAGCAGATGATTACTTTTAACCTTTTTAATAGAGTTTCTAATGTTCGTTAGTTAGAATCATCGAGCTAAATCCTTTTGATTTTACTTTCTAATAGTCGGAAAACAATTGTCCAAAATTAAAGAGATTTTCAAACGTTTACTAATTCATTATACTGAATCCTTCTGATTTAGCCTTCCATTTATGAATTTTAAATCTTCACAATTAAGGAATTATCGACCATCTAATTCTAAATCCATTGAACAAAATGTGTAATTAAGCCTTCTATTCTATTTTTTGCATCTCAATTTCAATCACTGGTCAGGTTTTGAGGTCCAGTGAAGTTGTTCTCAGTAGTTTGAACAGAGAGTTTCGAAGAGGTAAACTGGATCAATACACATACTTGACAGATAATAAAGTTATTTGGTCGCTTGTGTAGGTCCCGATATTCTCGACTCTTAAGTGGGCAGTGGTCCTTGAGATCTGTCCCATTGAAGTAAAATCCAGGTGAAGGTATGAGAATGAAGGACAATAACAACAAAAATCCCAGTCCTTTGATATATTTTTTCTCACCATTAGAACAACGGAGAGATTTGTTGATGAAATTAAACTAAACGGCATTTTGGTAACTCTATACTCCGAGTGCATAACTGCAGTGGACTGACCCTTCTTACATTTAGTCATGGATCAAGATGATTTCTCCTTTGTCCGAAGACTCCATCGAGTTCATGAAGTTGAGACTCCCATCGCTAGGGAAGATACATATAGAGGATATTCTTGCATGAGGTAGCTGCGACATCAATATCGATAGCACGTTGATCAACTACGTCGTTTCAAAAATGAATTTGAGAGGAATTGGAGACATTCCCGCAAAAGATCCCATAGATTTATTTATAAGTATCGTTATCCAAAATAGGTACATTGATGAAACGTCCCGTAAATATTTAGGGTTTGAGTTGAATTCTTTTCGCGTCACTTTTTCGTGTAGTGTTTTCGGTAGTTAATTGTGATGGACCACCCGTAAGATGTAAGATTTTACAGGGTACGCTCTTGGATTACCGTAAAACTTTTGGCTTTGGCGAATCCCTATTTTTGTGCCATGGAGAATTTTTTTTTGGACGATTGGCAGTTGTTAAGGGTGTCGGCAAAGTTTTGTATTTGGAGCACTAGACTTTATTGGGAAAAGGGCTACCGCGTCGACTTTATTTGGTCTGACATTTGAGGTTAATTTAATATGCTGTAGTAATTTATAATTTGAGTTGGTGTTTATTTTCAGTTTTTTGGGTTGTTTCTCCAATAGGTAATTGTGACGGGACCACCCCGTAACCTATAAAGTTTACAGGGCACGCTTTTGGATGACCGTAACAACGGTGGTTTTTGTCAGAATATTGATGGATTCTCCTCCCACATACAGAGTAAAACCTCCCGATAGTGCCACCTCGCATGAGTAACATCTTCTCACCCGTGACCAAGAACCGTAGAATAATTAATTTCTAGAACCAATATTATGCCCAATACTAACAGTACGTCACAATTGGGTAATAGTGACGTGATGGTGCCAACAGTGAGAATTCTAAATATGGAAGTAACATTCTATCTGTAATTCAAGAGCGCTATTATGGTTTGTGTGAAAGGGGAATGTGGCATACAGATTACAGTGAAATCTATATTAAACTTCAAATCCCAACCGTTTTCTCCATTGACTAAGGTTATTCTGGTTGGGCCGCGGTAAAATACATCAATAATGTGTATTGTTTCAACAACCTATTTTTCTCACTTTTCTATTGTGAATCAACAGCAGACTAGCCTTTTGAAGGTTGGAGAGCAGGTTGGAAAGCAGGTTGCTTTGAAGTTCCAACTATAGTAATGAATGGAGAAAGAGAAAGTTAATTAAATTCGTGATGGTCCAATTTGCTTGCTAAATGCTTATCAAAGGTGTATCCTCTTCAACATCATCATCATCAATTTTTTGTGGAATTTTACATTAGGTTGTGTTGTTCAAGAATAGATTGGACAATGTTATCATCGTCAACCTCATTGTCACCAGTAGCATCAAACACATCCATTTCTACGAGTTCTTTAGCAACTTGTTCAAAATTTTTGTTATCAAGACCCAATGATGCCGAGAAAGATTCCTCTAGTAAAATTTCTCAAAATTATCAATAAATCATTAATAGCTTGATTAGAGCTAGAAGAAAAGTGATCGATATGCAGATTGGCAATGACTTTTGTAACAACAAGGAAACAATTTGCTTTGGCAAAACACTATCAAATAGTGTTCTCTTTGATATTATCAAATGTTGATTTGACCCAACTAAGCCCGTTGTGGAAGTGAGTATGGTCGTTGATCAGAAATTGAGAAGCGGGCGCATGTTCACTAGTTTTCCAGATTTCATACTCAGAAAGAAGATGGTTCAATTGGGCCTGACAAAAGTGTACTTTGAAAGAGCAAATGATGCCTTGATCAAGAGGTTGACAATTGCTAGTGGTATTGGGTGGGAAGAATATGATGCATAGGTTCTGATACTTGAAGAGCATTTCTTGTGAGCCCGTTGGATCAAAAAATTTAGCCGCACAGACAAATGATGAACAATTATCCTGGAGGATATAGAAGATGTTGTTGCACTGCTTGGCAATTTTGTTGTATGTGTGCATCAAGCACATATATGAGGATGTGTCTTGCTAGGCTTTGGCTTGATGGTCATAAATAATACCAAACACCTTACTTCTGTTAGGAATATTTTTCAAAGCATGTGGGCGTGTGCTCTTTGCAATAATCTGAGTGCAGAACTTCTTGCATGAAGTACTAACTTTGAGAGTCACTTTGATTTGTTCTTTGCTGCACTTTACACCACGACCATCCATATTGATTGTGCAGAATGATCTTCATGATGTGGCGCAATGCTGTTGAGCTGACTCGACGATGTTGATCATGCATTCAAGACAGACATCATTCAATATTTCATGAATTTCATGCAAATGCTTCTCGACCTGCATTAAATTGAGTCTGTTACATTCTCCACACTTCTTCTTGCTAGTTGTTGAGACATTATTCAGATACTTCTCAAGCCATCCGTTCGAGGTTACAAATGCCTGCAGAGAAATTGCATTTGATGGTATCAAACAATCGGTGAAGTCTTGCAAGATCTTGTCTCTGAAATATAAAGCCTTGTTCTTGAGCACTTTGCTACTCACATTCAATGTGGGTGCATCAATCTCAACACACATATGCCATTGATGTACCATGTCAGTAAGAAGTTGCACTCAAGTTGATATCTAAACTATTTTTTATCCAATTTGATTCAAATCATATGCCACCTGCTTAATGAGTTCCCTCTCTTTCCAATTTTGGTCACGATCTAATGCACCACTACAAAATGCGATGCAGCTTGTTCATGGGTGGCTCCAGGTTGACTAAGAAAATTGATGACCTCCAACTTTTTCATCACATCCAAATGCCGGTGCTTCTTGTCATTAACCAACATGCCTGTAGATAATCTATTACAAGCAATATAGTAGCCCCAACACCAATCATTGTGTGATCGAAAGGAAAAATAGAGAGAGTGGTAGATCGATGTAATACCAAGAGTTAACCATATGATTTAGTTATTAAATTTGGTTTGGTAATATCTTGAATGATGTTATACATGATGGTCAAAATAGATCAGATAGAAGTATCACCCAAAGAGTATTTCTACTAATAAGACATAAACTGAAATATACTTGGAGAACCGTAGAACCAATAGCTAGGCATATGATTTAAAGGTGAAAATTGGTTTGGTGACCTCTAGAAGTATGTTACACATTATGCACTAAATAGATTAGAAAGTGGTATCACCAAAAGGGTACTTCTACTTATAGAGTAGGAACCGAAATATGCTTGAAATCTTTAAAGGCAATTTTGGAGGTCTAAATAGATAAATTAGGTCTCAAAAATGTACATATGCTCCCCCACGGAAAAATGTTTGGCCTTTCTTCCACAGCTTTGTCTCGTCAAGAGCTTTCCATCTATATTTTACTCACATGATTCTGAAATTTTTATAGAAATATTCACTAAAAAACTTCCTCCAATCAATGCTTATTTAACTAATCAAATAGAACTAAACCAAACATACCATTCCTTCAAATAAATAATCCAAAGATGGAGCTTATTGATATGTCATATATTTGCATATTTAATACTATGGTGAAATTTTCTTAGAATAGAACTTTTTATCTATATAATAAAAAAAAAATATTCCTTTTGTATGTATAATGAATGTTTTCTCTCTTTACTCGTGCTCGAAACTTATGCTCGAAATATAATAATTGAACACCAAGTTCCATAATTTTAAAGAACATCAAAACTCAAGGAGAACAAAAAAGGCTAAACACTTTCCTCTAGCTAGTGATAACCTCTCAATAGTGACATCCATCAATCGAGATGTAAGTCACTATTGGTAGAACACGGAGCGATGTCTCCCTTAATTGTGCCGTAATATTATTTATGGCAGCTGAAAAACTATTTTCGAAACACCCTTTGCTTTGGCCATGCCAGCTGCGCTCCATCCGGAGAGATAGTTGTTATATCGCAGCACCGAATCCCACTGCCGCCAAATTAGCGAGGAGACAGTTTGCCTAATTTCCCCTCTACTATCTGGTAGACGACTGCCATCAAGCAGAACCAGCTTGGCGGCGAAGTGTAGTATCTAGCAAGTTGATATTCACCTTCTCCACTTTCAGAGCAGCACCATCATCAAGATTGCCTAAAATCTCCCTTTGGCCACTTATTCACCACTGGCACAGAGCACAAACTTTCCAGGCGTCCTCGAAGTTTACTTCGAATATTTGAGATGCGGAATATTACTAGCCGAACGGTGTAGTTGTTGAGGGCTAGTGTCTTGGTAATCTGCTCTAGGGATTTGCATCAGAGTAGCTCTTGTATCTCCTGTCTTGCCCACGCGATCGAGTTTCCCTCTGTACCCCACTCGTGCATTCCAGAGTAGTAATCTCTCCGTTAATGCAGTGATCAATTGTTGATATATGTATAGAGATTGTGCCCTTGTGGGATTCGTGGACTGTGTTGCACATCTAGAGTTCTCATATGTCAATCTTGCTTCTCGCACTCTGTACATAAGTCTCGTAACTATAGTGTTAGTCTTTGCATTTGTTCCTTACATAGCCTCAGGCCAATTTTGTCTCTAAGATTCTAGCTTGCTGCCGTCTCCACTTGCCATTGTGAGTATGGACAACACCAAAAGCTTCGAGGAAATATTCAGGCATGTTGAGGCTCAGCCTGGTGATATCCGCATCGACGATCAGTTTGTCGGTGAGCTCTGGAATGCACTCAATGTTGAAACTCAAATACATGTAAACTTGTCTCCACGAACGGGAGCAATTCTGCAGGGGGTATTCTTGTATGGGCACCTTGCAAGTCTGAAGAGTCTCAGTCTAGACCACTATCATTTCCATGCGCGATGTGAACACTGTTGGGTCATGGTTGAAAGTTTTCTCTGCGGGCATCTTTCGAACTTGGAGTCTCTCTCTCTTACTTATGACCAAAAAATATCTGAGGAATGTCGCGAATATGTTCTGGAGATACCTTTTGGCGCCCTCGAAACATCTCTGGAGTGTCCGAAATACGTTATGAGCTCCATCTCGGAGGCAGTGGAAGGTCATTTGTCTGCATTGAACACGTTGCGTGTCGATGGGAGTAGTTGGAAAGATGAAGACATGAAATCTCTACTGCAATGTCTCATACCAAGAGTTTCCTTGAAATGTCTCGATTTACCGGCAATAGGGCTAGGTTATGGTTGTGCAGAGGTACTAGGGATGAACATGCAGGCAGGTCACCTTGGCAATCTGGAAGTGCTCAAGATTCTCAACCACGATTTCGAGTTGGATCATAGTTTTAGAAATGGATTCAAGTGTTTAGCGAAAGGACTGAGATCAGGGTGTGTCAAAAAACTACAACATTTGTCCCTGGGGTTAGATATAACTGGAGATGGAGTAGACATTTTATCATTTGCTGTTCGAGAAGGCATTCCTCCACTTTCGGAGCAGCACCAACATGAACGTTGCCTAAGGATCTACAGTGGCCAACATATTCACCATGGGCACAAAGCACCAACTTTCCAGCTTGGCCCTAAACAGGAGTGAAAGGCACGCAGCACTGTCAGGGGGTCTTCGAAGTTTACTTCGAGAATTTGAGCTCTTAGGTCTTCGCATTTGTTCCATACGTAGCCTCCGGCCAATGTTGTCTCTAAAATTCTTGGTTGCTGCCCTCTCCACTTGTGCTTGTCAATATGGACAAAACGAAAAGTTTCAAGGAGATGTTCCCGGTTGTTCAGGCTGAGGCTCGTGATATCCGCATCGAGGATCAGTTGGTCGGTGACCTCTGGAATGCACTCAATGTTGAAACTAAAGTGGCTTTAGTAATGTCACTACGAAATGGAGCAATTCTGTAGAGGATATTCTTATATGGACATCTTGCAAATCTGAAGACTCTCAGTCTAAAACACGAAAGGCTCCATACGTGCAAATGTGAATGTGAACACCGTTGGTTCATGGTTGAAAGTTTTCGCTGCGGGCATCTTCCGAACTTGGGAGTCTCTCAGTGTGTGTAGTTTAAAGGCTATGCCTGAGGAAAGGCAGAAATACGTTTTGGGGTCCATCTCGGGAGCAGTGGAAGGTCGTCATTTGTCTGCAATAAACACGTCGAGATTCCATAAGGATGGTTGGAAAGATGAAGGCATGAAACGTCTATTGCAATATACAAGTACCTACCAAAGCATACAAGGACACTTAATCATATATATACTTAGTCCATCAAGTATTATACCTATGTAAGAATATATACAATATTTAGTAGACTTGATTTTATTAAGTCAGAATGTATTAATTAACATGAATAACGTATCTGTCAATAAAAAAATTCAATTCAAATTCAAATTCAAGAGGGAATACTCCTCTTAGCTACAATTAACACTTGAAGTCGAAGAGTTTTACTCTAAAATAGAAATTTAGAGGTCATAGTATTAGGTATTTATTCTAGAGAGTAAGCAGATGATTATTTTTAACCTTATCAATAGATTTTCTAACGTTTGTTAGTTTTAGAATCATCGAGCTAAATCCTTTTGATTTTACTTTCTAATAGTCAAATAACAATTGCCCAAAATTAAAGAGATCTTCGAACGTTTAATACCTTATTATACTGAACTCTTCTGATTTAGCCTTCCATTTATGAATTTTAAAATCTTCACAATTAAAGAATTCATCGACCATTGGCTACTTATAAATCCATTCAACAAAATCTGTACTTTAGCCTTCTGTTCTATTTTTTGCATCTCAATTTCAATTTCAATCACTGGTCAGGCTTTGAGGTCCAGTGAAGGTATTCTCAGTAGTTTGTAACAGAGAGTTTCGAAGAGGATTGATACATAAGGTAAATTGGATCAATACACATACTTGACAGATAATACAGTTTTGGTCGCTTGTGTAGGTCCCGATATTCTCGACTCTTAACTGAGCAGTGTTCTTTGAGACCTGTCCTATTGAAGTGAAATCAGGTGAAGGTATGAGAATGAAGGACGATAACAACAAAAATCGCAGTTCTTGTTTAAATTTTTTGTCACCATTAGAACAACGGAGAGATTTGTTGATGAAATTAAACTAAACGGCACTGTGGTAGCTCTATACTTCGAGTGCATAACCCTATACTTCTTACATTTAGTCATGGATCAAGATTGTTTCTCCTTTGTTCGAAGACTCCATCGAATTCATGAAGTTGAGACTCCCACCGCTAAGGAAGATACATAAAGAGAATATTCTTGCATGAGGTAGCTACGACATCAATATCAATAGCAAGTTGATCAACTAAGGCGTTTCAAAAATGAATTTGAGGGGGATTGGAGACATTCCCGTGAAGATCCCATAGATTTATTTATGAGTATCATTATCCAAAATAGGTACATTGATGAAACGTCCCGTAAATATTTAGGCTTTGAGTTGAATTTTTTTCGTCACTTTTTCGAGTAGTGTTTTCGGTAGTTAATTGTGATGGACCACCCGTAAGATGTAAGATTTTACAGGGTGCGCTCTTGGATTACCGTAATTTTTTTGTCTTTAGTGAATCCCGATATTTTTGTGCCATGGATAGGCATGGAGAATTTATTTTTGGACGATTGGCAGTTGTTAAGGGTGTCGGCAAAGTTTTGTATTTGGAGCAGTAGACTTTATTGGGAAAAGTGCGACCGCGTAGACTTTATTTGGTCTGACATGTGGCATCAAGCACATCCATTTCTATGAGTTTTTTAGCAACTTATTTAAATTTTTTGTTATCAAGACCCAATGATGCTGAGAAAGATTCCTCCAGTAAAATTTCTCTCAAAATTATAACTAAATCATTAACAGCTTGATTAGAGCTAGGAAAAAGTGATCGATGTGCTGATTGGCAATGACATTTGTAACAAGAAGGAGACAATTTACTTTGACAAAACACTATCAAATAGTGTTCTTTTCAATACTGTCTGATGTTGATTTAACCCAACTAGCACGTAGTGCAAATGCATATGGTAGGTGATCACAAATTGAGAAGTGTGTGCACGTTCACTAGTTTGCC